>ML777115.1:119071-144082 GCA_009831015.1 Picea engelmannii
ATTGCTGTTCGTTATGATATATGCTTTATGTTTACAACACTGGTTTTCGCAGTAAAGACTTACTGCCACTAAGATTAATGATTTGAAGTTAAATTGAGAGAGATTGTTAATAATTTACAATAACTGATTCACCCCCCCCCCTCTCAGTTATTTCATACCTGTAACAGGATCAATTTTCACACCTTCTGTTGAAACGATGTGGCCTAGGAGCTTGCCCTTCTTGAGAGCAAATTGAGACTTTTGGGGGTTCAATGAAATCCCGGACTGTCTGCATTTCATAAATACTCTTTTCAGATGCTTTAGGTGCTCTTCATGACTGCTAGAATAAACCTTGATGTCATCAAGATACATGATCACAAACTTGTCCTTTTCTCCCACAAAATCTATGTCCATGGCCCTCTAAAAAGTGGCCCCGACATTCATCAACCCGAATCGCATCTTGGCATACATGAAGGTACCCCAAGGAGTAGTAAAGGCAATTTTTTCTTGGTCATCGGGATGTACAGAAATCTGGTTATATCCTGAGAAACCATCTACAAAAGATGTTGGGTGTGTGTTATATTCTTTGCATGTGTGTGTGTGTGGGTGCGTCAGATACGACAACTGCGGATTTTGCTGATTTGTAAATTAATCCCATATTAAGGGATTAGGGTTTTGGTATCTACGGAATACATAAAAACATTGTATATATTGTATGGCTAATGGTGAAATTTGATATAATGAAAATAAGAAAGGTTTTCCCGGTTGAGGGTTTCCGGTAAAAATCTTTGTGTACTATGTGTATGAGGCATTGATTAATTTTTGTATTGCTTAAGAATCTATATGCATTGCTTTACTTTACAGGTTTAAAACTTACAAAAGACATGGCAGTGGCCCATGAAATTATTTGCAGCAAATGTTCCATATTGGGTAGGGGATAGTTATCTTTCTTTGATCATTTATTTCGGTTTCTAAAGTCAACACATAACCTGATATCCCCATTTTTCTTTCTCACTATCACTAGATTTGCAACCCATTTAGAGTATCTTAAAGGAATTATAATTTTGGCATCAAGGAGCTTTTTTATTTCTTTTTCAATTACAGGCAATAGGATAGGACTGATAGGTCTCAATTTTTGTTTGAAAGGGATGGTGTCTTTCTCAAGGGGAATCTTATGTTGAATGACCTCAGGATCATAGGTTTTCAAATCACTGTATTTCCAGGCAAAAACATCAGTGAATTCCTTCATAGTACTGCAATATTTAGACCTCTGATCAATGGTTAATTCAGCGGACAAATTTATGAATTTAGGATGATTTTGGCTTCCTATATTGTGCTCATGGACAACAGGATCTTTCTCCTCCTTATCAGGTTTGTAGGGGACATCGTTATGATTGAAAAGCTTCTCAAGAGGCACCAAACCCCGAGGTATATAATTGTTGGGCAGCTGAACGATATCATGTTGACCCATTTTTCTTTTTAGCTTGGGCTTCTTGGATTCCTCTACATTTTGATCTTTCTTGTCAATATGCATATCAGAAAATTCATCTACCACCTGGAGAAATCTACTAAGCTCATCATCATCTTCAAAAACTTTCCAATATTTAATATTGTTGGGTAGGGATGGTCTATATTTGACATGGATTTCATAATTGAGTCTGGGAGGCATGGGAGGAATAAACATATTGGCTGAAACAACAAGGGAATCAACAAGATGATTCATAGATCTGGGTACATAAGAAATATCAAAAATGGAAAAAGTGTCCATGCTTTTCCATACCTCATCCCTGTAGGCTTTCAATCTGACATCTTTTTCTTGGAAAGTATTGTTCACTTGTTGTATGATGACATCCGCATCTCCAAACACTTTTAGTCCTTTGATTCCCATCTCCAAACATTTCAGAACCTAGTCACCAACCTGAAAATCATCCACCTTTGCCTTTCTGTCAAAAGTGTCCTTGATCCTCTTTTGATGAGCCTTTGATTTATCCACCAGTTTTTCTTTGACCTGTTGCAATTCTACCAAGTCAAGCATTCTTCTTATCATATCATTTGATTCAGTTTTCTCCTCCTGAAAAAAATAGCCACTGGTAAAACTAGTTGAATAGGGAAAATGGCATCGGTGCCATAGACCAGTTTGAAGGGAGAAGTTCCTATGGATTTCTTGTTAGTTACTCTGTCTTCCCAAAGAGAAAACTTTAGTTTAGAATCCCAACTCCTTTGATTCTCCTCCAACATCTTTCTAATGATTATGATTAGACTCTTATTGGACAACTCGACAAGGCCATTACCTTGAGGGTAGTAGGGAGTAGAGTGTACCAATTGAATGTTCGTTGAATTACACATCTCAACCAATGCATCAGCTTTGAAAGTTGTTGCATTATCTATCACTAGCCATTTTGGGCAACCGAATCTGCTCAGGATGTTCTCATAAAGAAATTTCATGATGACCTGATGAGTGGCATTTCTAGTGGGGATTGCCACTATCCATTTTATGAAATAGTCAGTGGCTACCAAAATCCATTTATGTTGACCACTAGATAAAGGATTAATCTCACCTATAAAATCTAAACCCCACTGCTGAAAAGGACCATTCATTACAATAGGTCTCGGGGGCAGATATTTTAGTTGCAGTTTTCCTGTGAATCTTTGACATTTATCACAAGATTTCACAAAGGCGCACACATCTGAAAAGAGAAAAGGCCAATAATACCCAGCCCTTAAAATATTATGAGTTGTGGTCTTCCAGTAATGATGGCCTCCAAAAATACTTGAATGAAATTGATGTATGACTTCAACTGACTCTTCTTTGTCTAAACATATTAGTAGTAAACCAGCAAGATCTTTCAAATACAAAAGATTATTATAAATGCAAAATTTAATTGCTTTGAGCTTAAGGGCTCGGGCTTGAGTCATGCTAAGTTCAGGAGGAACTTCCAACTTCTGTAAAAAATGGATAATACCTTAAAACCACTCACATGAAAACAAATGCTCGACCACCTGTTGGTTGTTATGTTGTCCTTCTGTTGCTACCTCTGTTTGCAAACTTGATGAACTTTTCCCAATGAAATTTATGTCCAAAAGATCACAGTTCTCTTCCGTCAAAAGCTTGGCAAGGCCTTGGCCTTTTACCAGCTTAGTGGGCTTCACTTCTATGTTGAACTCAATTAGCTTTGTGATCCATTTAGCTCTCTTTCCATCAATATCAGGCTGAGTCAAGACATCCTTCACAGAGGCTGAAGGAACATAGGCGATAACCTTTGCATGGAGGATATAAATTCTGAAAGCTTTTAACGACTTAATGAGAGCATAAGCTTGTTTTTCTATAGGATCATACCTTATTTCCAGGAAAAAACATCAGTGAATTCCTTCATAGTGCTGCAATATTTAGACCTCTGATCAACGGTTAATTTAGTGGACAGATTTATCAATTTAGGATGATTTTGGCTTCCTATATTGTGCTCATGGACAGCAGGATCTTTCTCCTCCTTATCAGGTTTTTAGGGGACATCATTATGATCGAAAAGCTTCTCAATTGGCACCAAACCCCGAGGTATATAATTGTTGGGCAGTTGAACGATATCATGTTGACCCATTTTCTTTTTTAGCTTGGGCTTCTTGGATTCCTCTACATTTTGATTTTTCTAGTCAATATGCATATTAGAAAATCCATCTACCACCTAGAGAAATCTACTAAGCTCATCATCATCTTCAAAAACTTTCCAATATTTAATATTGTTGGGTAGGGATGGTCCATATTTGACTTGGATTTCATAATTGAGTCTGGGAGGCATGGGAGGAATAAACATAATGGCTGAAACAACAAGGGAATCAGCAAGATGATTCATAGCTCTGGGTACATAAGAAATGTCAAAAATGGAAAAAGAGTCCCTGATTTTCCATGCCTCATCCCTGGAGGCTTTCAATCTGACATGTTTTGCTTGGAAAGTACTATTCACTTGTTGTATGCTGAGATCCACATCTCCAAACACTTTTAGTCCTTTGATTCCCATATCCTTGGCAGAATTTAATCCCAATAGCAAAGCCTCATACTCTGTTATATTGTTAGCAGTTTTGAAATCAAGCTTAAAAGACAAATGCATAGCCTCTTTCAAAGGAGAAATCAAAACTACACCTGCACCTGCTGAGTCTTTGGTACTGGCACCGCCAAAGAACATGGTCCATATGGGAGTACTCTCTCCATCAGTCTACTGATAAGTAGGCTTTGTGATTTTCAAAGGAGCTGGCTGAGAATCATCTATTTGAAGAATGAATGATCCAAAGTCTGTGTCTAAAGCATAAATGGGATGGTTTACAGAATTTTTTCCATCACTAATGATGTAGGCAAGTTGATTCTCTTTGTAAAGTCTCTTTGGCTCTCCTCCAAACACTGGCACTGTGGCATATGAAATATCCATCTGCAACGTTCCCCCTATCCTTTTTCTCCATGAACGCGACAAGAGGAGGCCGAACTTGGGTGGGATATCAGCCACTACAACTTTCTCATTGGCAACTGGGCAAGGTTTATAACAAGGTCTTTTATGAGGCATCTGACTATCCTAGAGTCAGAAGAGAAGAGGTCATGATAAGGTTTTATGACATCAATCCCAAGTTCATCCATCACTGCTTTAGGCATAAGATTCTGTGATGCTCCCGAATCAAGCAAGCAATTGTGAAGGATCTTGTCATGGATATTTAGGGATATGTAGAAGGGTGGACAATAGTCATCTCGGTCTTCTACCATAGGTCCTATAGTCACTGTTGGCTTGTCATCTTGTAGGTTTATGTAGTCAGTAGCTAGAGGATTCTTTGGTTCAAGGGACTTCAGGATAGAAGACTTAAAAATGTCATTCTTCATAAGTTCAGTCAATGGCATAGGTAGTTTTTACTTTCTGAATTTCTGATTCGAAATTAAAAGAGTATGATAATCTATCGGAAGGTTTTACCTCGTTAGGAGGAGCTTTGAGGGTGACTTGTTCTTTGGCTTGGGTCTGCAATTGCTTATGTTGTTGTTTTGCAGGAGTGAAGGTCTGCTTTACAAGAGCAACAGGCTGCTTGGAAGCAACTTCTTTCTTTTTCCCGGGAGCAGCAAGCAATGGCTTTGGAGCAGCAGTCTTAGATCTTAAATTGTAATCTGGTTGATCATATGTCTGATAAAAATATTCTTCAATGCTTGCCTTATTAATTTGTTCATCCATCTGTGCTTCCTCATAATCTACCTGTGTCAAAAAGGAGGAATCATTTTCATCCCCAAAGCAATTGATGTCATCTTCTTCTTCAACTTCGTCATGAGATAGCTCATGTTCTTCCTCTAGCATTGCATTTTGGAAGGGGGCCCTGATTCTTTGATCATCATCTACATTCTTGTCTCTCTGAAGGATCTGGACCTGTTGGTTGTTAGGGAATTCATTGGGATTCCAAAGAGCATAAGCATTAGGCTCTTTACTTATTCCTAGCTGTTAACTCTGAATTTTCATTTTTGACATTTCCGAGGTCAAGATATCCAACATCTTGGCCATCTTTTCCATTTTGGTATTTGAAGAAGAAGGAGGATCAGCAGAAGACTTCTTTCTCTCAAATTTTCCTTTAAGTTTTTGAGATGTCATAATGTTAGATTCAACCTCAAGAGCGGAATCTTGCATTAAAGTGAGTGTGGTTGATCTTCTTTCTCTAAGGATTAAGCAAAATTCTGGATCAAAGGCAGAAGAGTAAGTGATCTTTCCTGATGCATCAGTTGGCTTGATCTCTGCAGGAATCTTGCAGAACATCTTATTAAATCTTTTAGTGAAGTCTCAGACCAACTCCCCATTTTCTCTTCTTAGATTTCCGAATTCAGAGATGTAATACAAGAGATCTCTTCTTTCTCCCCAGTGTTTCAAAAACACCTCATCTAACTGCTCAATACCTGCCACTGAATTTGTTGGTAGTTCCTTGAACCACTTCCTGTCTTGGCCATCCAAGCTCTACACAAAAATTATGGTCCAAACATATTCTTCTGAAATGTTAATGTTCTCAGCATAAACATACAAAGATTCTATATGTTCTTCAGTAGTATAATCCCCAGATCTAGTAAACTTCGGCATATATTTCTAATAATCTCCTTTTGGCATGGATGATAAGGGATTGGGCAACACAAGAGGGTCATATCTATTGGCTAAGATTTGTTCCATCTTTGTCAAAGGGACAGCCATGGAAATCTTGGGGGTTGATGTAGAGGAACACTCTTCAGAAGATGATGGCTGAGATGGGATAGGTGAGACTATAAACAATGGTTTTCTTACTTCACTGAGGAAAGAAGGGGAAGCAATGGTAGGATGACTACCCTGGGCAAAATTTCCTGAATAAGGTGGAAAATAAGAGGCTCTGTAAAACTGATCGAGCAGTAAGGCTAAGTTTTCTTCACCCTTAGAGGAAATATCTTGTAAAATATCTTCAAGAACGGGTAGACTGGTAAGAGTATGGAATACACCCTCTATAGGTTTAGTTGGTGAAGAATTCAAAGAAGAGGAAGAGTCCTTTTCTTGGAGGGATTCTATAACTTCTTCTCTCAATTTGTATATAATAACATGATCAGAAATAGAATCTATAACATCAAATGAAATTGAAGGCTCCTCACCCTTCAAGTTTTCTGACACAATCTCAATTTTCTGAGAACTAGAAGTTTCAACAGAAGGGGATTCGACAAGAGGTTCTCTAGATACAAAAGAAGAAGTGTTTCTTGAAATACCTGGATTAGATGCTCTTGCAGATCTGGAAGTTTGTCTTTGTAAATATTTTCCCCTTTTGATGATCTTCTCATGATCTAGAACTGGTGTTGCCAGTGGTCTTTCTTGGTTTGCCCTGGTATGAGCCCTTCTCAGAGCCACTTCATTCCAATGGAGTCGCCAGATAGATGGTTACACCCCAAAATGTGTCCAAACTTTGTCTATCATCAAAGTTGGATCTTGTCATCTCCCAGGGAAGCTGAGCTTTAGTCTCTTCTCCCCAGCAACGGCGCCAATTTGTTAGTACTCCAGGAAACTCTCCTAGGTTGTATATCAGAGATGTCTGGTAACTTAATCTTGTTGGTAACTATTTTCTCAATAATGGGTGTGGGTTTGGATCAAGATGAATATCTTAAATCACTATATTGTATCTTCATGACAGTCTAGCTATATTCATGCAATACAAGGCCTTCAAGAGCTATTATCATATAGGTTTGTGAATCAAATGGATAAGAAAACTAATCAGTTAACCAAAACACACATAGGCAATATATATGATGGGTCAACAAACTAGCCAAAGATGCTTATGATTCTTGCTTAACAGTCAAAAGTAAGATGAAAGTTACCATGGGACCATTAAACATAGACAAAAGAATGATTTCAACTCATATGCATAGACAAAGATGAAGGAGAGTCTGAAAATAGCAAATGAAAGAATCTTGCAGGATTAATATATTAAAGAAAGTGTCTTTTCACAATAACAGTAAATTATAGAACTCAAAATCGAACCCTGTGTTCATCAAATGTTATTGGCTTTATAGCCTTTTACAAACAGTTTCCAGATCCTAGATTACTGGATCGAATTTTGCCAAAAAATAGAAAATCAGTAATTGACCCAGATCAATTCAACCTCTCCATTGATATTTATGTTCTTCACATTCTTGGCAGGTGTAGTGAGCCTTCCAAGGCTGTTGGATCTCATGTGATATGGGAGGAGTCGAACTTGACACCTGTTGACAGTCAAACAGTCTTATATCCTTGAAAATAGCTAACCGTTGTTTACCTTTATGTCTTGTAAAGCATCTCCAAAACCAAAACAAACTCTTGATAAAGATGGCATTAATTATCTTCCATCGATTGGAACCATTTTTTAGTCTTTTGAACAAGAAAAACTTGGACCTGTGCAAAAACATTAGCTTTCTACCTTATCAATACTTTCAGTAGCTAGAGTAGATAGAATTCAGGCCGATTAGTTACCAAAATTTCTGCTTTCGGTGGCTAATGAACAATCAATATGTTCACCTAAGCCACTGAAACCTGAGATTATCAAAATTTCAAGAATACCCTTGTCTTAGCTCAAAAACTCCTCAGGATGGATATTTTTAGGCTTCTATATCTTGCTCAAAATTTGTAGGGTTACTGGCTACCTCTGGTTCATTGCAATGAACTTCCACCTCTTCAAGGATCTCAAGAGAAGCATGAGCCTGGTGTTTTGAAGACATAGCTTTTTTCCTCAAAGCCCTGACCTTTTTCTTCAAACCCTGAGCTACTCTCCATAAGTTGTTGTAGTCCTTTACAATCTTGTTCTTCTTTTTCTTCTCCTTTATTCTTTCATGAGCTAATCTTTCCAAAGTTGAGTTTCTTTCTACAAAGCTTTTTGATAGATTTTCATACCTGGTTTTTATTACCCTTTCTAGCACTTCTTGCTCGACTAGCTTCTTCTTAAGCTTCTTGATTTCTTTTGATTTATTCTGCTTCACTCATTTGCTAGATGAGGCCTCTACAATTTGTGGTTCTTATTGTTCTTGGGGTGTAGGTGATGGAAGTTTCTCATAACTTGTTGTGTATATATTCACAAAAACAAAATTTTCATGCCCTGTGGTAACTGAATCCTCATACCCTGTTTCAATCTGCTGCTCTTCATTCTCTGAGTCCGTCTAAGGAAGATTAAGAATGTTTTTGTTCGCTGGGGACTCTTTGGCCTCTTCTTCTTCATTGTTGAAATTCAATTTCTTCTTAGTTTTGCCCATCTTAGAGGAAGCAGAGGCTTGATTGACTGGGGTTGGAGAAATAGCTCTCCTCCTCCTCTTTCCACTTCTAGGAGTGGAGGACTTCTTGGAATGAGGACTCTTTTTTCCCTCTGGCTAAACCTCAATCTAGAAATCATTCCAGAATAGGAAGTAATTCCACTCTTTACCTTTTCTTTGCAACAACTCACAAACCAAAAGTTTGGTTAAACTATGGTGGGATAATCTACCTGCAACTTGACTAGGTTTGGCCTTGACTTGATGAGCCATCTTGGATAAGCTTTGATGGAGGAAATAGTGCAAATTGAGTGGGTTTCTTCCAGTCAAATGGTTTATAAGTTTGAAATGGTAAATCATCACCCTGTTGTATTTCCCTTCACAAGTTATATAAACCATTATAGCTTTTAATAACTATTGCCATTTCTCTTCAAGGAAAGATATAGGAATATCTTTATTCCATACCAAACCCCTATGTTCTGGTTTTAAATAGGTCCTGAATTCAACGTTCTTAGTAACAGTCATTTTAAACCATTTATCTCCAGTCGTGGGAAGCTCTATCACTTCGGCTATGAGGGCTTCATCCATCTCAAAGTCATCCCAGCCGATGATTGCTTTCTTTCCATCAAAATTGAGGGCAAAGGCCTCTCCCACCTGCTGATGAAAACTCTGTAATGTTTTGCAAAATTTGTAACACCCTGCATCCTTGAACATTTGACATACCTCCAGGTGTGATTCTAGGTAACTGATATCGTTGAGTTCCTTCCTCAGGTTTGACGTTCCTTTCTTCATTTACCATGACATTTTCACACACCGTGTGGTCGAAGGAGCAGCTTTCGAGGGAGACTTACACTGCGTAGAATTAGCGAAAATCGACAGAACGGGTGATGATTTGCAGCAGTCATGGTGAATAACTGAAATAAATGGAGAGTACATAGGCACATGGCTTGATGATATAGCGATCTGGGAAGATTCGCTTATATCACAGAGGGATCAGCTTCCAGTCATGAACGGTTCTTTCTCCAGTCTTTTCAGCGGCTTGTGAAATCATGGAAATGTCGAACCCGTCGGTTGAAATGTGTGATAATACATGTTTGGTCTTTCCCCGTTTCAACAATTTCGGTGGCTAAAATGGCCCTGGATTCCTTTATTTAAGCTTCTAAAAGCTAAGGCTTTCGATGGCTAATGAACAATCGATATGTTCGCCTAAGCCACCGCAACCTAAGATTTGACTTAGATCAAACAAAAACTAAACAAAATTTTATTTAAAATTTATTACATGGGTAAAGCTTTGAGAAATGAACCTTTAAAAATTTTAAAAGTAGCTTTTTAAAAGACTTCCTATCACCTAAAATGCAAAATCTCAATTGATTTATTTGAGGAGATAATAGCTCCCTTTCAAATGTTTTAATTGTGGTAAGATAGGTCACTTTGCATCTAAGTGTCCTCACCAGAAAAAGGATCAAAACTCTGATGATGAAAAGAAATACAAATTTAAGAATTATAGTAAAAAGCAAAGTTTGTGTGCAAACAATGATGACTCCTCAAAAGACATAGATAGTGATTCATCCTGTGAAGACAAAGTGAATGATTTTATGCTTATGGCTATGGGAGATCTTGATGATGAACATTTAGGAGGTGAAATGGATGATAAAGAAGTTGTGGTGGATATGGAAGGTGATATCATCAGTGCTTTGGAAGAAATTGACTGACTCAGATGTAAGAAGAGAAAAAAAAAATGGTTGTTGATGTAGTTTAAAATGAATGATAAAAAACATGATGAAGACTTTGCTCAACTAAAAGTGGAGTTAGAAGAGGCAAAGAAAATAGAATACATTCTGAAACAACAGTTATCAGAGAAGAAAGTGAGGTGTGAAGCCTTAGAAGAAGAGATAGTAAAAACCAGAAAAGAAATGGAGAAGTTTAAGGCATTGTATCACCAAAATCTGTCAAGTATTAAAGCCTCAGAAGAATTAACTTCCATTCTAAATCAGCAAAGGAATCCAAAGTTGAAAGCTAGCTTGGGCTATGAAGAAGGATCAAGTAGTGATCATCCAAGTAATACAGAACCCATCAAGTTTGTCAAATCTATAATCATTGAAAACAACCACTCTACAGAAACAAAGAAAGAAAATCAGCCACCAAGAAGGAATGAAAGAAAAAGTACCAGAACCGAATCTGTAGATCAGAGAAACTATCGGCATGGAATAAATTGACCCACTCAAAGAAGATAGTCTTTTTCCAGGTACAAAGGATTTTTCTATGGATATTGTTTTTTATTTTCTAACTTTGGTCACAAAGCTATAACTTGTTCTTTAAGATTTAGATATGAGCAATCAAGTTATTCAAGGAGTAATTATCTGCCACCACAAAGATTGAGACATCCAAGCAAGAAACAATCACAGACTATAAATCATGTGATGACTGGGAGAAGGACGCAGGTAAAAATTAACAACAGTTATGAGCATAACAATCCTTATGATTTGTTATTCAGTGAACCAGAATGTTACAGCTGCCATAATTATGGACATAAAGCTCCAGACTGTCGCTTAAGGAACTATAAGCCAGATATGAATCATGTTGCTGAAAATTTCAATGTTTGGAAGAAGAAAGAAGATGACCAGTGTGGATTAGTGTTATCAGCCCAAAGACAAAAGAATCCCGGGTATATTGATAGTGGATGTTCCAAACATATGACTGGAGACAAAAGTAAGTTTCTAACTCTAAGTGAAAACAAATCAGGGAATCTAACTTTTGGAAATGATGCAACAGGAAAAATAAATGGTAAAGGAATGGTAAGCCTAAGTAATGGCAAAGGAAAAGCTCAAGATGTGTTGTTTGTAGATGATCTGAAACATAATATACTAAGTGTCAGTCAAGTTTGTGACAAAGGGTGTGAAGTTGTTTTTACTTCTAAAGATTGTAAAATAAAGTCTTTGAATTCAAAACAACTGGTTGCAAAAGGGATAAGAACAGAAAACAATGTCTATGTGTTAAAAGAAGAAAAAGAAGAATGCCACTTAAGCAAATATGATGAAAGTTGTCTATGGCATAGGAGACTTGGACACCTAAATTTTGATCATATAATCAAGCTTAGAAACAATGGGGCGGTAAAAGATCTTGCAAAGATATCAAAGTCGTATGACTCTGTTTGTAAACCTTACCAAATAGGAAAGATTACTCGCACTCGGTTCAAATATAAAAACTTTCCTTCAACAGAAAAACCTCTCCAGTTAGTACATATGGATTTATGTGGACCATCAAGAAAAGAAGGTATTGGAAAAGAAAACTATTTTATGTTGATTATTGATGATTATTCTAGACTAACGTGGGTTTCCTTTTTTAAGGAAAAATCTGAAGCATTTGAAAAATTCAAAGTGTTTAAGGCTCTGACTGAGAATCAAATAGGAAAAATATTGAAGGCAGTAAGGTCTGATAGAGGAGGAGAGTTTAGTTCATGGAACTTCAAAGAGTTATGTGATAAACATGGAATCAAGCGAGAATACACTATTCCAAGAACACCACAGCAAGATGGAGTAGTTGAGAGGTAGAATAGATCAGTTCAGCAGATGGCAATATCAATGATGAATGAAAGGAATATTTATCAGACATATTGGGTGGAAGCAATCCATACAGTTGTTCATATTCTTAACAAATCTCATCTTAGGACACATAGTGACAAAACTCCTTATGAACTATGGTTTGGAAGACCTGCTTCAATCAAGCATTTTAAAGTCTTTGGGAGTAAATGTTATATCAAGAATAATGATGAAAATAATGGCAAATATGAT
This sequence comes from Picea engelmannii, assembly GCA_009831015.1. Classification (NCBI taxonomy): domain Eukaryota; kingdom Viridiplantae; phylum Streptophyta; class Pinopsida; order Pinales; family Pinaceae; genus Picea; species Picea engelmannii. The sequence continues at coordinate 131,570 of ML777115.1, forward strand.
GATAGGGATGATGAAGGTATCTTATTAGGTTATGCTACAAAAAGTAAAGGGTACAGATGCTACAATAAGAGGCTGCATAAATTGGTTGATTGTATCGACATAAAAGTTGATGAAGTAATCCTGATATGAAATGTAAGCAGTGTTGAACCAAGCACAGAAGATATAGTTGAAGATGAAGATGAACAAGTCCAAGAATTAGAAAGAGAAGAATCTGAGTCAGATGAAGATACGAATACTCAGGCTGACACAAATCAGCAGAAAATAACAAAACCACCTCTCAGAATTGTTAGAAAGAACCATCCTAAAAATCAGAGAATTGGAGATATAAACAAAGGAGTTGAGACAAGAAGGAAATTAGTTAAAGACACGGAACAATCTCAGATTGCTTTTCTATCTATGATTGAACCTAAAAATTTTGATGAAGCCAGTAACCATGATGATTGGATTAGAGCTATGAATGAAGAGCTTGATCAGATTGAAAAGAACAATACTTGGGAGTTTGTTCCTAAACCTAAAGATAAGAATGTAATAGGTTCCAAATCAGTGTTCAAGAATAAAATGAATGAAAAATGACAAGTTGTTAGAAATAAAGCCAGATTGGTCTGTAAAGGGTATGCACAAGTTGAAGGTCAGGATTTTGATGAAAATTTTGCACCAATGGCAAGATTGGAAGCCATCAGAATGTTTCTTGCACATTCACGTCATAAGAACTTTAAAGTTTATCAGATGGATGTTAAGTCAGCATTTCTTAATGGAGATCTAGAGGAAGAAGTATATATGGAGCAACCTGAAGGATTCTCATTCACAGATAATACTGATTATGTTTGCAAGATGAAGAAGGATTTATATGGACTGAAACAAGCACCACGAGCTTGGTATTATAGACTAGACAAATGTTTACAAGACAAAGGGTTCAAGAAAGGTATTGTTGACAACAATCTCTACATCAAGTCTGAAGGTGATGATTTACTAGTTGTTTTGGTTTATGTAGATGACATTATTTTTTGATGTACTAATGATTCCTCTGTTTAGTGGTCTGCTAACTCTATGCAAACAGAGTTTGAGATGACCATGATAGGTGAGCTATCATACTTTTTTGGTTTACAAGTAAATCAGAGTTCTGCAATAATATTTATCTCTCAAGAAAAATATTTGAAAGAGATGTTGAAGAAATTTCAAATGGAAGATTCTTCCTTTGTTAGTACATCTATGGTGGTTGGTTGCAAGCTCAGTAAAGATGATATTTCACCTGATGTTTATCAAAGGACATATCGATCAATGATAGGAAGTCTTTTGTACATCACAACATCTCGTCCTGATATAATGCAAGTTGTTGGAATGGTAGGTCGTTATCAGTCTACTCCTAAACAAAGTCATTTAGTAGTTGTAACCATGATATTCAAGTACTTGAAGGGCATAATGACTTATGGTCTATGGTATACTAGAAATCAGAACTTTCAGTTAACTACTTATTCAGATGTTGATTGGGAAAACTGTGTGGATGAGAGAAAGAGAACCAGTGGAGGAGCATTCTTCCTAGGTAACTCGTTAGTAGCATGGCTTTGTAAGAAGCAGGGATCCATATCCTTATCAACTACAGAGGAAGAATACATTGTTGTTGCTACTTGTTGCACACAAATTCTATGGATGGTACAAACTCTTACAGATTTGAAGGTAACTTATACTGATACCATTCCACTTTATTGTGATAACACCAATGCCATCAGTCTCTCTAAGAATCCTGTACTCCATTCAAAGTCAAGGCATATACCAATAAAATATCATTTTTTCAAAGAACACGTTACAAACAGAATTGTCCAGGTGAATTATATTCCTTCCACAGAACAAATAGCTGATATCTTTACTAAAACATTAGCAACAACACCTTTTGGATATCTTCGTCAGAAGTTGGGGGTTATATCTTCATTTGTCTAATCTATTCACCTTGTCAGGGGGAGTATGTGATTGTCACATATCTAATACTTTTGATATGTATTGCAACAGTTTAGGGGGAGCATGTTTATTCTTTGACATTGATTTCAAAGGGGGGAGAAAAAGTGTGGTAAGAAGTGTGGTAAGGATGCTACAATGATATGTTTGGTTGCATGTTCAGCAGGCAGAGTAGCAATCCAGGTAGAGAGTGCAGAGTGCAGTTCTTTAGGTTCAAGGTTGCCATCAATGCCAAAGGGGGAGATTATTGGCATACTTACAAATGAAGACAATGTGTGCATGTTTTTCATTGATGGCGCATATCAACATGAACAGTAGTGCACCGATAATGGCATGCCAATGATCGACAATGAAGAGAAACATTGATCGTTGGATCCCATTCAGAATTCTCGATGATCGTCAAATCTGAATTTAGATAGGAGGAGCGCGTAGTAGAAGAGAACAGATCTCAGGCGTCAGATATGAGCCTGAAGACCGACCATCCTTGGATCCAGAAGAAGGAGCATGATCTTTACGTGCAAGATGAAGCGGGCTTACAAAGTCTCGAAAGCAAGAGGACCATCCATATTCAAGAAGGACACGTGGCGAGTGACTAGAATTTCATTGACTTACACATTTGAGGAGTCAACAGAGCATGGTGTGGGAAATCATGATATGCGATATCCCGAAATGGTCTGGGTTGTTGGATCGAGGATTGATCTGAACCCTTGGATCGAGGGTCGTGGCCAGTTGGATGTAGACTACACGTGGCCAGAGGTCAGCTTTTTGCTGACTCGAAAGTCAAAGGAAGGAGGTGCTCTATCCTTTGAAATTGTGAAACGTGAAACCACGATTTAATCTGAGTCGTCAATCAAAGGGAGAGTGTGGACCATTCATCTGGCTCCATTTTGGAGTTTTAAATACCAGGAGTTGGAGGAGTCAATGAGACTCACGGAAAAAGTGTGAAATCATGAAGAGCTCGTTTGTTTGGCGAGTGGTCATAGTGCATGGTCACATCGTCAAGAGTTGGAGGGAGGAGCTAGTGCATCCAAGCTCTATTTCGGTGATCATGACATGGAGAGTCGAGACCCTTCATCATAAGAATGCCAAAATGCTAAATCGCAAAATCAATTTTGCTTAGCATTCGGTCATAGCCAGTGAGCATATGAGATAAACACAAGACCCTGCGGAATTAATCCAATGGTGTTGATTAATTGGGAATATGATCGAAGGGCTATTGTTGCACTTCACAATTAATTGATCAGTTACGATTCAGTTAGCATAACTGAATCATAGTTATTGGACGTTTGGTGATTCAGTTGCTGAGGCGTTTTCTTGGAGATTCAAGGTGTAACTGAATAGGTGGTATAGGATAAAATGGAAACACAATGATTGTGGTATGTTGGTTGTTCTAATTGGAAAAATTAGTTGAACTGTAAGAAAGGTAAAATTACAGTATGCATAGTGTGAGATAAAACTCAAAGATGTTAAATAGACAGAAGTAAGAGCAGAATTGCAAAAAAATTTGAAGCAGAGAAGAACTGCAGAACATATAGAAGCAGAGAAGAATTGCAGAATAGATAAAAGCAGAGAAGAATTGCAGAACAGATAGAAGCAGAGAAGAATTGCAGAACAGAGAAGAAGGGGTAAGAAGTAAGACACTTGTATTGTTTGTTATTCAATCATGTATTCTTAATCAGGGAGGTAGGGTGGTGCTAGGGAGGACTATAGTCCTCTGTTATTCAAGTTGGTGCTTGAATATTGAAAGTTGGATCTTTCATCTGGTTGTGGCTAGAAAAACAGGGTGGCAGGCTGGTGCTTGGGAAAACAGAGAGTTTTTTGTATACGAGTTGGTTCTTATATAAGTGGAAGTAGGTGCTTCCATCTAGTTGGTGTTGGAACACTCAGGGAGTTGGTGCTTCCTTCTAGTGGGTGCTAGAGAAACCAGAGAGTTGGTGCTCTCAACAAGTTGGAGATTTTAAAATAGAGGTAGTAGCCTCACTTTGAGTTGGTGCTCAAACATAGATGATGTACATAACTTAAAAGACTGCCTATCATTTGAAGAAGAAGAGGTTTTCTCCCTTTATGGGTTTCCTCATGAAAATATGTCTCTGTGTATGTCTTATGTGTAACTTATGTTCATTACTCATGTTGTTCATATGTTGTATAATATTGATGGTCACTTGGAAGAGCTTAAAAATTGTTTGAATAGTCATATATTGTTTAAGCACAGTAACAATTGATTCACCCCCCCCCCCTCTCAGTTGTCTTAGTATTTTCAACACAATCCAAGTACCCAGCTCTCTTCTACCCATCTTGCATCACCTAAGAGAACGGACCTCTTCCCTCCTCTACCCTGCAATCCCTCAGGCATTCCTTCTCCTCATTTGGGCTCCAATGCAACTGGTCCAGAATATCAATGCTGTAACTCTCGGGACTCGCAGCTGTGAGCAACACTGGACACAGGCCAACGCATCTCAATCAAGCAACCTCAGGTCGTGGCTCGATCACACAAGTGACCACTACATCCAACTATCAAGTGGCTAATCTTCAGCAGTTTAGCTCCCTTTCTCGAGCCAAGACCCGAATGAGGATGGATCAATGAATGGTTCAGTGGGTGCATGAAAGTGCGTGAGGGAAAATGAATGGACGTACAAGGAATCAAAGAACAAGCCATTAGTCGAACCCCCCCATCAGGCCAGAGGTGGCTTTAAGTAACCTCGTGGGGAATCAAGAACCTCCTGGCCTTCCCCAAGAAGCTCACGTAACCGATCCCCTCTCTTAGACAAAAAGGGGTAATTAGAATAGGAATAAACACTTAGTCCCTCAAGCCCCCTCTCTTATGGAATCATAGCCCCCTATAACTTTAGTCCTTGTCCGTATAGCAGCCATCCATGTATTTATTGTTATTAATGATAAAAAACATTACATGTCTTGGGGCACACTAGCCTTTTAATAATTGTTTGTGCACTTTGGCCTCTCCTCATTGTAACAATACATTATTTAAAATGGGGGTTCAAAACCTGGGGTGTTACATGATGGAAGGGTTTCAATACTCCATGGTTTTCATACTAAGCCAATTAGTTATGCTTTCATGATATATATTTTTTGAAATTTTGGTTGTGTGACGTGATCTCTTGTAAGGACTTCTAAATTTTCAAAATCGTTAAAGAATTCTTGAGATTAGACCTTTCAAAATTATTATCTACAACTTTTGAGGTCCTATGTCTTTTTGCAACTATAACAAAGTATGTTTTTCACCTTCGCTAGTCTCAACGCTTTGCATCTTTTCGAAGTTCATGAAGTATTCACAAGTCCCTTAAAAAATCCTTTTTCAAAACTTGTGAGCATTGCAGAACTTTCCTAAAGGTCAATATTTAAGAATTTTTTGTAATTTGCTACAAAAAGTTTTCAGAAGTTGCAAAAATAACTTTGAAAATATTTTGACATGCAACAAGAAGTTTTCAAAAGTTGTGGAAAGAACTTTGAAAATCTTGTGGCATTTGACATGCAACTTTGAAAATATGATGACATGCAACATGGAACTTTGAAAATCTTGCGACATGTGACATGCATCTTTGAAAATTTTGCAACATGCAACATAGATCTTTGAAAATATTGCGACATGCGATATAGATCTTTGAAAATCTTGTGACATGCAATATGCAACTTTGGAAATCTTGCTACATGCAACAAGCATATTTTCCAAGTGAATGCAAATTCTAAAATCTTGCGACATGCAACATGAAACTTTGAAAATATTATGAGATGGGACATGCAACTTTGAAAATTTTTTGACACATGAAATACATCTTTGGAAATTTCACAACATGCAATATGTAGCTTAAAAATATTGTGACATGCAACAAGCATATTTTCTAAGCACTGATCCGGATTATTTTCGGCACGAAATGAGAGTAGAGATATAATAAAGCAATGTACAGAGATATCTTGGATATCCAAAGATATAACATAAATGTATCAGAGATGCAACCATAAACACAGAAATATAGTAATACAATTTCTATTAATGAGTGAAAAGTTACAGAGACTGTAAAAATACATAGTGAAAGACTCACTAGAAGGGTGGCAGCATATCTCCAAGAAGAGATGTGATGGCTACGCGCATTAGCAAGAAGATAATTTTACAATGAGGCTCCAAAGGCCTTTTTATCATAAAGAAAATACAAAACCCTAAACCCGAAAGATGAAAAGCTAACAGTTTTGTGGACCCCGTTTTGTGTAGTTTGATGTATCAACTTCCTGGGGGCGTAACTTTGGCATACAATATTTGTTTGGGGCGCACAATAGCTCGTTGAAAAGGTATCGTCAAGGAGATTCATTTAGGGGGATAAATTAGATATTTCGACCATCATTGAGAATATCGATCCCAAAAAACCTTCATTTAGGCCCTCAAAATGGCCCCGGAAGTTAAAAACTGCTAAAAATAGTAAATTACCAAAATTGCTAGAAAATTGTTTTAAGTCAATTGGAAAAGGTGGGTGGCCACCGATATCCACCTAGATCAATCCTCCCTCCTTAGGAATAAATGGTCTCCATTGTGTTGAGTGCCCGGGGGAGAGGGAAAAGCGTTTGTTGAATCTGTATCTTGATGAGTTGCTTGCCTTGTTGGAGCGGTTGCACTACTTAGCTTGTTGAAGGTTGTCAGGATCTTGTGGCTAGAAGGGTTGGACATTTTTAACCAGTCTGGATACATGATATGTCTTTGTGCAGAAGGAATATTTACACTTTTATGCAATATTTTCCACCTACTTCTGTTGGACAGAAGGTGTTTGGGCCGAGGTTGTAGTGGTTACAGTATCCTTCTGTTCACCTTTTGAACAGATTGTGAAGAAGCTGAATTTTGTAGTATTAGATACTACCTTGTGGCATTGTTTAGGTGGAACAGTAGTCGGAAATACCTCTGTTATTCTATAGAGATGACCCCCCAGAGAAACAATGACACTGCGGGGTCGAGACTCATAAACAGCATTTCGCTTCCACATATATGGTTGGCCCAAGAGAAAATCATAGAAATTCAGTGGGGAAGCATCATATAATACCTCATCTTTGAAGGGTTGGATGCCATATGAAAATCGACACTACTGGCTGACATAGAGATCTTGTCCCTGGCGAAGCCACCTGATGTTGTATGGTTGTGGGTGTGGTGTTGTCGACAATCCAAACTATTTGACGACCTCTGCTGAGATGAGGTTCTTCTCACTTTCGCTATCAACAATAAAATGCAACAGGGTCCCCTTCACCAACATCTGTGAATGAAAAAGGTGCTCCCCCTCTTCAGGATCTGTTGGTTCTTCTGGTTGAATTGTTGCGGTCACGAAAATAACAGTGGGGTCTGCATCAATGATCTGTCTTTTACCAGTAATTTCATAATCAGATTCTAAATCAGGGCTCAGCTCCTTGTCTTTGATCTTGGTCACCAATGACTGTTTTGAGCGACATTCATCAATGTTGTGCCAGGGGATTTTTTGGAAATAACACCATTTGTCGGTGTCCTTCTTTGTCTTCCTATGGCCCTTCTTTTCCTATGGCTTGGATTGGTTTTCGGAAGACTGTTTGTTAGGGTCGTCTTTATTACTTTGGTTCTTTCATATTTGTAGACCCAAACTCCTTTTTTTTTTTGGTGCTTAAATTTCTACTCGATTTTAACAACATATCGATAAGAAGCACCAAGTGATGAGATGTCCAGAAAACCCATTTCAATTTGGATGTATCTGTGTAGAGCCCCACGGTATTTCAGAACCAAATTTCATTTCAAGTCTTTGATACCTAGCTTGTGCAGAAGGTATGGAAGGTATTGGTGAAATTTGGAACTTCTTGGCCCCTCTCTTGTCGCAGTGTTGTCCATCTCATGTATTGTTCCTCATAGTTTCCAATAGGGTAATATTGTTCATTAACCGCATCCACAAAAAAATCCCAACTAGGCTCGGCCCCTTATATTCTAGACTCCTCTGTGGAACTTTTCTCCCAGTAAGTTTCCCACCAATGTTTGATATGGGGGAGATCCTTAAGGAGTGTGAAGGTGATATTTTCTATGTCAGATAAATTATGAATAGAGAAATAACCTTCTAGTAGATTTAACCATTTTTATAGGGCATATTCCTCTATCTGTCCTTCAAATATGGGAGTATCAAAATTAAATTTTACCTTGAAAGGTGAGGTGCTTCCAAAGTTTTCACTTGATGAAGATGTTCCTGCTACTATCAGCAGGCATTGAAGGATGTGAGAAAAATTCTCCATCATTTCGTCCCGCTATCGCGTGAGAGCTTGCTCAAGCAACAAATTGATAGAATCGTCTGCTCCATCGTCTTTCTTTTCTTCCGCCATTGAGGGTTTCTTGGGTGTGTGAGAGCGATTTTCCTCAATAGAGACAAGCTCGACACCCAATTTGTTATGATCAGACCTCATCGGGGATATGCACTGGAAAAAAAAAATGATCAAGAGAAGCCTGCTCTAATACCACTGATTCAGATTATTTTCGGCACGAAATGAGAGCAGAGATATAATAAAACAATGTACAAAGATATATCAGATATCCAACAATATAACATAAATGTATCAGAGATGCAACCATAAACACAGAGATACAGTAATACAATTTATATTAATGAGAAAAAATGTACATAGGCTGTAAAAATATAGAGTGAAAGACTCGCTATAATGGTGGCATCTTATCTGAGAAGAGATGTGACGGCTACTCCCATTCGCAAGAAAATGATTTCAGAATGAGGCTCCAAAGGCCTTTTTATCATAAAGAAAATACAAAACCCTAACCCCAAAAGATGAAGATCACGATTTCACAATGAAGCTCCAAAGGTGTTTTTATCATAAAGAAAATACAAAACCCTAACCCTGGAAGATGAAAACCTAACAGTTTTGTGGACCCTATTTTGGGTAGTTTGGTGTATCAACTTCCCGGGGGCATAACTTTGGCATACGATCTCTATTTTGGGTGCACGATAGCTCGTTGGAAAGGTATTGTAGAGGAGATTCATTTATGGGGATCAATTAGAGCCTTTTACTATCATTAAGAAGCTCGATCCCAAAAAACCTTCATTTAGGCCCTCAAAATGGCCCTGGAAGTTAAAAACTACAAAAAATAGTAAATTACCAAAATTGCTAGAAAATTGTTTTGAGTCAATTGGAAAAGGTGGGTGGCCACCGATATCCACCTGGATCAAGCACATTTTTGGGGAATAGGGTGGAACCTATTATGAAATAGACAGACAATTCTATAGATAATTAAAGAGGTAATAAAATTTTGAAGAGAAAGGTGGTGTATAAAGGCATTGTTATAGCACTTAAGTAAAGTGCATTGTGATCAGAACATCAAAATGAATATTGGACATTCATATCATCATATGATATCACATTATCACATGATGATAGTGAACCAAGGGGTCTGCTACTTATAGCCTCAAGATATAACCAACTTCCATGAAATCAGGAGGATCCTATCCACATATAACCATCGGTTGTTAGAGTTCACATCGTCAAATCCACATTATCTAGTCACCTCAAAAAGGATTCTCAACCCTACCTTCCATGTATCCAACTCATAGTTGATTATCGAGTTGTTTGATCCAATAAATAACTATCTTCGATTGTTGGTTGATTATCTGACCGACATACTTTTCGACTTCTCAACCAACTAATGTAGAGATCTAGTCAATCACTCGACCGAATGTATCTAGATGTAGGTCGATCGCTCAACCCACTAATTCTAGGAGATGTGTGATGAACCATCACAGCTTGGTGTTCCAACAACCCCCCATCAACACATGTATCTAGAGATTCAAGAGGTGAAATTACATCATCATGAAACCCACCCCCCCATAATTTCATCTCCTTGAAGCCCAAGCATCGTATGGACCTTGATAAATCTAGTTGCAGATGAAGGTTTAGTGAATATATCAACAACCTGATTATTTGTTCTGCAATATTCAAGAGAGACAACATTCTCATGACCTAACTTCCTCAAATAGTGATCATGGAGCTCAACATGATTCATCTTACTAGGGCAAACAGGATTTTCAGCAACCTATATGGCACTTTGATTGTCATAGTAGATTGCAATTGAGGTCTAAACAGGAAATCAAAGTTCACCCAGAAGTTGGTGGATCCATACTGCTTCAGTACCTATTTGAATGATGCCATGATATTTTCTTATGTATTCAACAAGGATATTATCTTCTATTTCTTGTGTGACCACACCAACGGTCTAGTGCTAAAGCGAAACACATAGCCATAAGTGGACTTCCAATCATCACTAATCCCAATCGAGTCAAAGTCAGTGAAGTCGACCAATGAATCTGAACTTCAACAATACTTGATACCAAAACGAGTGGTACCTTTGAGATAGTGGAAAATTTCTTTGATTTATTTCCAGTGGCTTTCTCTAGTGTCTTGCATAAAAAAAAAAAACCAAACTAAAAAAAAATGAAATGTTAGGTCGACTATGAGTAAGATAAAGAAGACTTTCGACCAATTTTCAATAAAGTGTAGCATCAACTTTGGGAGTTTAACAAGTTTTGGTGAGCTTTAACTAGATTGAAAAGGAGCAGCACAAGGTTTACAATTGACCATCTTAAAATGTGTCAAAATATCCATAGCATGTTTAGACTAAGAAATAAAAAAACCATCACATAGTGGTAATACTTGAAGACCCAAAAACTAATGCAGAGTGCCAAGATTTGTCATGTCAAAATAGTGAGCAAGTTGTTTCTTCAATCTAAGAATGTGATAAATATTATTTCCAATAATGAAAATGTCATCAACATATACAGCAAAAATCAAAGTATCTATACTGGTATGGAGTACATACAAGTTGTGATAAGATTCACAACATTTGAAACCAAGCCAAAGAAAGAAACTATCGATCTTATTTACCAAGCTCGAGGAGCCTATTTTAGACCATAAAGTGACTTCTTGAGTCAACAAACCAAGGTAGAATTTGTCACAAAACCAGGTTTTTGTTCCATGAAAAATTCTTCAGATAGGTCTCCATGAAGAAAAGCACTTTTCACATCCATCTGATTGATTTTCCATCCAAAACGAGCAGTAAGAGAAAGAATCATTTGAATAGAGATCATCTTTGCAATTGGGGAAAAGGTCTAAATGTATTTTATACCTTATTGTTGAGAAAACCCCTTCACAACCAGGTGGGATTTATGTCGCTCAATAATACCTTCAAAGTTAAATTGTGTCCTATAGACCCGTCGACAATTCATAATATTCTTTACTTGCGGTCAGGGAACTAAGTCCCAAGTGTGATTCTTCGACAAAGAATCATTTTTTGTCTACATATCTTGCTCGCATTTGGGTCGTCCTTGTGCATCCGAGTAGGCAACAAGATAAGAAGTTTCAAGAGCACGAGTCATCAATGCAACACTAGCATGTTTATTTTGACTTTGAGTTAGTCGTCCGGAGGAAATATCACTGCAATACCCCTAGGTTGAACCCCATTGTAAATATAATGTAATTGTACATATAGGTTGGTGAGCCATGATACTTGGAGGTTAGAGTTCCTTTCTATATATGTACTTTGAGACTAGAGTGCCTATGTGGTTATTAGGCTGGTGAGCCAAAAGATGAAAGGCCAGCGAGCCTATTTTTGTAAATGTATTCACACTCAGCTTTTAATGAAAACACATCACTGCTGCAGACCAACCATGTAAAAGAGTATTGGGGGATAAACTCCACTAGAATGGGAAAAGGGGGATAAGAGTCTAGAAAAAGGGAGCTAAGATAAGGGGGCTTAAGACAAAAAGGATTATCTTATCAATATTCCTAAATTTAAAGTCTAAACTAGGGGATAATGCATTTTGTCATAAGTCTCTATGAGGAAATGTATCACCATGTGAGGGACCCCATGTGTGGCCCATGTAATTCCCAACATGAAAAGTGTCAATTTGGGAGCATGCACATAAGTTTTGAGGAATTTATCTCATTCATCCATTAGGCTATGATCATTCCTTCACTCACTTGGTTGTCATCGGTACCTTCATTTTGATAGTACCTATATCTATACATGTACCAGGACCATGACTAACTCTGGAGCTGGACTGAATAGGTGGGTTGTCAGGCCCATAGGACATTAAATAAGCGGGTTGCCAGGCCCGTGAGAATTCTCTCTAGGTAAGAGAACTATTGGGAATTGTTTCCCAAGGTGCCAAAACTGTAGCTACAGAGATCTGAGACTTCCTGTCTGGCTTGTTGTTGAAGCCCTGGAAAAGAATTGGGGCAGTCGAAGGACTGTCGAGTAGAGAATGGGAACACTTCCTAGGGTGGGATAGGCATGTGGGGAATGAGGCACTGTAGGCTATTAATTTGAGTTGGCACCTATGTCTGAGTTTTTATGTTGTTGAGAGACTTTAGCTTAGTTAGGAATCCTTTACCCGGGCGTATTTTTAGCCCCAACTGTTAAGAACCAAATATCAATATAGCATAGAAAAACCTCAGAAAAAGTACTCAACACCTTGAAAAAGAGATAATTTCAGATAATAAGCCTCTTCGAGGGGGGAACCTCCTTTTACCCCACTTAAATGTTCAAGTACAAGATGA
>ML777115.1:147884-164591 GCA_009831015.1 Picea engelmannii
ATCAATCTTAGGAATGTGGTTGGTCTTCAAACCAAAGTTGGAGTTTCTCGATTCTTGATTCACCTTCCTTGTGTCCTCATCATGAATTTCATGGGATGCATTTTCACTTTCAGGTGTCTTCTCTGTTACGAAAGTTTTCAATACTTCCATGATCTCCCCTTTTAAACCATCCATCTTAGTATCCAACTTATCTTCCATTGAATCCATCTTCTTTTGTAGTTCATTTATGTCCCTATGCATTTATTCACCTTCATCAAGAGTCCAAGTAGGATTTTCTGGAGTCTTATTTGGTGCAAAAGTTCCCTTTTTTGGTGGCATGTTGTCCAAGTATCACTTTTGAACCTTGATTTTGAGGTGGTTCTGCTAGACAATATTTCTTCTGTTGTATATCCCAAGTTTCGGCCCTTCTGGGTATGAAACTTTCTTTTATGTAGTTCTCTGATATTTCTTCTCTACAATGCCATAGGTCTGATCAAAATTGGATGTGCCAAGAGGAATTTACAATAACTTCCCCACAACTTGCCGATTTTTTGTCCTTTCCAAGAGATATCACTTGTATAGCGTGCCCCGCACAAAATGATTCATATAAAATTCTAAACCTCACACCAAAAATACTACAGACTATCCACGATCCAATGAAATCAATCCCACTCAATTTGGATACTCTAGGAAGAAGTAATGATTGTTTTACCTAGAACACCTTCTTGAGACTAGTCAATAGGACTAGTCAGATACCCTATCTTACACAGGGTGTATCTACAAATTTAAGATGACCCAGAAGCTAAACTTTTTACCACAGATACCTTACTAATTTTTGTAAATAAAATCTGCAGTTCATGGTCTGAAACATTACAGAAATGTTTTATAGCAAAAATTCCGCAATGACTCAGTTCAGGATGATTCCAGAACCCTATCTTGTACAGGTAGTATATCTGAAAGTATAAGGCTTCAGGAGCTGAATTTTGAACCCAACGTACCTTGATCCATGTATATTTTGAAGGGGGATATGAGAATTAGTCATGAGGATTTGTGGACAGCGGAGTCCATGTATTCACTCAAGAATGCATAAAAAAAAAAAGATATTAAGAATTCACAAGAAATTGGAAATAAATTATTTCTGATAAAATTCTGAAGAATAGAATGTTGTATAAAATGATGGATTTGTTAAATTCTTGTAGCCTTACAAATCCTGTTTCATACACATTTTTCATAAACAAGAACATAATTCAACGTAAGAATAATTTAGCACAAAGATCAGTAAACTAAGACATGGATGAATGCCCAAGGAACTTACAATTATGAAGATGAAGACAAAATATTTGGTATGAGTGTGGGTTCTACAGTAACAAAATCCAATGGGCATGGATAAGACAGAAAGGAAGAGAGAATGAACTCGATAGAGACCATAAAAGTTTTTAAAAGGATTTCCAAAGTTATAAAGTTGATAACGAGAAGCTTATGAAATCCAAGGAGCAACAAGAAGGCTTTAACATCAAGATAATGCAGAGCTTGGACAGAATAGAGAAGAAGATGAATAAGGAGACTAAGTCAAGCAAATCAGGGAGTCACCAGTCTCATTATGAAAGGAGAAGAACCAGAATTGTTGATATGCATCACTATCACCCTCCAAGGAATTCAACTAGGAGAACACATAGTATTTCAATTCCATCCCCTATCAGGAAGCATAAGAAGAAGTCTGGGTTGGATGAGATATAGGGAGAAATGAATAAAATCAAACCACCTACATTTGATGGTGAACACAAGAAGGATAAGGATGTTGAGACCTGGTTGTTGGGCATGAGAAAGTATTTTTAGTTGAATAATTACTCTTCACTTAAAGAAGGAAGAATTTCCATATATCAACTCAAAGGAAAAGCATCAATGTGGTGGGATCAATTTGTGCAAGTGCAACACATTGATGAGAAAAATGTATTTTCAGAAGAAGTACTTAACCAAATGATACTATGATAAGAATATGAACTGGTTTTTGAACTCAAGCTTGGGAATATGACCATAGATTAGTATGAAAGGAGGTTCTTAGAGTTGCTAAAATATGTTTCTTTCATCAAGGATGAACAAGTTAATATTTATAGGTACCTAAGTGGGTTGTCATCATTTATTAGTGACAAGATACAGCAGGATGATCCCAAGACACTAGAGGAAATCATAAGAACATCTAAATTCCTTTATGATCAGCATAGATGAAGACCAACTTTACAAAATTCGTGGGAAGACAAGAAGAATAGAAAGATGGAACAGAGGAGGAAGGGGACAAAGCCACCATTCTTATGAAATAATTCTCAAGGACAACTAGCTCCTAAGGAAACCAAGATGATTGAGCCAATGGGGCAAAGACCAAGGAAACCACCTATTTAATGTTGGGGTTGTGGGGGAGATCATATGTACAGATATTTCCCTCACATAGGTGAAAAAGTGAGGATTGTTCACAATGTACATCAAGTTGAAACAATGGAGAACATAAGAAGAAATGTACCTAGGATCTACGCATCTTTGGATAATAAGCAAGATGATTTTCAATCACATATGATTGAAGTGGAAGGTAAAATCAACAACTAACCCATTGATATTTTAATTGATTCAAGAGATAGTCATATTTATCTAGTCCTAATATGGTGGAAAGATTTCAATTTCCAAGAAGCAAGCTTGGAAAACCTCGGTTAGTGCAGCTAGCTACAGGAGCTAAAAGGAAAATTAATGACATGGTTAAGGTATGCCCAATGAACATGAATGGATTAAGCATAAGGGAATATTTGAATATCATACCTTTGGGCTCGTATGAATTTCTAATTGGTATGGACTAGTTGAACCATCATCATGATGTTCTAGACTATTATAATAAGGCTTTTACCTACTTGGATGAAGAAGGGAACCTGAGGACAATTCAGAGTATTCCAAGAGTAGTAACCATCAGAGAAGTTTCAGCCTTATAGCTGAAGAAAAACTTCAGGAAAGGATTTCAAGTATTTGCAACACATATGGAGGAGGAACCTAAGGATAAAGTACTAAGTATTGAATATTAACCAGTCCTAAAAGAGTTTGAAGATGTATTTAAAGAAATGTTGGGGTTGCCACCCAAGAGAGATATTGATTTCCCTATCAATTTGATACCTAGAGCAGCTCCAGTATCCAAAACTCCTTATAGGATGAGTACACCAGAGTTGAAGGAGTTGCAAATGAAACTTGAGGAGCTTCTAAAGAAGGGGTATATATGTCCAAGTGTGTCACCTTGGGGTTCCTCGGTATTATTTGTGAATAAAAAGGATGGAGCGTTGAGTCTTTGCATTGACTTCAAGAAATTGAACAAGGTAACTGTGAAGAACAAGTATCCTTTGCAAAGGATAGATGATCACTTTGATCAATTGAAATATGCTAAGGTATTATATAAGATTGACCTCAGGTAAGGTTATCATCAGATGAGAATTAAATAAGAGGACATCAACAACACAACTTTTAGAATGAGTTATGGTCATTATGAGTTTACAATGGTGCCTTTTGGGTTATCAAATGCACCAACTATCTTCATGTGTCCAATGAATGTTATTTTTAGAGAATACTTGGATAATTTTGTCATTGTATTTTTGGATGACATACTTATTTAATCAAAATTTGAAGCAGAGCATGAGAAACACTTGAGGATGGTGCTACAAGTATTGAGAGAACAACGCCTATTTGCAAAGTTGAGAAAGTGTTCATTCTACCAAAGGAATATACATCACTTGGGGCATCTTATTTCAGACAAAGGGATAGTAGAGGAACCAGAGAAGATAAAAGCCATTGAAGGTGGCCAACACCGAGGAATGTCTCTGAGGTGATATCATTCATGGGACTTGCATGTTACTACAAAATATTGATTGAAGGATTCTCAAATATTGCACACCCAATCACTTCCTTGAAAATAAGGGTGTGAAATTTGAGTGGACATCAGATTGTGAAAGAAGTTTCCAACACTTGAAATATTTATTGACTAGTGCTCCAATATTAAGGATTGTTGATCAAAATGAAGACTTCATTATATGCACAAATGCATGTAAAGAAGAACTTTGTGGAGTTCTTCATCATAATGGGTATGTGGTGTGCTATGAATCAAGAAAACTAAAGGTGCATGAAAGGCACTATGCTACTCATGATCTAGAATTGGCAGACATAGTGCATGTATTGAATATGTGTAGGCACTACCTCATGGGGAAAAGATTCAAGTTGAGGACAGACCATAGTGGTCTGAAATATTTATTTGGACAGCCAACTTTAAATTCCAAACAGAGCAGATGGTTTGAATTCCTCAATGATTATGACTTTGATATAAATCATATCAAGGGTAAAGAGAAAAGGGTGGGTGATGCACTCAGTAGGAGATTGCATGAGATTCATGCTATAGCCATTAGCACGTACCAAAAAAACTTGAAAGATAAAATTTTAGAAGTTGCAAAATCAGATCTACAGTACATGGAAATAAAGACAAAATTATAGCAAGGTATTTTGCAGTGGAAAATTGAGAATTTTGAGTTAAAAGAGGATGAAATTCTTTTGTACAGAGGTAGAATTTATGTGCCAAATTCTCAGGTATTGAAAAATATGATTTTAAAATAAATGCATAATGTTGTTAAAATTTTGGTATGCATGTTTAACCATAGACAATGTCACATCATTGTCACCCAACCATAGGTAGTCACTATGCCACCCTCAAGCACACTAGCCTTTTCTTAGATAGAATGATTTTGGCAAGTCCGCACTATAACCAACAGATAAACCCTAACCAGAAACACCATTGTTGTAGCAGAAATGCAATACCAAGAGAATGTGTCTCTACTAATAGAAGTGTACCTTTACCAAGAAAAGAACACAAGAGAGATACCAGAAAGACTGAGATTACACCACAACAACGGTTACACCACCCTTTCCAGACTTGTGCCTCCTTCTGTTGCACTTGCAGCTATTGTTACTCAAACATGTGCCCTACTTCTGCTGAGTGAGTGAGTGTGAGTGTACAAATTAGCTAAGACATCACCTTATTTATACTTATTCTTCCAGTGAAATTTTCCCACAGGACCGACCTGTCTTTTCTGGCAAATATAATTTACTTTGACTTTTTCTGGCAAGGACGACTTCACGTTTTGGGGTTTTCTATTTCTTTATTATTATTCTCCTTGGGATGACTTATCTTCTAGGTTTTCCACACATATTTTTAATGGTTTTCTTACTTCCTAAATATTATATTTTAAGTACAAAGTTTACACTTTGAGGTTAATACCTCCCTCAACTAACAAAAAATCAACACTCCCTCTTAGCTAGGGAGGTATTAACTAAGATGTTCTTCATGTAATGGTATCAAACACATCCATCCATATCATATGGCATGGGAAAGACTCACATGGTCTTGCAGACCAGTTTACAAGTAACATCACCATAGCCACACAGGGTATCTCATGATCAAACAGATCATGTCTCAAGTAGCATGGCCACATGGCCATATCATGATCAAACAGATCATGTAACAAGTAGCATAGCCACATAGGATATCTCATGATCAAATAGATCATGTCATAAGTATCACCACCATAGCCGCACAGGCTCTGGAATATGAATTTGAGTCAGTTTACACAGAACTACGCTACTACCCAATCCAAGCAGAGTTTTTCCAACTGCAACTCGCCAGCTCACTCAAAATCTAGCATCTAGTTCATAAAGAACTAGTAACCTCACCAGATCACACATAATATGGCATCTAGTTCATACAGAACTATTAACCTCACCATATCACCCCTAATTTGGCATCTAGTTCATGCATAACTAGTAACATGGGTACCCGACTATTTCACTAGAGTAGCAATATCTCATGTACCAGAATATTTCACTGGAGTAGCTATGTGTACCAGACTATTTCACTGTAGTAGCAATATCTCAGCGTACCAAACTATTTCACTGGAGTAGCTATGTGTACCAGACTATTTCACTGGAGTAGTAATATCTCAGCATACCCGACTATTTTACTGGAGTAGCTATGTGTACCAGACTATTTCATTGGAGTAGCTATGTGTACCAGACTATTTCATTGGAGTAGCTATGTGTACCAGACTATTTCATTGGAGTAGCTATGTGTACCAGACTATTACACTAGAGTAGCAATATCTCATTATACCAGACTATTTCACTGGAGTAGTTATGTGTACCAGACTATTTCACTAGAGTAGAAATATCTCAGCGTACTATACTATTTCATTGGAGTAGTTATGCGTACCAGAATATTTCACTAGAGTAGAAATATCTCAGCGTACCAGAATATTTCACTGGATTAGTTGATTTCCAACACACTAGGTTGGCCCTCTATCTGTCTCGGAGACACACCCTCTCTGAAGGATCTATGTGAAGCCTCCAACCACACAAACCAATTGGGCCTCCTCAGCTAGGAAAACACACTCTCCACGAATGATTTGTGTACACATTATCCTGACTTGTGCCACAGTCAATGCTCGGGCATGACAACCTTTTGTCCACACTATACCATGCCACTATCTGGATTTGCATCTGTAACTCATCACCCCCTCTTACTAGGGAAGTCTTTATGGACCACACCAAGCTTGTCTCTGAAGTACACAAACTTCACTCTCGATAGAGGCTTGGTCAACACGTTTGTTATCTTCTCATCTGTAGCGACATACTGGAGCTTCATTGATCCCCTCTACAGCATATATTTGATATAATCGTACTTGATCTCGATATGCTTGGACTTGTCATGAACATTGAGTTCTATGACAACTTCACACAACTCTAGTTGTCACACAAGATACAATTTGCCTCTAACTCGAGATCAAACAATCATGAAAGCAGCTTCTGAAGCCACACTGCTTCGCTGCTAGCTGAACACACTGCTATATACTATGCCTCAACCATATTGAGAACCACACTCATCTACTTCTTGCTAAACCATGTGATCATAGCTGATCCCAAACTGAAGCAACATCCAGATGTACTCTTTCAGTCTACGACACTACTGACCCAATCTGAATTAGTATAGCCTTGTAGGCTTATCTCATGATCTAAAAAATATATGAGTCCATAGTCAATTGTTCCTTTCATATAACTCATCACATTTTTTTCCGCAATCAAGTGAACACATCTCGGCACAACCATATACTGACTCAATGTGTTCACCGCAAAACATTTATATGGCCTTGTGTTCGTTAATTACATCAACAAACCAATCATTTGTCCATACATGGTGGCATCCACTGTCTCTGAAGATGTATCACTCATTAAATTTAGATTTTTCACCATCGGTGTAGGCAACCAATCCCAGGATCACCAAAATAATTGTCTAGAATATCCTGCCTTGGGTGCTTGCTTAAGTCCGTACAAATCTTTCTTCAATCTGCAAACATGAGACTCCTTCTCATGTATCTTGTGGTTTCTTTATGTACACTTCTTCTAACTGCTGGAGCAAGTGTATCGTCATAATATTCTCCCTCTTTCTAGGAGAATCCTTTGGCCACAAATTAGGCTTTGTACATCTCTATTCTACAATCAGTAGCATGTTTGATCTTGTAGATCAACTTGGAGGTCACCACTGACTTCCCTTCTAGTCTCGGAACCAAGGAAAAATCCATATCCCAATCCTTCTGACTGACTTCCTCCTTTATCACTGAATCAAGGGAATCTTCCCAGGAGGTCTCATATCTCCTCAAAGCCTCTAAATCTTCAATCTAGTCTTCTCAACTCATGGCCCCTGTTTGTCAATCCTAGAAGATGTATCTCTCTCCCATATGAATCTGAGGAGGAATAATTTATGAATGAAATTCTATAAGCCATTGACTCTCTTTGATATCAGGCTCACTCTAAGTCTCCATGATCCCTATGAATATTGACTCCCTCTGAGTCTATATAATATTTGGATCCATTTGCTCCTCATGATATGGCTCATTAATGTTATATATATTTGCATCCTACAAAGTTTCACGGGACCATGTTGGTCTCTTATTGGTTACTGCAATGATTGTGGGTAGGCCCTTTTAGCTATACTAACTCTTCCTCATGATCTTAAGAGTGATCAACTAAACTAGAGGGATTTGTTCAGTCATATTTGGATCCTTCTTCTCCTTACAATCAATCTCCATATGAGATACTATGTATCTCACAAAAGTACCCTTCTTCGTCCTCTTTAGATTCGGTACATGGATGTATGCGGTCATGTATACAAATTCTTATCTGGACAGTCTGCTCCATGTCTCAAACTAGAGACCATATAATATGTTTCCTCCTGCAAGCGTCGCTATAGTTTCCCTTAGAGTTATCACTTGTGACCTACCTGAAACAAGACCAACAAGAAGGGAAAACAATAGAAAAGAATAATACTCTTATTATAATAAAAACAATAACCAGAACAATCGTAATAGTAGCTCCTTCTCAGATCTATCTCTTGTGACCTGCTTGGAACAAGAAACAAGAACAAAAAGTATAATAGCATTTTCATAAGAACATATCTATGATAACAAAAAGACAATTTCATGGTAATCATCATAGCATTACCAAGGTGACCTTCCTAGAAGCAAAACAAGAAATATCTCCTAGAGGAGATGTTAGTTCATCTTGAAAACAAGTACAATAAGCATTTATATCAATAGTACTCACATGCTACCAAGTAATCATTGTATCTATTAGTAATAAAACTTTCAAATATTGTTGTCACAACTATAGTGTTTACTTGTAATGTAGCAATTATCAATTTAATCAATCAAACCTGGAACTTGGAGTCTTATCTTAAAGAATGAGTGTTGTTTATTTTGTTCTAAGTCTCCTTCACTCAAGATGACAAGCATTCTCTCCAACTTGTCCCCTGTACTAAGACAATATGCTTTCATGACAGAAATCTAAGTTAGGGAATACAATGCAAGTAAACTAGAAAATCTCAACCTTAATCAATCTAATACTTTGACTAGAGTTAGCTTATAAATTTAAATTTGACCATAGGTTAGTATGATAATCATAACTTCAATAGATCAAAATAAAACTAGATGTTCATAAGATCACAATAATTCCATAAAAGCTAGAGGCATATCAAAACAATCAAACTTGGAGTGCATTGTTCCTCTGAATGTGTTGGATCTGAGATCCCTCTGGATCTATGATTTTTTCTTGGAAAAAATATCCCTTCTCCTGCAAAACTCCCTCAAGATAGTGATACAGTTTAAACATATACAAGTACATACCTCCGACAACAGCGGCAAATGGCGGCAGGCAATGGCACCATCCAGTAGCAACGGCAAGCAATGATGAACCCAGAAAAATTCAAAGTGCTCCATCTTGCAATTTGAAGATAGTTGGAGATGTGCTAGGGTAAGGCACACTAGGACAACCAAAAATTAGTCCCAACACTTCACTAAAAGTGCCTAACGAATTTGGGTTAGGGTTTGTTGCTTCTACAAAACTAGAAACCCTAATTGTCAGAAGAATGGCTAGAGAGTCGATCTAGGGCAAGAATAATTTCATCATCCTTTCAATGAGTTTCTCAAAGAGTTATCAGAAACTTTTCTAGACTAGAGGAACTGCAATTGGTACTGCAACTGGCACTGCAACTGGAACAAAGCAACTAGTACTGCAACTATAAATGGAATGAAGCAACTGGTACTACAACTGCAATTGGCACTGCAACTTTGGAAGATTATAGATCTAATCCGGGGAAAATATGCTCCCTCCTTAGGCAACCTTCAAAGTAGGTTCAGTATGTGCTCAACGAGCTTGATAATGGGGGAAACTGAGGATCTTCCTTCCAGCAATTAGACTGTTATGAAGGAAATCATCTCTAATACCATGTTAAAATTTTGGTATGATCATTTAACCACAGACAATGTCACTTCATTTTCACCCAACCATAGGCATTCACTATTCCACCCCCGAGAACACTAACCTTTTCTTAGATAGAATGATTCTAGCAATTCCACACTGGAACCAACAGATAAACCCTAACCAGAAACGCCACTTTTGTAGCAATGACACAATACTAAGAGAATGTACCTCTACTAATAGAAGTGTACCTTTACCAAGAGAATCAAAGAAGAGAGATACTAGAAAGACTGATATTACACCATGACAATTGTTGCACCACCCTTTCCAAACATGTGCCTCCTTATGTTTCAAATGCAACTACTACTCCTCAGACTTGTGCTCTCCTTCTATTGAGTGAGTGTGTGTGAGTATGCAAATGAGATAAGGAGTCACCTTATTTATACTTATTATGCCAATGAAATTTTCCCACATGGTCGACCTGTCTTTTCTGGAAAATATAATTTACTTTGACTTTTTTTGGCAGGGTTGACTTCTCTTTTGGGGGTTTTCTATTTTTTTATTGTTATTCTCCTTGGGACAACTTCTCTTCTAGGGTTTCCACACATCTATTTAATGGTTCTCTTACTTCCAAAATACTCTATTCTAAGTACAAAGGTTACACTTGGAGGTTAATACCTCCCACATCTACCAAAACATCAACAAATGTGCCTTATGTTGGGCACCCAAGTTACCAGGAAACTATTAAAGCTATCAAGAGCCAATATTATTGGTCAGGCATGAAGAAATAAATTTTTTATTTTACTGCCATGTGTTTGGAATATCAAAAGGTCAATACAAATCATAAACACTAAGTTGGTTTGCTACAATCATTTCCCGTTCTTGAGTGGAAATGGAAAGTCGTAACAATGGATTCCATCACCAAAATGCCCAGAACAAACAAGAAGCATGATTCTATCATGATAGTGGTGGATAAGCTTATGAAAGATGCCCACTTTATTCTAGTAAATCTCACTGACAAGGCATCCAACATTGTTTATATTTATATGAGAGAAATTGTTTGACTACATGGTATACCCGACACAATTGTGTCCGACAGAGATCCGAAATTTACATCAAGTTTTTAGAAAGGATTTGGGAACAATATGAACCTTAGCACAACGTATCATCTAGAGTCAAATGGGAAAACAAAGAGGGTGGATTAGGTGATAGAATATATGCTAAGGATGTATGTGATGGATAAACCATCCAAATGGGAGGATTATTTGCATTTGGTGGAGTTTGCTTATAAAAATGGGTATCAAACATCTCTAAAGATGATCCCATTTGAGGCACTTTATGGAATAAAGTGAAACACACCAGTGACTTGGGACAATCCAACAGATAGAGCAGTGGTTGGACCAGAATTACTCAAGGAAATGGAAGAGCAGATGGTGAGAATAAAACAAAATTTAAAGGTTTCCTAGGATAGGAAGAAAATTTATGTTGATAAGGGAAGAACTCACAGAGAGCTCAAAGTGAGTGACCATGTGTTCTTAAAAGTAAAGGCCAAGAGAATTTCCCTGAAGTTGGGAAACTGTTCAAAGATGGCAGATTGATATTTTGGGTCGTCTGAAATCCTAAAGAGGATTGGTCTAGTTGCATAAATGCTTGCCTTACCTGCATCAATTTGAATTCATTGTAAGTTTTAAACATGTGAAGTGAAGAAATGCATATAGATTCTTAAGCAAAACAAAATTTAATCAATGGCTCATACACAGAGTACACAAAGATTTTATACCGGAAACCCTCAACCAGGAAAACCTTTCTTATATTCATTATATCAAATTTCACCATTCACTATACAATATATAAAATGTTTTTAGGTATTTCGTAGATACCAAAACCCTAATCCCTAAAACCAAGATTATTTTTAATAAACCGCTAAAAAAAGCATCATCAAACGTCAGACGCAGTTGTCATATCTGAAGCGCCCACACACACACACATGCAAAGAATATAACACATACCCAACATTCTTCCACTTGTTGTTTTCTTTGCATCCAGGTGTCCAGGGGATTATATAGTCAACAATCCAGGGCAGCAATGCCCATTTTTACTCTACACCAGGAGAACTTTTCTGTACTCATAGACTTTGTCAATGAATCTGCAACATTCTTCAAAGTGTCAACCTTTTCCAGCAACACCTTCTTTTCCTCAACCATGTCTCTCACAAAGTGATACTGAACATCAATATGCTTTGTCTTCTAATGATAAGTTGGGTTCTTTGCCAGGAAGATTGCACTCTGACTGTCACAATCTATTCTCATTGTTTGTTGTACCAACCCAATACCTGAACATAATCCTTGTAACCATATTGATTCCTTGCTTGCATGAGTGGTTGCCATGTATTCATCTTTTGCAGTTGAGAGTGCCACTACAACCTGTCTTTTGCTCATCCAACTGATTGCTCCTCTAAATAGTTTAACCACATACCCACTTGTAGATCTTCTACGATCCAGATCTCCAGCCCAGTCTGCATCAACAAAGCCATGTATGTACAACACTCTGTCCAATCCCAATCTTCCTTGGTAGCACAATCCATAACTAGTAGTGCCACGCAGATACCTGAAGACCCTCTTAAATGTTGTCCAATGCTCCTTCCCTGGTTTTGACATATACCTGCTCAAAACTCCCACTGCGTGTGCAGTGTCTGGTCTAGTACAGACCATTGCATACATCAAACCGCCAACTACACTGGCATATGGAACATGGGACATGTCCTCTTCTTCTTCCTGTGTCTTGGGACACTGATCTGCAGATAACTTTACACCTATACGAATAGGAACCTTGAACGGTTTACTTCCATGCATATTAAACCTTTGTAATATCGTCTCAACATATTTTCTCTGATTCAACCAGATTTTCTTGTTTGCACGATCTCTTTTAATCTCCATTCTCATAATGAAGTTAACAACACCGAGATCCTTCATGTCAAATTTAGAGGATAGCTATGATTTCACCTCCTTGATAACATCCATGTTATTTCCTACCAACAACATGTCATCAACATACAACACTACATAAATGAAGTGATTACCAACCTACTTGGAATATACACAGTGATCAGCCCTGCTTCTTACAAATCCCAATCCAAGTATGTATGTGTTGTTGAAATTACTAAGACAATTGAGAGGGGGGGGCTGAATCAGTTGTTTCTGTGCTTAAACAATATTAAGTCTATTAAACCATTCTTAAATTTTCTTCAAGTGATCATCAACATTATACAACATATGGACAATGAGCATCAGTCACACATAAGGTATACACAGAGACAGATTTTTCATGAGGAAACCCATAAAGGGAGAAAACCTCTTCTTCTTCGAAATGATAGGCAGTCTTTTAAGTTCTGTACATCATCTATAATTGAGCACCAACTCAATGTGAGGCTGCTACCTCTGTTTTACAGGCTGCAACTTGTTTGAGAGCACCGACTCTCTTGTTTCTCTAGCACCCACTAGAAGGAAGCACCAACTCCCTTAATGTTCCAGTACCAACTGGATGGAAGCACCAACTTCCAGTTACACAGGATCCAACCTGTATAACAGAGAACACTTGTTCTCCCTTGCACCACCCTGTCACCTTGGTTTCTCTGGCTGCAACCAAATGGAAGCTACAACTCCCTATGTTCAAGCTCCCACTTGAACCTCTGAGGACAACAGTCCTCCCTAGCACCTCCCAACCACCCTAGAATATAAATAAATAATTAAACAACCAACTACACAGATAAATCGATTCTTACCACTTCTTCTCTGTTCTGTAAATCTGGTCTTCTTCTAACTGTTATGCAATTCTTCTCTTCCTTTGTCTGTTCTACAAATCTGCTATGCTTCAACTTGTTCTGTCATTCTTCTCTGCTTCAACTTGTTTTGTCATTCTACTCTGCTTCAAGTATTTTCCTCATCTGTTACTCTTCTTTGAGTTTTATCTCACACTGCGCATATTTTCAGTCTCACACTGCGCATATTTTCAGTCTCACACAGCGCATCCTGTGATTTCCCCTTTCTTACATTTTAATTCATTTTTCGTCCAAAACAACCAACAATTCACATTTTGTCTCTTTTTCTTTTATGCACCACACCCACAGCAGTTACACTTCGCATCTTCTTCGGCAAAAGAAAACCATCTAAGCAACTGAAACGCCAACCGATCAGAAATCATGAATCAGTTTTTCTAACTGATGAATTAACTGATGAATTAAATGTGAGAGAGAACAGTATCCCTCCGATCATATTCAAGTTTATCTGCACTGTTGGATGAACTTTATTAATCTTGCCTTGAAATCAGGTTTCAACATTTCGACATTCCTGTGGCCAAGTGTCTCGACACTTCATGTCGCGATATCCATAGCTCCGATACAGAGGTTTTTTGCGCTAGCTCCTTCCTCTATATGACCATGGCCATGACCAATCTCTTATGAAAAAGTTATTTTCGCGAATTCGCATTTCGTGAGTCTGGAGATGAGGCATCTTGACTCTCCAAGTCACGATCCCCGAAACCCCAAGATGGTGCTGAGATCAACGGTCCATGATCTCGATGAATCTACAATCCATATCTCATCATGAATTTGCATCTCGCGATTCCTTCGATGGAGGTTCTTGTCACTCCAAGTTGCAATAGGCGAAACTCCGAAATGAAGCTTAGATCAACGGTCCAGACCACACCTTCATCTGACGGCTGGGATTAAATCACGATTTCGCATATCGTTATTTCGACGGTTATGTTTCTTACCTCTCCAAGTCATGATAGTCGAAGCTCCGAGATGGAGCTCAGATCAACAGTCCAGAACACACCTTGATCTTACGGCTGGGATTAAATCGTGATTTCGCATATCGCAATTTCGATGGTTATGTTTCTTACCTCTCCAAGTCACGATAGGCGAAGCTCCGAGATGGAGCTCAGATCAATGGTCCAGAACACACCTTGATCTGACGGTTGGGATTAAATTGCGATTTTGCATTTCGCGATCTCGATGGTTATGTTTCTTACCCCTCCAAGTCGTGATAGGCAAAGCTCCGAGATGGAGCTCAGATCAACGGTCCAGAACAAACCTCGAACTGACGGCTAAGATAGTTTTGTGATTTCGCATATCGTGAATTCAAGAGGTTAGAGAACCCCGTTCCTTTGACTTTCCAGTCAGGGACATGATGATCTTTCGCCATGTGTCCTTCCTGAAGATGGATGGTCCTCCTTCTTTCAGGATTTTGTGAGCTTGTTTCTCCTTGCACTTTAATGAACGTGTAGGTCCTTCATGATCCAATGATGATTGAATCTGACACTCAGATGTGACGCCTGAGATATGTCCTCCTCTTCTGCGCGTTCTTCTTGTCTCTAATAGATCTGACGGTCCTCCTTCTTTCAGGAATTTTGAATGGGATCCAACGATCAGAAATGCTTCTCCTCCCGAGCTTACTTTGTTCTGCTTACTCTGATCTTGCCATCGATGATCTGCCAACAATCCTCTGCACTATCTCTTCTGAGCTTATTTGAATCTTGAATCTTCTCTGCAGTGTCTTCTCATAATGTCCATCTATTACTTTCTGTACTCATGCCATCTTCATTGTTGTACTTGCCATCAATGACAAGCATTCGCTATCTGTTAAATATTTTCCAACAATCTCCCCCTTTGGCATTGATGGCAACACAAGCACCCACATGCATTCGATGGAAACACAAGCACCCACATGCATTCAGACTCTCCTCTCGGACTCTTTTCTCCCCCTTTGACATCAATGTCAAATAAGAAACATGCTCCCCCTGAGCTGTTGCAGTACAT
This sequence comes from Picea engelmannii, assembly GCA_009831015.1. Taxonomy (NCBI): domain Eukaryota; kingdom Viridiplantae; phylum Streptophyta; class Pinopsida; order Pinales; family Pinaceae; genus Picea; species Picea engelmannii. Next base: position 163,495 of record ML777115.1, read on the forward strand.
ACTCCCCCTGTCGGTTATGAGCATCTTGGAAATACACCAGATATTCAATAAGTACTCCCCCTGACCAGGTGAACAGATTAGACACAATAAATTATAACCCCCAAATTTTGACGAAGATATCCAAAAGGGGTTGCTGCTAATGGTTTTGTAAATATATCTGCAATTTGTTCTGTAGAAGGTATATAATTCAGTTGAACAATTATGTTTGTAACTTGTTCTCTTAGAAAATGGTACTTTATTGGAATATGCTTAGTCTTGGAATGAAGAACAGGATTCTTGGAGACACTAATGGCACTGGTGTTATCACAGTGAATTGGAATGGGATCAATGAAAGTTACCTTCAAATCTGCAAGAGTTTGTATCATCCATAAAATTTGTGTGCAGCAAGTAGCAGCAGCAATGTATTATGCCTATGTAGTGGATAATAAAATGGATCCTTTCTTTTTACTAAGCCATGCAACTAATGAGTCACCCAGAAAGAATGCTCCACCACTGGTCCTTTTTCTCTCATCAACACAGTTTGCCCAATCTGCATCTGAATAAGCAGTTAACTGGAAATTCTGATTTATGGGATACCACAGACCATAAGTCATTGTTCCCTTCAAGTATTTAAATATCCTTTTGACAGCTACCAAATGACTTTGTTTAGGAGCAGACTGATAACGACCTACCATTCCAACAGCTTGCATTATATCATGACAGGATGTTGTGATGTACAGAAGACTGCCTATCATAGAGCGATATGTCCTTTGATCAACATTAGGTGAGATATCATCTTTACTCAGCTTGCAACCAACCACCATAGGTGTTCTAACTGGAGAGGAATCTTCCATCTGAAATTTCTTCAACATATCTTTCAAATATTTTTCTTGAGAAATAAATATGCCTTTCTTGAACCCTTTGTCTTGTAAAAATTTGTCCAGTCTATAATACCAAGCTCGTGGTGCTTGTTTTAGTCCATATAAGGCCTTCTTCAACTTGCAAACATGATTAGGATTATCTGTCAATGAGAATCCTTCAGGTTGCTCCATATATACTTCTTCTTCTAGATCTCCATTTAGAAATGTTGACTTAACATCCATCTGATAAACTTTAAA
>ML777115.1:166340-196857 GCA_009831015.1 Picea engelmannii
CACAAACTTGACTGACACTTAGTAGATTATGTTTCAGACCATCTACAAACAACACATCTTGAGCTTTTCCTTTGCCATTACTCAGGCTTACCATTCCTTTACCTTTTATTTTTCCTGGTGCATCATTTCCAAAAGTTACATTCTCTGATTTGTTTTCACTTAAAGTTAAAAACTTACTTTTGTCTCCAGTCATATGTTTGGAACATCCATTGTCAATATACCAAGGATTCTTTTGTTTTTGTGCTGATAATACTAGTCCACACTTGTCATCTGCTTTCTTCTTCCAAACCTTGACATTTTCAGTAGTGGGGATCAAGTCTGGATTGTATTTCCTTAAGCGACAATCTGGAGTTTTATGTCCATAATTATGACAGTTGTAACATTCTGGTTCACTGAATAATAGATCATAATGATTGTTATGCTCATAACTATTGTTGTGTTTCACCTGTGTCCTTCTCCCAGTCATCACATGATTTATAGTCTATGATTGTTTGTTGCTTGGTTGTCTCAATCTTTTTTGTGGAAGATAGTTATTCATTGAATATCTTGATTGTTCATATCTAAATCTTAAAGAACAGTTTATAGCTTTGTGACCAAAATTAGAGCAGAAAAAACAATAACCATAGAAAAAATCTTTGTACCTTGAAAAAATATGTCTTCTTTGAGGAGGTCGATTTCTTTCATGCCGATAATCTTTCTGGTCTACAAATTCGGTTGTGGTGCTTTTTCTTTCATTCCTTCTTGGTGGTTGATTTTCCTTCTGTGTTTCTGCAGAGTGATTGTTGTCAATGTTTGAGGATTTGACAAACTTGATAGATTCTGTATTACTTGGATGATCACTACTTGATCCTTCTTCATATCCCAATCCATCTTTCAATTTTGGATTTCTATGTTGATTTAGAATGGAGGTTAATCCTTCTAAGGCTTTAATACTTGGCAGATTTTGGTGATACAATCCTTTAAACTTCTCCATTTCTTTTCTGGATTTTACTATCTCTTCTTTTAAGGCTTCACACCTGACTTTCTTCTCTGACAACTGTTGTTTCAGTATGTCTTCTATTTTCTTTTCCTCTTCTAATTCCACTTTCAGCAAAGCAAAGTCTTCATCAGGTTTTTTACTGTCTTTCTCGAACTATGTCAACAATTGTTTTTTCTTTCTATTTTTAATTCTGAGTCTATCAATTTCTTCCAGTGCACTTATCAGTTCTCCTTCCATATCAACCACAGCTTCTTCATCATTATCATCACTGCCTATGATTTTATTATCATAATCCTCTTTGGCCATAAGCATGAAGTCATTTACCTTATCTTCACAAGAAGAGTCACTGTTGGTGTCTTATGAGGAATTGTCATTATTTGCAACCAATCTTTTCTTCTTACTATATTTCTTGAATTGGTACTTCTTTTCATCATCAGAGTTCTAGTCATTTTTCTGATGAGGACACTTAGATGCAAAATGACCTATCTTACCACAATTAAAGCATTTGAAGGGCAACTTACCTTGATATTTTCCTGATCCTTTCTTTAACCTTCTCACAAATTTTGCCTCAATATCATCTAATTCTGAATCAATATTCTTGTCTGCTTTAAATGATGCTTCTCTAGTAATGGATTTATCTTTGCTAATTCTCATTTCATATGCAATTAAAGTTCCTAGAAGTTGATCAATGGATAGAGTTTTGAGATCATTTAATTCTTCTATTGCAGAGACTTTTGGATTAAATTTATCAGGCAAAGATCTTAAAATCTTCTGAACTAAGAGTGAGTCATCAATCTTCTCACCAAAACCCTTCATGGCATTCACAAGTTCTTCAACTCTTAAAAAATACTTGCTAACTGTTTCATCTTCATTCATCTTTAGTTGTTCAAATTTCAATCTGTATGTTTGAAGTTTGGCATCTTTTACTTTCTCATTTCCTTCATAACTGCTAATAATTTTATCCCACATTGCTTTGGCAGTGTCAAGATGCATCACCTTTACAAACTCAACTTCAGCAAGTCCATTCAAGATAGCATTCATTCCCTTAGCATTAAAACTAAACTCTAACTTATCGTCCTTGGAGGCTAGCACAACAGGCTTTTTATAACCAGTCTCTACTACATCCCAAACATCAGCACCCAAGGCCATTAAGTATGTTCTCATTCTAATATTCCAGAAGGCAAAATTTGTTCCATCAAACAGAGGGGGCATAGAAGCTAAAGTCCCTTCATGACTTGTCATGTCTAAGCTTACAGATCTACCTTTGAATAAAAGGAACCCACTCTGATACCAATTGTTGAAATTACTAAGACAACTGAGAGGGGGGGGTGAATCAGTTGTTTCTATGCTTAAACAATATTAAGTCTATTAAACCATTCTTAAATTTTCTTCAAGTGATCATCAACATTATACAGCATATGTACAATAACAGTAATGAGCATCAATCATACATAAGGTATACATAGAGACATATTTTTCACGAGCAAACCCATAAAGGGAAAAAACATCTTCTTCTTTGAAATGATAGGTAGTCTTTTAAGTTCTGTACATCATCTATAATTGAGCACCAACTCAATGTGAGGCTGCTACCTCTGTTTTACAAGATGCAACTTGTTTGAGAGCACCGACTCTCTTATTTCTCTAACACCCACTAGAAGGAATCACCAACTCCCTTAATGTTCCAGTACCAACTGGATGAAAGAAACAACTTCCAGTTACACAGGGTCCAACCTGTATAACAAAGAACACTTGTTCTCCCTTGCACCACCCTGCCACCCTGGTTTCTCTGACTGCAACCAGATGGAAGCTACAACTCCCTGTGTTCAAGCTCCCACTTGAACCTCTAAGGACAACAGTCCTCCCTAACAGCTCCCAACCACCCTAGAATATAAATAAATAATTAAACAACCAACTACACATATAAATCGATTCTTACCACTTCTTCTTTGTTCTGTAAATCTGGTCTTCTTCTAACTGTTCTGCAATTCTTCTCTTCCTTTGTCTGTTCTGTAAATATGCTATGCTTCAACTTGTTATGTCATTCTGCTCTGCTTCAACTTGTTCTATCATTCTGCTCTGCTTCAAGTCTTTTCCTCATATGTTACTCTTCTCTGAGTTTTATCTCACACTGCGCATATTTTCAGTCTCACACAGCGCATCCTGTGATTTCCCCTTTCTTACAGTTTAATTCATTTTTCGTCTAGAACAAACAACAATGCACATTCTGTCTCTTTTTATTTTATGCACCACACCCACAGCAATTACACTTCGCATCTTCTTTGGCAAAAGAAAACTGTCTAAGCAACTGAAACGCCAACCGATCAGAAATCATGAATCAGTTTTGCTAACTGATTCATAACTGATGAATTAACTGTGAGAGACAACAGTAGCCCTCCAATCATATTCAAGTTTATCTACACTGTTGGATGAAATTTATTAATCTTGCCTTTAAATCGGGTTTTGGCATTTCGGCATTCCTATGGCCAAGTGTCTCAACACTTCATGTCGCGATCTTCGTAGCTCCGATACAGAGTTTTTCTGCACTAGCTCCTTCCTCTATATGACCATGGCCATGACCAAGCGCTTATGCAAAAAGTGTTTTTCGCAAATTCGCATTTCGTGAGTCTGGAGATGAGGCATCTTAACTCTCCAAATCGTGATCCCCAAAACCCCGAGATGGAGATGAGATCAAAAATCCACGATCTCGATGAATCTATGGTCCAGATCTCATCGTGAATTCGTATCTCACGATTCCTTCAATGGAGGTTCTTTTCACTCCAACTTGCGATAGGCAAAACTTCGAAATGAAGCTTAGATCAACGGTCCAGACCACACCTTGATCTGACGGCTGGGATTAAATCGCGATTTCAATAGTTATGTTTCTTACCTCTCCAAGTCGCGATAGGCGAAGCTCCGAGATGGAGCTCAGATCAACGGTCCAGAACAAACCTCGAATTGATGGCTAAGATAGTTTCGCGATTTCTCATATCGTGAATTCAAGAGGTTAGGGAACCCTGTTCCTTTGACTTTCCAGTCATTGACATGATGATCTTTCACCACGTGTCCTTCCTGAAGATGGATGGTCCTCCTTCTTTCGAGATTTTGTGAGCCCGTTTCTCCTTGCACTTTAATGAACGTGTAGGTCCTTCATGATCCAACGATGATTGAATCTGATTCTCAGATCTGATGCCTGAGATCTGTCCTCCTCTTCTGCGCATTCTTCTTGTCTACTAACAGATCTGACGGTCCTCCTTCTTTCGGGAATTTTGAATGGGATCCAACGATCAGAAATGCTTCTCCTCCTGAGCTTACTTTGTTCCGCTTACTCTGATCTTGCCATCGATGATCTGCCATCAATCCTCTGCACTATCTCTTCTGAGCTTATTCAAATCTCGAATCTTCTCTACAACGTCTTCTCATAATGCCCATCTATTACTTTATGTACTCATGCCATCTTCATTGTTGTACTTTCCATCAATGACAAGCATTCGCTATCTGTTAAATATTTGCCAACATGTGTCAAACTTTTGGTACCACACCCTAGGTGATTTCTTCAAACCATATAGTGACTTCTTTAGCTTACAGACCAACTCTTTCTTTCCCTTCACTACAAAGCCTTATGGCTGCTTCATGTAGATTTCTTCTTCCAAATCCCCATGTAGGAATGTTGTTGGCCTCGACCAAGTTTTGAGGAATACTTGGTCATAGTTGAACGTTTGGTACTTCGACTGCCTGTCAAAGATAGAGCGCATGGAAAAGCGGAGATCACGGGATCTCGCCACCTTTTGTGGAACCTTTCTGGGTTTTTTGGGAATATTGTAACGGGAAAGGGATGTTGGCCCTTGTTTAGGCCTTTTTCTATGTATAAATAGAGGTCTAGGCCATGTAAGAAAAAAGGCTTCGTCTAGTCGATGGCTTAGTGCATAATTTGGATCTATGTGATCAGAAGTCTGTGTGACTGTAAGAGCTCTATGTGTGTTGTAATAAGTTCTGAGTGCACAGAGTGTGAGAAGGCATAGTGCTTGGATCTACCCGGGGAAAGAGGATCTAGCGAGCTACGCAGATATCTTGTCCTGTGCGAGGTAAGATCTTGAAGGCTTAGTGTTGTAACTACTTGACCAAGATAATATAAATAAGACTTTATGGACGTAGCCCCAGGGTGGGGGTGAACTACGTTAACTCTGTGTATTGTGTTGATGTGGTTGTCTCTCTCTTACTAAGTGCTCTGATAAATTTAGATAGATCTATTGATGCTTTGTGCTTATGAGATATGAATGCATGCTAGATATGATACATAAAATGCTAAGTGATTAATCTATTGAGTATAACCTGTTTATCATTGCTAAGTGCTAGATCTGAGTAATTACTGCGGTGCTCTATGCTTTCTACGAAGTGTATTAATGAATGTATGTTAGGAGATAATTGATGCTAATTGTGATGTAAGCAATATAATCACAGATCTGTGTCCCAGCTAAGGTTGCAGATACCTGAGTCCTGCAACCACCCCTGCCTCTACCTCGGGTGAGACTTCATCTGCTTCACAAGTGTTGCCAAAAGGGACGGTAGTTAGGGATTTGTTGGTGTGCTCTTGAGCATTGAACCCTGGGTATGCCCCTATGTGCCAACAAATGTTGCCTTCACATCCATCTGTTCCACTTCAAGATCAAAAGTAGCAGCAATAGATAAAAGAAATCTAATTGAAGTTAACTTAGCAACAGGAGAAAAAATCTCACAAAAGTCAATTCCCTCTACCTGGGAATAACCTTTTTCTACTAACTGAGCTTTATATTTCTCCACTTTACCTTGTGCATTAAACTTCTTCTTAAACAACCATTTTCTACCAATAGATTTTCTTCCAGCTAGCAACTCAACTATTTTCCATGCCTCATTCTTATCCAAGGCATCCATTTCTTCAACCATGGCCTTCTTCCAGAGTTTACTATCCTTTGAATTCACTGCTTCCCTGATAGTTATGGGATCATCATTAGTAATAGATAAATAAAAATTGGAACGAAAATCAGGTGGACTATACCTTTCTGGTTTCCTTTTATCTCTCACTGATCTCCTCAATATTGGGGTATGAGGTTCTTCTTCTTCTTCTTTTGCTTCCTCTTCTTCAGATGATTCAGATTTTTCATCATCCAACTCAAGCTCTATTTTATCAGTTTTGTCTTGCATTGGTAGAAATTCTTGTTTGGAAACATCTTTTACCTCTCTGAAAACAACATCTTGATTGTAAACAGTCTTCTTGGTTTCTAGGTTCCAAAGCTTATAACCTTTCACACCATCTTTATAACCAATAAAGATACATGTTTCAACCTTTTTATCCAGCTTACTCATATTTTCCTTCGGAACATGTATATAAGCATCACAACCAAACACTCTAAGATGTTGAAGAGAGGGTTTCTTTCCAGACCATACCTCGTGTGGATTTTTATCATCCAACGTTGATGAAGGCGATCGATTGACTAGGTAACATGTTGTACCCACTGCCTCTGCCCAGAATTCTTGTCCTAACCCGACACCGTTGAGCATACTCCTTGCTTTTTCCATCAGTGTCATGTTCATCCTTTCTGCAACTCCATTCTATTGAGGAGTGTATGGATTAGTCTTATGCCTTGCTATACCACACTTCTTACAAAATTATTTGAATTCATTTCCGCAGAATTCTCCACCATTATCTGTTCTCAATACATTTATTTTCTTCTCTGCCTGATTTTCTACCAGAGCCTTAAACTCTTTAAATTTATCAAATACCTCAGATTTCTTTCTAAGAAAATAAATCCATGTGCTCCTTGAAAAATTATCTATGAATGAAACATAATACACAGATTTACCTAGGGATGGAACAAGAATAGGTCCAAACACATCACTATGTATCAACTCTAAGATACCCTTTGCTCCTGTAGCACCAGATGGGAATCTTACTCGATTTTGTTTACCATATATGCAATGTTCACAGAAATCAAAATCTAGAGTGCAATTAGACATACCTTCAACCATACCTTTACCGTGTAGTGTTTGAAGGCCTTTTTCTCCAATATGTCCCAGTCTTTGATGCCACAACATGGTCTTCTTTCCAGGGACAATATTGGTCTTGTCTTCTTTATTTCTCTGTTCAGAGACAATAGAACTGTTACACCCATTAGTATAAGTTATTCCCAGCAACTTGTACAGAGTTCCACACCAAACTCCCCTCATCAACACCATTGCTCCTCGTACCATCTTGCACGTGTTCTTTCCAAATACAGTATCCACTCCTACATCATCCATCTTGCTTACAGATATTAAGCTCCTAGCTAGTTTTGGAATGTGCAGAACCCCAGGGAGAGTTCTAATCATTCCATATTTTAGCAGCAACTTAACCCTTCCACGTCCCAAGATTTTTGTTGTCGAGTCATCTCCTAGGAATACATCACCACCATCATATTTTTCATATTCAGAGAACCATTCCCTGTGAGGAGTCATATGGTATGATGCACCTGAGTCGATCAACCATACATCACGGTCTGCATGTGTACTTGTAGATGCTAGGTAAACATCACCTCCTTCTTCAGTGGAGTTTTTCGCTTATGTGGAAGAGTTACTATCAGATCCCTTTGGTTTTTCAACCTTCTTAGACTTGCAATCTTTCTTATAATGCCCTGTTTTACCACACTTCCAACATTTCCCCAAAGATTTTCCTGGAGACTTAGATCTACATGTAGATTTAGATCTCCACCCCGAAGGCTTACCGGGGTTCTTGTCTTGGGTACGCCCTCTTACAAATAAAGCATTTGTACTGTGTCCATCCATGATTTTTTGCCTCATCTCTTCAGATAACAAGGATGAAACTACATCCTCATACTTCAATGTAGATTGAGTGGTACTACCTATTGCTACAACCAGATTATCCCAAGAGTCTAGCAAATAACATAACAAAGTAATATACTTATCTTCTTCTACAATCGTAATATTAATAGAGCCAAGTTCCAGAGTATTAAAGGCATTTAGATGTTCTGTCACAGAATCTACATCTTCCATCCTAAGATGATACAACTTCTTTCGAAGAAACAACTTGTTTATCAGGGACTTTGATTGATACAAATTCCCCAACTTATCCCATAGTTCCTTGGCTGTAGATTCTCCTGAGACATTCAACAACACCGAATCTTCCAGGTAGAGTCGAATAGTACTCCTTGCTCTTATGTCCAACTTCTCCCAATCTTCCTTTGACATACCAGTAACTGGTGTACTAGTAGTTTGTGTACTGGTAGGTTGTGTGCTAGTAGACAGTGTACCAGTGGGCTGTGTACCAGGATCCACAGCAATCCATTGTTCTTTGTGTACAAGAAGGCCCTCCATCTTGAGCTTCCATAGCTCAAAGTTTTTACCGTTGAACTTCTCTATCTCGATTCTAGATGAGCTCGCCATTCCTCTTTCTATACTCTAATCTCCATTGCAAAAGCTCCCACTAAACACAGGTTTATCACAGACCCAAGATAAACTTGATCTATCAAGACTGAACCAAACCCTCAACAACAAAGGCGTCCCTCTGAAGCCAAAAATGAGCTCTGATACCACATGTAAGTTTTAAACCTGTGAAGTAAAGCAATGCATATAGATTCTTAAGAAAAACAAAATTTAATCAATGGCTCATACACAGAGTACACAGAGATTTTATACCGGAAACCCTCAACCGAGAAAACCTTTCTTATATTCATTATATCGAATTTCACCATTCACTATACAATATATACAATGTTTTTAGGTATTCCATAGATACCAAAACCCTAATCCCTAAAACCGGGATTATTTTTAGTAAACCGCTAAAAATAGCATCATCAGACGTCAGACGCAGTTGTCATATCTGACGCGCCCACACACACACATGCAAAGAATATAACACATACCCAACATTCATAATGTATTCAATATCTATTTACTTAAAAAGTATGTAACTGATGTTAATCGTGTCATTGATTGGAATGTGATTCAGATTGAGCAAGAACGATACTTTAGAGTTCATTCGGTATGCATATTGGATTAGAAAGTCAAGCTACTCCCAAATCCAGAAATAGGACTTGTAAAGGTCCATTGGACCTATTACGGTCCTGAGGATGCAACCTGGGAACAAGAGGATGTTATGTGGGCATAATACCCACATCTTTTTGAATATTTGTGAAGTTTTGTTTGTACATATGTATATAATGCATTGAGAACAATGCATAAATAAGGGGGGGGAGAATGTAATACCCCTAGGTTGAACCCCATTGTAAATATAATGTAATTGTACATATAGGCTGGTGAGCCATGATACTTGGAGACTAGAGTGCCTTTGTATATATGTATTTTCATACCAGAGTGCCTATGTGGTTATTATCCTGGTGAGCCAGAAGTTGAAAGGCCAGCGAGCCTATTTTTGTAAATGTAATCACACTCAGTTTTTAATGAAAACACCTCGCTATTGCATACCAACCATGAAAATGATTATGGGGGCATAAAAACCATTGGAATGGGAAAAGGGGGCTAAGAGTCTATAAAAAGGGGGCTAAGTGTCTAGAAAAATAGGGCTAAGCTAAGGGGGCTTAAGCCAAAAAGGAATATTTTATCAATATTCCTAAAGTTAAAGTCTAAAGTAGGGGATAATGCATTTTATCCTAAGTCTCTATGAGGAAATGTATCACCATGTGAGGGAACCCATGTGTGGCTCGTGTAATTCCCAACATGACTAGTGTCAAGTTGGGAACATCCACACATGTTTTTAGGACTTTAGCTCATTCATCCATCAGGGTATGATCATTCATTCACTCACTCAGTTGTCATCAGTACCTTAATGTTGATAGTACTTGTACCTGTACCTGTACAAGGACCATGGCGAGATTTGGATTTGGACTGAAGAGGAAGGTTGTCAGGCCTGTGAGCATTCTCTTGATGTGATATAATTGTTCAAAATTGTTTCCCAAGGTGCCAAAACTACAGCTACAGGGGTCTGAGACTTCCTGTCTGGCATGTTGTTGAAGCCCCAAAAGGGAAGTGGGGAAGTTGAAGGATTGTTGAGTAGAGAAGGGGCACACTTCTTAGGATGGGACATGCATGTGGGGAATGAGGGACTATAGGATGTTAGTTTGATTTGGCACCTGTGTCTGAGTTTTTATGTTGTTGAGATATCTTAGCCTAGTTAGGAATCATTTACCCATGTGGATTTTTAGCCCCATCTTGGGGGTGACCCAATGCTGAGAGTTTATGATTGGTATGGTCTAAGGCTAGGAGGAACGTCGAAGTTATGCACACAGTTGGTGTTATTTTTATAAGAGATAAGTGGCTTTTATGATCTTGTTTAATTTATTGTGTGTTATTGATCATTTTTATGGTTTGGGTTTTCTTGTATAAGTTGCATGTGTACATGGTTGGTTATTATTCGGTATGAGTTTATGCAATTTTAGAGTATTATCATGAATTAAATTGGTATCATAATTTGAAATTTTGGAGTGGCATTACCTAGTAAGTATCTGGGGATGTTACAATCATCGACATCATCTCTAGAAACTTCAATTGTCTTGGAAATCCATCTGGGTATACAAGAGTCAAGTTAATTGTTGTTCATCGCAGAGGGTTGATCAAAAGTTAGAATAATTTTAGTCGACGAGGATGGTGGACGAGTCAAAACAAATATCGACAGACTAATTGACTTGGAGGTCAACGGTCTAGTCGAAACAGGAAGAATGTTCGACTATCCAGTGGAAGGAATGAAAGGTGGAACAGGAGAACCAGTGTTGGAGACAACATCAAAGGGATTATCCTACAGCAATCCAAAAGAGGCATTCAACAAATTAATTCTAGAAGACTTCTCATCAAACCATAAATTTCTTCTAGTAATGATTTTCTCTTTGACAGGATCAAATAGTCTATAGGATTTTGACTCTTAAAAGTATCCCACCATGATACAAGCATGACTCTTTACATCCAACTTCTTTTTTCAATCATCGGAAATATGAGCCTAGGAAACACATCCAAACACATGGAGGTGGTTGACTGAAGGCTTATTTCCACACAATATTTAGACTGAAGTCATGGAAGGAACGGCTCGAGTCGAGTCTTGATTGAGTAGATAGTTTACACAATAGACCGCTTCATCCCAAAAGTGAGGAGGTGGATCTTTGGCCTATAAAATACATCTATCGATTTCGACTAACATTCAATTATAATGTTCTGTGGTGTCATTCTACTGAGGTGTGTGAGGAACCAACTGTTACCAGTTAATATCAAATCGAACCAGATATTCTTCAAAAGATCAATATACATACTCACCACCATTATCTGATCTCATGCACTTGATGTGTCAACCTCATTGATTTTCATGAAAGGCTCTAAACTATTTGAACTTTTCAAAGACGAGATTTTTTTTCTTCATAAAATAGACCCAAGTGAAATAAGAGATATCATTAATGCAAGTCAAAATATAACTTGCACCTACCAGGGAAGCTAGATTGATGCAACACACATCTTTCTGAACCAGCTCTAGTAGGTTATGTGATCACCATGCTTTACCAAAGTCAAAAGGTGCCTCATTATGCTTTCCAAGCACTTATCCTTTACAAAATTCTTCAGGGGGGGGGGATTTAGGTAGACCAACAACCATGTTCTGAGTTTCCATCGAATGTAGACTTCAAAAAATCAGGTGTTTGATTCGTTCATGTCAACTTCACTTCTCTCATCAATGTGAGAAACAAGAGCAGTCAGTTCATTTTCGGGTCAATTTGTGTCAAAGAATTTATATAGAATGGCTTTAGGGTTGATAAACCTTACGACGACAATCGACTAACCTTTCTTCAAATCACAAACATAAAACCAATCTGGCCAAAATTATACAATATTACCTATCTGTGTTAATTGAGAAACACAAAATAGATTGGAACTAAGGTTTGGCACATGATATATGTTGATAATTCTCCCATGTTGACAAATAACATCACCCTGACTAGCAATATCGAGAGCAAAATCATCAGCAATATAAATCTTCCTCTCCTTGGCTTCATCCAAGGACGTGAACAAGGAAGCATCCTTATCCATATGATGAGTGCACCCAGAGTCGACTACCCATTCATTTTGTGCAGAATGAGACAGTAAGGCTTGAGAAGTTTCGACTTGGAAGGCGAAATTATAAGTGGGTTGACGTGCATCGAACACATCTCCTTTAAGGCATTTAACCTTCTCCTCTAAATTGTTTATCTTATTGTGGCGGAATTTCTCCACATGTCCAGTGTTTCCATAGTATTGACATGTCTTCTTCTTTTGACATTGTTGCGGTGCATCTATTTTCCCTTTAGGTTTTTGTTCGTGGAATCCAAGTCTCTGTGTAGGGGTATCAAACCATCATCTTTCCCTATGATTTGACTTTCTCTTTCCCTTGAGCAAGTTGGCTTGATTTTTATGACCAAGCTTTCCTTCTTCAAGAAGTTTGTGCTGATCAATAATCAAAAGTCCACATAAATATTCAAAGTTGTATTATTTACCATCTTCGTTGTGTGCCTTCTAGTTGGTGCAAAAGTTTGAGATGAACACGTCGAATGGTGTTTTTTAATTCTTCAGGACTAGCTCATTGAATTGTCCATCTTTCTTCTAATAATTCTTTCCACATTCGCCCAATTTCAACTGGATTTCCTTTACACGCATCAGATAGTCCTATATTCTGCCAAAATAATGAGGATTGAGAGATATCAACTCTTTCTCCAATTGCATGACATGGATTTCATGGACTCTTTCAAACAACGACCTCATATTTTTCTATACTTGATGAGGGCAGTTGATTCCACTGAGGTGAAAATGAATCTCCCACGAGATATAGGTCATGATGACCCCCATAGCCTCATCCTTCTTTCCATCAACAGTGAACTTTCCCTAACCATTTGTTGGATCTGGAATCATAGTTTTCATATACTGCCACACTCCTTTTCTTTTCAGTAGGGTTTCCATGTCTAGTGCCTATATTGCATAATTTGATCCATTCAAAATAATAAGATAAATATTCGAGGCCGTATTTGATATGTAGACAGAAAAAGTCTTGTTTCAACAAGTTCCAATCAGAAAGCCACTAATGTGGTGTCAATCACGCAATAGATCTGACTTAGAAGGGTTTATGAATAATAGGAGAGGTTTCAAACCATCATATCTAATACCATGTTGGGGAATAGGATGGACCATATTACGAAACATACATACAATTCTATAGATAATTGAAGAGGGAATACAATTTTGAAGAGAAAGGTGGTGTCTAAATACATCGTTACAACACTTAAGCAAAGCACATTGTGATCAGAACATCACAATGCATATTGGACATTGATATCACTTGATCACATGATGATAATGCCCCAAGGGGTTTGATATTTATAGCCTCAATATCTAACAAACTTCCATGAAATTAGGAGGATCTTTTCCACATATAACCATGGTTGTTAGAGTTCACTACGAAAAATCCCCGATTTCTAGTGGACTCGACAATGATGCTCGACCTGACTGTCCATGCATCCAACTCGTGGTAAATTGTTGGGTTGGTCGATTTACCACTCAACTAACTTTGATTGATGGTCGACTGTCTGACCGAAAAAAATTTCAAGTACTCTATTGACTAATGTACAGATTTGATCAACCACTCGACCAATTGTATCCAGATGTAGGTCGACCACCCAACCGATTGAATCTAGGAGAAGTGTGATGAACCATCAGATCTTGATGTTCCAACACACATAACTTTGAAAATATTTCGATGTGTGAAATGTGAACTTTCAAAATCTTGTGACATGCAACATATGAACTTTGAAAATATTGCAACATGTGACATGCATTTTTTTTGTGACTTGCAAAACACATATTTCAGTATTTTCACCATAACGTTTGATCCTAAACTCTCTTTTGTGCACTCTTTATATCATTGGAAAGGTATTATAGAGATATACAAATTTATTGTTATAAGTTTTAGTATATTCCTTACCATTTGTTTCATATTTACAAAATGAAAATATGGGCACATTATCAACAACCTAGAAACCTAATAACACATCATTTCAACTAACATGTCAGCAA
This sequence comes from Picea engelmannii, assembly GCA_009831015.1. Lineage (NCBI taxonomy): Eukaryota > Viridiplantae > Streptophyta > Pinopsida > Pinales > Pinaceae > Picea > Picea engelmannii. Next base: position 180,385 of record ML777115.1, read on the forward strand.
AACCATTATCAAAGTGACCAATGTCATAACCCGTGAAAGGAGATTGAACTTGGGGAAGTAAACTCAAACACCTTATTATGTTGCCAATTGACTTATTTATGTTAAATTCATTTTTCTAAAATATGATTTGAAGTTTTGTATATTTGCAACTTATATATCTTACAGTGATGACATCTAGGTACCGATGTTGAAAAGGAGATTGTATATTTTAATTTCAAGACATTATGTATGAAAGAGTGAATAACATGATAAACATAGATGCTAAACATCATGGTGAGGAGGACCCACCAATATACAATAGTGGCTTCACAAATGTTATCTACAAAGTCATACTCATCAAGTAATGACAAGAAACGAGAGCATTTAAATGGACATAGATGTAACAAAAATAAAAGTATAAGTACCTATGCATGAAAAACAATTAGATGTGGAGCCAAAATGATGAGTGATGAAAACTTGTAGTGCAAATATTGAGCATGGGAGCTCACATAAGTTATACATGTCTATCGGCAAACCTAAGGCAAAGGAGTTATACTCATCATTACTACAAAGGGAAACAAATTGTTTTCTTATCATTCATTTGTACATTCTTCAAAAGTATGTATCGAATGGTCAAATGGGGAAAGAGGTAGTAACAAAATTAATGTAAAGTTAAATATAATAAAGTCCTCTTGTAGAAAATGGATGAATATCTGAAAGGACAAATTATATAATTTGAAAGGTCCAGAAAATGAGAAGAGTGGTTTCTTGAATAAAATTGAAACTACCACTTGGTTGCAAGGCCAAGAGAGGGAAGTTATTTTATAAATGGGTATAAATGCTAGAAACTCAAAGGAGAAGGGGATTTTGGCTCTAGGATATTTCATGTACTTATGTCAAAATTTTGAATGAGGGGAAGCCACTTTTGGCCAAGAATTTTCTAGAGAGATTTGATTACTATGTTGTGTATTCCATGGACTATTCTTGTGTATCTGTTGAGAATTAGGGTAGTTGTAACAATGTACTTTACACTGTAGATTATCTCATGTTTAGATTTTGCATTCTTATTTCTATTTTCTAGAAAAAAAAAAAATCTAAACTTATAGGCATAGAGCTATAATTAGTTATTTAATATTAGATTATTCTAGGTTTTGTGGTTATTTACTCATATTCTTTCTTTATTTTCACAATCAACTTATTGTTGGGTATAACGGTGGTGATATGTTTGGTTTTATGTTTGATTCATTTTTGCTATTAGTATGTCTTGATGTCTATATTTTCATCCATGCATCTTAGATTAGTTTCTTTTCATTTTATTAGATTAGAAACCCCCAAACGGTGCATTGAGTCATAACCAGTAAACCCCAAATCAATAATGACTATCGAGCCAAAATCTGGGTGGGTTCCCCATACCAAATAGGGAGTGGTCTAATTGGGACTTCTCACCAAGGTGAACCCCTTTCTATTGAGAGATACATTTCAACCCATCAACATAAACATAAGGAAATAACTCTTTAATCTACAGGCTTCTTACCTTATCATTCATTTATAAATGGTCACACAAAATAGTGTGAAACCTTATAGCACAAGAACTACTAGCCTTAAGGATAAAACATGACATAAACCTTAATATGACAAAGGTAAATACCTCATAGAAATATTTAGGATCATTCATGATGGTTACATAATCAATCAATGCATAACATTCACATGTCTTCAAGGCTAGGGTGAAAGAGTGTTTTTTTCCCTTCAAGGAGGCCAATGTAAGAACCATTTAGGGAACAAAAAAACTCATAACAGAGAAAAACATCTCATTCAATCTCTTAAGAAAAATCAATATAGATGCCAACACTTTGCATGCATAGAAAACACCATTTGTCAAGGGTATGGTAGATTTGAGTATCCCTTCCTTCAAGGAGGAAAATGCAAGTAACAAAGAGGGGTTAAGTGTCATTCATCCTTATTTAGGGTTAATACATTGCTCATCCTTCATTTCACCCCTGAAAACAACAAAATTCATCAAAGGAGGTCCAAATAAGCCCCTATAATACATGCTTTTGCATGTTCTAAGGGAAACTAGTGACCAAAGGTTATGCTCATGGATTTACTTTAGGAAACTAGCAGCCAAGTCGCTACTATCCTTCCAAAAGGAGCAATCGTACTCTAAAATGCTCATAAAACTCCAAATTTTGGTTTGAAAATGCTATAGGAAGTCTTCCAATGTGTTTCATTGTTTGAGGGTCGATTAATGTAAAGTTTGTACATCTAGTACTCTCTCCTAATCATCTAAAATACTTCCTACCAATAATCACAATCATAAAAACTTAGAAAATAACTAGGAAGAAGAGCTACATCTATAGTAAAATTGGTTCCATATTTCACATCTTAAAGGGAAACTTCTTAGTAATCATTATACATATTCTTGGGGACCATATTTCTCAAATTACTAACTTGTTTGAATAGATGAATTCATTCCTCAACACCATTATTTTACAAAACAATTAGCACATGTGAGTTTCCCCTGTGATATTTCCACATACATATTGCACTCCAATTAATTAAAAGTAGTAGTTCCTTCACTCATCAATCTTACGGGATTTTATTAGCAATCTCATAATCAATAATGGAATTTCACTCATCATCATAAAAAAATACAAAGGAGGAGAAGCAAAGAAATTATATTTTTCATAAAATGAGTTCCAAGGAAATTGACTGGGTGTGCATAGTTTTCCTTCCAACCATAGGAAAATCCTTTATGGATTCCACCATTGTGATGGGATATGAGACCACTAGGATGAAGAAGAGAAATTTAATACTCCCAAGTGATTTTTCTCCTTACCAAAAACTTCTAGGACCCACCAAGAGAGCCATTGTTGAGTTCTCTAATTAATCCTTCTGACAATCTAGTTTTTGCACCCACTTTACTACCACATACAACACATGAAGTCACTATGAAGCCATTCACCAAAGATTCAACTAATTCTGTATAAATTTACTATAATAAGCATGGACATTAAATAAAGAAAGAAATATTTATATTTCATTGTAAAACTTTCAAACAATAAGTTTTCTTTTTTATATTCAAGCATTGAGTTTATAAAAGAAAGATCTTTGTTCTTTGCAAAATTTAACAGCAATTACTCATTCTTGTTAAGCATATACTTATTTTATTTTCTATTACATTTGCATGAAATTTACAACAATTTTTCTAGCAATTAATCACAATATAAATATTAAATTAGCAATCCATAATTTGTTTTATGGATCGATGGAGAATACCTAAAATTATATATGATTTAGTCCTTTGTGTATATTAGTTTCCTTAGCTTCTTTCTCTCACTATTTGGCCTCCTAAAACTGGATGTTTTTCCTCTGAGCTAGCTAGGAACCCTCATTGGCTCCCTAGTTCTAGGAAACCTTGAGGGCTTTCCTATCCCTCCATTCCTAAAGTCCCATAAAAAACATCCCAACAGTATGTCCAAGTCTCAATGTATCTCTCTCACAATTCCAAGTTTGGTGTTTCGAGTCCTTTGTCCACATCCCACGGTTCGCCTCCTCCAACCCAATATTTTTGCACAAAATTTTCCAACCCCTTCTCCTTTCCCTAGGTCCCCCTTTTAATGTTCCACTTCAACCACCTTAGTCCCTTCTTGAGAAGGTCCTAGAGATGCTAACCAAATAAAATGTTTTTTTACATAAAATATCTTATTAATAAGGAAATCGATTTGATAGTTTTGCAAGTCAAATCACCCAAATGCAATTTAATTCAAATCAACATAGGTTTTCCCCTACCAAATAATTTATTAACTTTCGAATTAAATCAATAATTCAATAAACAATAAATCACAATAAATCCAAATTATTTTCTAATCAAAACGTATTTTTCCAATACCAAATAATATATTAAATCTTAAATTAAATTAAATAATTAAATAAATAGCATTAAATCTTTAATTTAATTTATACTAAAACAATACACACCTTTGATAAACAATAATATTAATTTTTAATACATTGTAATAATACTAGTGTACACACACAAGGTATGTATGTGTAGTTGGCACATACATAACTCATGTGTGTACTAATGATAACAATCATCACATCTAATGCACAATTCCTATATGCTCACAATCAAGTCGAAAGTGCAATAAATCATGTAATGCATTAATCAATCATTTATACTTATTACTAACATATAATAGTAATTCATCAATCACAACAATTCAAAATTAATGAAACATTCACCTAGATCATCATAAGTGAATTAAGCATTTAATAGAAAATAAAGGGAATAATTCAGACACTAAGTTTACATTACTAAGCCCAACAACACTCTCTCAACTACATAGAATCACCCTTCCTCCCTAATCTACTCCCATCTTCCAAAACCTATCATTCTTCTGCTGAACTATACCAAAGCATCAACTATATTGACTTGACTTTAGATAGAACCCATAAGTGGAAGTGTCAACTACCTTGACCAAGCTTCCCCAACAATAAACTAGTATTAGCCATCACATGTCTATGGGAACATGGCTTAATAGAGTTGTCCCGTGACTCTAGGTTTTAGAGGATAAACAATGGGAAATACCTCCACCCCTCTTGATAGAACTAGGGTCAACACCCTATCATTGACTTACTATGGCATTGTTATAATTCTAGGAACTTTGTCATGGAATATTCAGTTTGGGCAGTTGTGCTACCTAAAAAAACTACACTTGCCCAAATATCATAGCAATGCATTTGAATCAATGTTAAAATAACAAAATGATGCTTCCTAGCATACCATTTCTCATTCGATGTCCATGACATCAACCATTTTAATATCACACTTCTCTGGCTATTACATAGCCCATTCAACATATAGATTAGTTTACAACACAAGATCATGCATAACCATAAATTGTTGATATGTGATTGCGACGTTACTCATCAATGAACTATGTAAATCAGCTAGTTCATCGTGTGTGTGGTACTAATTGCGTTAAAACATATCATTCAAACAAGTATCCATGTACCAAAATCCTTCAATTAAAACTCGCATGCTAGAAGTAAATCACATAACATTCATCATTTATAACATAACTATAATTATTCATAGTATTCACATATATGTAGGTCCACATGTCCATATATTGAAATGTCATTGTTCTAATAGTGTTCCACATATAATAATCAAGGAAATACAAGTAGGTCATATTGTAATTTCGATGCCTAGGTCAAAATGGGGCATTACATACACCCACACTTCGGGAAACTTTGTCTCGAAGTTATGGTCAAAATAAGTGTGGGATGATCTCAATGTATGGTATTTGTGTCCTCCCAGGTAGTAGACACTAGACTATACTTGTCCTACTGAACCTTAGCATGGTCCACCAAGCGGCGTCTAAGATATCAAACCCTACAATCCAATATCCATAATGGTTCAACCAAAAATGGTTCCCATGTCCAAGACATCTAATTTCTTCCAATTAATTTTATGATATTTGTCAACAACATAATTTTGTAATATAGATACATGAAAAACATCATGAGTTTTACGCAAGTGGGGTAGCAGTACAAGATGATAGGAAAATAGTCCAATTATTTATTGAATTTTAAACAACCTTATAAATCGAGGTGACAAATTTGTGCCCTTTACAAATGGAATGGTACTCTTATTAGGCCTAATACGAATAAAAACATGATCTCCTACCCCATAACTTCGATCGTTCCTATGTATATTGGCATAACTCTTATGCCTATCATGTGCCTCTTTAATCGTTGTGTAATATGAATGACTTGTTCCTCCATCTCTTGAATCAATTCTATCCGTAATATCACTCATTCCTCTAACCTTTCCCAAATCAATCATGTCATGCATGACCTTCCATACATAGCTTGATGAGTAGGCACCCCAATTAAGTTGTGGTAACTATTATTGTAAGAAAACTCCACCAAATTTAGGTACTTATCCCAATGGGTTTGGTTATCCATAACATCCTAAGCATGTCTTCCATAACTTGATTTCCCTTTCTCTATGCCCATATGTTTTAGGATGGTATGTTGTGTTCAAGCTCAAATAATTCCCCTATGTTAACTGAAAACTTGTCCATAACATGGACGTAAATTTAGCATCTCTATATGAAATGATTTTCTTGGGTAACCCATGCAGATGAATTACTTCACTTATAAACACTTGCACCACATCAATGACATCATAAGTGTATCTAACTGGAATTAAATGCATACTTTTGGTCAATTTATAAACTATAACCAAAATGGCATTGTACCTTTGTGACATAAGTGGCAATCCCACAACAAAATCCATCGAAATTACTTCCCATTTGGACATAGGAATTCCATGTGATTGTAGGAGTCCTTTTGGGTGGTGATGATCAACCTTTACCTACTAACACTCAAGATGCTTAGCGACAAATTGGACTACATAATGTTTCATGCTTTCCTAGAAGAAAATATTCTTCATGTCCACATACATCTTCTTCGCCCCAGGATGCGCACAATAGAGTTCTCTATGGGCCTCCTTGAGGATAGTGCTTCGAATATATCCTTCTTTGGGAATGTACATCCTTCCTTGAAATATCAACAATCCATCCTCTTGAAGGATATATCCTTCAAACTTTACTTCTAATTTCCTCCCATTATGGAGTGCTTAAGTAGCCTTCAAATACCAACTATATCCAATAAGTTTCCCCAACACTCACTCCCTCAGATTGACATTTAATGGCACCGAGGAGAAGATACATGACCTTCTACTTAAGGCATCGACCACCACATCCTACTTTCCCTTGATGTACGAAATTCAAAGATTGTACCCACTCATGAATTCACTCCATCGCCTTTGCCTGGCATTCATATCCCTTTGAGTGGAGAGAAGCTTTAGGATTTGGTGATTAGTGTTGAGCACAAAGCTTCACCTAACAAGATAATGCCTCCAAATATTTACAGCTATCATCATGACTACCAACTATAAATCAGGTGTAGCATAAACTCCTCATGCTACTTCATCTTCCAATATGCATATGTTATCACTCCCCCATATTACACTAACATAGTTTCCAATGCTTTCTTCGAGACATTCATGCAGACTGTAAATTCTTTATCCATATCATACACTCATAGGATTGGTGCACTAGTTAGTAATCTCTTAAGCTCAACGAATGCAGTGTCACATTTTTCGGTCCAATACTCATACCTAATTCCCTTGCACTTCAAGGTAGTGATGGGTTTCACAATATTTGAGAACCCTTCCACAAACCTTCGATAATATCGAGCTAGCCCCATGAAGCTTCACACCTCATGATAATTTTTTGGCACTAGCCAATCCATTGTGGCCATCACCCTTTTTGGGTCCACTAAAATTCCTTCTCCTAAAATAATATGACCAAGATAGAGAATCTCTTTATGAAAGAAAGAGAATTTCAACAATTTGTTATACAACTTGTTTTCTCTTACGAATGACCACACTAACCGCAAGTGCTCCTCATGTTCCCTTTAATTTATATAATAGATGATAATATCATCTAGAAATACCTGCACAAAGTGTTCTAAGCACTTTTAGAATACACCATTCATGAAGCTCATGAATACAAATAGTGCATTGGTCAAATCGAATGGAATCACTGTGAAATTGTAGTGCCCAAACCGAGTTCAAAAGTCGGTCTTAAGAATGTCACCTTCTTTAATCCTTAATTGGTGATAACCTTCTCACAGATAATGTTTTTAGAAAAATGTTGCTCCTTTCATTTGATCAAATAGATCATCAATTTGAGGTATTGGGCATCTATTCTTCATTATGGCATGGTTCAAATCCCTATAGTCTATGCATAATCACAAGGAACCATCCATATTCTTGACAAATATTGTTGGTTCACCCCAAGGTCAAACATTGTACCTTATAATCCCTAAGTCGAGTAGTTCCTTCAACTGCATCTACAACTTACAAAGTTCTGGAGTTGTAGTCTTGTACGGTGTCTTGGAAATTGGCTTTGTGCTAAGTTTTAGATCAATAGTGAAATCAAGTTCCCTCTCAAGAGGTAACCCTCACAACTCCTTGGGAAAAACATCCTTGAATTATAACAAAGTTGGGCACTAATCTAAAGAGGCTACCTTCCCATACTTACCACCTCTACTATGTACACCCAACATCCTTGCTTCAAGCAATGTTTAACTTTCATTGTCAAGATAAAACATAGAGACGCCTTCTTCTTGATACTGTGGATCTCAATTGACCTTCCCTAATCATTTAAATAAAGCACTCTCTTCTCGAAACAATCTACAAAAGCTTGATGAGATTCTAGTTAGTCCACACCAATAATTAGATTGTACATCCCCGAGGCAGTGATGTACACCTTTAACCTAGTTGTACACACACCTAGGTCTACAAAGCATTTATCAACACTAGGTCCTACTATTTTCTTCACCCTAGAAGCCATATCGACTTGTTTAAAATCATCATGCTCATAGGATGCCCACCCACATTTTTCTAGTGGATGTGGTGAAATGAAACGATCACTTGCACCAGAATCAAATACGATTTTAAATTTGACATGGTTTAGCATACCTGACAAATTCACCATAGTGGATTGATGTTCTACCTAATGATTATTAACCACTACATAGATCTAGTGGTTACTACATGCCTTCCCCATCATGCCCTTCCCTTCTCTATGCATGGTATTGAATTGTGACTTTGGTAAGTCACACTGGTAATGAGGTCCCCCACACCCCCAACAAGTAATGTGGGGTGAAATATGTATAATTTTATGTGGATACCTCTAAAATGAGCTCCTTCCCTTGTAACCCCTACTCCTACTAACAACTCCTCATGAGTGTCTTGGACTCGCATGAGTCCCTGGTGATGCCTGAGATGTTTCACTTGCTACCATTGAAACACCTATCGCAACCACTCTAGGTTCAACTTTGTTTCCATAAGCGGGTGGCCTATAACTTCCTCCCATAGAGAAGTTTCAAGGGGCCTTCCCCATAATCCTCATTATTAAGTAGATCTCATTCCCCCTTTGATATCCAAATTTTCTTCTGCATAACAAGCATCTTGACTACTTTAGGAACTGAATATGGTTTCCACATTTACACTAGGGATCTTATCTTATGATTCAACCTATAAACGAAGAGATATGAATATCATTGATCGGTGTCCATAAATGAGACATACTTAACCAATTCCATGAATCTTATATCATATTCCTCCATTGTTCAATTTCCATGAACTAGATCATGAAAGGATCCTACTTGTTGTTCATCATAGAACACGGGCAAGTACTTTCTCTTAAACCTCTCCTTGAATAACTCCCATGAGACGGTGTCTGGAGTGAGGTAAAATTGTCTTTATATGTTTCCCCACCAATTCAGGGGTCTTGAAGTTGAAATAAGGTTGTTTTTTCTTTCTAGGTGGAAGCATAATACCTTAGCACAAAGACCCTTGCCATTCCCTCCAACCATGCCTCAACGTGTTCCCCCACACGACCCCCCAAAAAAATTGGGAGGATGATTTTCTAAATCTCTCTATTAATGTCCTTGGGAGGAGGTCCTCATTTTGTCTTCCTCAACCCTTCTTGGTTTCCCACCCCAAATGGAGGGGGTTCCACTTCCACATCTAATACTTGGTGCCTTTTTACAGTCTCATTTATTACCTCCATAGAGCGCAAGATGAGAGCTAGCTTGGGTGATGGTGGCAGTAGCGTCGAAATCGATATTTATTGTGATGGTGTTCCCCAACCCTAATTTCCTTGTGCCCTAACCGTATTGAATATATGATTCTACATCACAATAAAAATTTCATTAATAAACGTTAAGGAATTATAGGTTCTATTGATACGTGCACACACACAAGTATGTGTAGGTATAGTTTTCCTTTATACATGCTCATAACAACTGTTACTCACTTAATACAAAGTGGCTATAGGTAAAGGGGGTCAAATAAGAATCTAAGCTTGGTAACTTCCTCAAGGTACCCTACCATCTCCCTCACTTCTTCAATTGCGCCAGTACCACTGGGTGTGCCCGCAAATTACTCTAAAATGTATTATTTTCTATCGTAAATGTGCCATGTTATCATGGGATTTGTACTTATGCCAAAGCCCAAACAAAAGTCCCCAAATCCACGTAACTATAGGAAATCCTAACATTTTCAACTTAGTAAGAAATCCCCTAGTTTTAGTGATGCAGGAGGTACACCACAAGGGAGGCTTCCCTGGTGACCTCAAGGGATCAAAGTGGCAAGTTTTTTAGCCAAGTCCACCACCCCCTCTCTTGATCACCTAAGTCAGAGGTCTATGTCTATGAAATTGAGGAAGAAAAGGATGTTTCAGGTACCTTCCTGGAACAAGAACAATTATAGAACATGTATAGTGATTTTCAAGTGTCGATACGTTATTAACACCTCAATAGACAATAGACAAAAAAGATTTATTGATGCTAGTACAAAATTGCAGCAATACAACAGTTTACAATAGCAATTATGATTGTGTAATAGTAGCAAGTTAGAGAGATCATAATTGCATGAAATGACAAGGAAAATTTAGCACATATCCATTATATCAATATCCAAGTATCCCAAGCAATTTATGAGTATATTAAGCTAGGGTTAGACTAGTGTATGCAACAAAATGAAATAAATTAGATGGTTATAGCAAATATTTGCAATAGAAGAAATAAAATTAGTGGATTATCCTAATTTAGAGTTAGAAAAATTAGTAGAAAGCCTCAGAGAATAAAAATTGATGATTGTTTGATCACTTTCCTTCACAAGAGAGCAAGTAAACTAGTGCCTTTTGGGCTATGGAGTTTTTTGTAATAACAATAAATATGTAATTGGAGAATGATGATAGCAATTTCTAAGAGAAAGGACTTGAAATCTAAGGTGCTAGCACCTTAGGGCCTTAGATTTCAAGAAGAGGTTGCTAGAGTGAAAGCACTTTTGGGCTCTAGCAACTCTTTCTTCCCTTCTTAGATTCTTCAATAATGTCACAACAAGTGTCTAGAATCAAACTCCTAAAGTGATATCACTTTAGGGATTTAGGAGATTAAATCTAGGTAGGATTTCCTTTACAAATTAATGGATGCAATTATCTTTATGAGAGGAGGAAGCACCTTGTGTGTTGAACAATTTGTTTTCATTGATGTCAACTAATGTGATGGGTGTATTTGGAGAAGTCTCCAAAGTGATCCCCTTATGGCATAGCTCTAAGCATGGCCCTCATGGGAAGATGCTTTGAAGAAGTCTACAAGAAACCCCTAAGTATGGTTAAGGATCATGTAGTTGATCATGAAATTAAATCATGAAAGATGGAGTAAATGAAGGTAACTCACTCATGGATGATAGTCCTCATCATGTTATTTTCGGTGATAGGTGGTACACCACATAGTTCCTCGTGTTTGAGGAGTTATGGCCTTGTGAAGTTAGAAGCCCCAAAGAATGGTCAAGAATCCCCTAGTTTGTTACAAGTCTTTAATGAACGGGTAAAGTAGTCGTATCAAGAAAGTTAAGAAGCCCTTAAATTTAAGGAAAGAGGTTACCTAGAAAAAGTATAAATACACCTCAAAGAGTCATTCACATTACATTCACACACATTCTATTGAATATATTATATGTCAGTAAGTGATTCTTATCTGAGGTAACCAATGATATATGACGTGAATTTCATAGGGAAGATGAAGTAAAGAAGGGAGAAATTCTAAGGGAGGATGAAGTCTTATGATGATGTGTTCTAAGGTATGTTATTTAAAGTTCATCTTACCATTTTTGCTATAACTTTTTTTCTATAATAATTAGGATATAGAAAATTGGAGGAGGTCTATAAGACATGTCAAGGTACCTGTGATAAAAATTCCAACATTTGGGTCGTTGCAATTTATGAGATACACTCTGCGGAAAATAGGGTTTTTGGCTAGTCCGGAAACTAATCTCAAACAAGTGTTTTGGGTAAAAAAGTCATAATTTTTTTCATAAAGGATCCAAATTCAATGAGACCAAATGAATTGGATAGACTATAGTCCATAGTATGTTGTGTGTGTTTTTCAAAGCTAGATATCAAATATTCCATGTGTGGAATGCTCTACAAGTTCGCTCTCTAGAATAAGATAGAATTCAGCAAGGTCTGCCATTTTTTCTATAAATCCTTTTCTAGGATGTTCCAAAAATTGGAGGGATTGTAGACAATATATTGAATAATATTGGGTACAAGTTTTAGACATTTATTCAGTATAGGTACGGAGTTATGTTTGTTGAAAGTTAGGGATTGTGACAAATCCAAAAACTAGTCTCGTGAGACTAAGGCAAAGTTTGATGAAGATGTTATTCTCTTGTTGTTGAAGTTGAGGAAGGTCTACAGGTATATGATGACCTACACCAGGTATGTTACATAGTTACAGGTATGTTTATATGCATGTTTTTAAGGTTACATGTTGATGATGGTATGATACATGCTTGAGAGGCATGTCTTGTTGATGCATGGTACATCTTCGTGATGGTTTTGGTATCCATGTGAGTGGATCTGGGTACAGTTGGTTGATGACCATATATCGGTGATAAAGACAATGATAGAGATAGTGATAGGTTGGATGATTGGTTGATCATTAGTGACAGTGACAATATTAGTGGTAATGATAGTGAGTCTACACTTATATTTCAAGGCAGCAGGACGGGGCCAGGATAGGTGGTTGTAGCCACCTTTTGGTTGATGCCAAAGAACTCAGGGGGTTGTATCATCCTTTTGGTTGGAGCGAGATAATTCAGGGAGTTGTAGCTTCCTTCAGGTTGAAGCCTGAGAATAGGGAGTTGTAGCCTCCTTCTAGTTGCAGCTGGAAAATTGGGAAGTGAGTGCTTCCAATGAATGTATTCTTTTGACATATAAGAAAAGCATTATGTGGTTTTCTCCGATTTGGGTTTCTACATAAATTATGGTGTATTGTGCATTTGATGTGATATTTTTCATGTGATATTACTTATGATTACCCTACTAATGATATATATTGAATGTTAAATATAAATTGTCGAACATTGTTGAAGAATATACATTGTGGTTAAAAGTAATAAAAGTGATCATATTGAATCACACCCCCCCCCACTTCTTAGTATTCAAACAATTGGTATCAGAGCAGATCCTTCAAGAAGCAGTCTAACCACTGGAAGGAGATCATGGAATACGCTAAGATTGGATCACCAGTATTTGACAGTCAGAATTATGGATTCTGGAGTACAAGGATGAAAATATTTTTACATGAAAAAGGATTTGATGTATGGTGAGAAATAGTAGATGGATACAAAGCACCAGCCACTCCCCCAATAGACAAGGATGGAAATAAAGTCGAAGAAAACAACTCAAATACTAAAGGTAATATTCTAAACATTCTTGTTAATTCAGTATTTGTTAAGGTTATGCATTGTAATTATGCAAAGGACCTCTGGGATAAGCTTCAAAATATTTATGAAGGAGATGCTAAAGTAAAGGGAGTTAAACTCCATATCTTTAGAGCTAAGTTTGAACAATTGAAGATGAAGGAAGGCGAAGGAATTGCAAACTACTTTATGTGAGTTGATGAAATAGTGAATATTATTAAAGGTCTAGGAGAAGGGATGAAGGAACCAGTCATCCTTCAAAAGGTACTAAGGTCTCTACCTAAGAGATTTGATCCAAAGATTCCATCCTTAGAAGAAAGAATAGATCTAGACACCTTGAGCGTGGATGAGCTACATGGGATACTCATCGCCTATGAAATGAGAACCAAACAGAAGAACCCAATAACAAAAGAAGAAGCGTTTAAAGCATCCAAGAAGACAAAGAAAAAGAGTAATCAAAAGCCAAAGTCAGATTGTAGCTACATCGATGATTCATAGGAAGATGAAGAAATGGAAAACTTCGTAAGAAATTTGCAAAGAGGAACTGGTAAATACAAAGGTATGCTTCCATTGAAATGTTTAAATTGTGGTGGTATTGGTCATTTTGATTCTAAATGTCCCCATAAGAATATGGAAAGTGATGAATAAGAAGACCCTAAGAAGAAAAAGAAAAATCAAAAGAGTAGAAGAAATAAAAAGAAATTATTCAAGAAAAGTTTCTACACCAAGGAAGACAGTTCCTCATCAAACGAGGATGAAAACAGTGGCAGTGATACAGAAATATTATTCTTCATGGCAGTAGAAGATTATGAAGAAGAAGGATAAGTTTATCTCATAGCAGAATTGATTAGTTCCTTAGAAGAGATAAGGAATGAAATAAATACAATCAAGTCACTCAAGGAAGAACTAAAGAGGAAAAAAGGTTCTCAAAATTCCAACTCATAAGAGGTCAAGCAGATGATCATGAAGTTAAAAATCTAGGTAGAAGAAGACAAAAGAATTAAAGAAGCACTCAGAAATCAGTTGGAAGAGAAGGACAAGATGATTGAAGGCTTAGAAGCAAAAATAGTCACTCTAAGAAAATATCTTCAAACGAAGAACATGCAATAGAACAACACCAGAATATTGGATGAGATTAGTAGCAGTCAAAGGCCATACTATGACAAATTCGGACTAGGATACAACCAGATAGAGAAAGGCTCGAGCTCGAAAACAACAGAACAAGAAGAATAACAAAGAAGTTATGCATAAATAGTCATAGGCTCTCCTAAAATTGAAGAAGGAAAGAAGATCTAAGAAGAATATTACAAAGACACTGCACCACCTAGAAGATTTAGAATTCAGAATCAGCAACAGCGAGAAATGGAAAGACCTCAAGAAGAAGAAGGATTCAGAAGAGAAACACCATTCAAAATATCTCCCACCCCCAGGTATCAAACCCTTTTTTTATTTTCTTATGTTATTCATGCAATAACTTTGAGCACGAAGATGTGAATTGAAGAGCCAATATCAAGAGCATAAGAAACTATGAAGGCTACATAAGAAATTCTTGTCCAAGAAGACCTCATGAAGCACAGAGCAAAAACTACAACAGATTTGAATCCTTGAGTAATGAAGTAGAATGCTACAAATGCAACAATTTTGGTCACATGGAAAATATTGCAGACTAAATATTCCTCCAAGGGAACCAAAGCAGAATATCAACAGTCATAAGAAGGAACCACAAAGGATATGGGTAAGGAAGCCGGATCAATTCAACATTGAAGAATGCATGCTTGCTCTAGAAACCCAACACAAGAAATGTGGATGGTATGTTGACAATGGTTTCTCAAAACACATGACATGTGATAAGGACAAATTTCTAACTATGAAAAAGAAAAGATATGGATCAATTTCATTTGGCAATGACAACTCAGCCAAAATCATAGAAAAGGGTACAGTAAAGCTTGGAAGCAAGGATTCCAAGGCAGAAAATGTACTACTAGTCGAAGACAAGAAGCACAATCTACTAAGTGTAAGTCAAATGTGTGATCAAGGACACAAACTTGTGTTTGACTCAAAGAAATGTAAGATAAGGAAAGTAGGATCAAGCAAATTGGTGGCTACCGCTAAAATAACTCCAAGCAACATATATGTACTAAATGAAATAGGAAAGGAAAATGTTTCCTAGGAAAGGATGATGAAAGTTGGCCCTGGCATAGAAGAATGGGTCACAAAAATTTTGATAACCTTGTCAAAATCAGCAAAAGGGAAGTAGTAAGAGAAATTCTTGAGATCTTGAAGCCAACAAACACTCTATGCAAGCATTGTCTACAGGGAAAACAAACCAAGACCAAATTCAAATCAAAAGAATACTCCACAGCAAAACTTCTAGAGATTGTACATACATATCTGTGTGAACCAATAAGAACAAATGGATTGAATGGAGAACTGTACTTTATGCTACTAGTTGATGACTACAAAAGGATGAATACAGTTTTCTTTCTTAGGAAGAATTCATAGGCATTTGAAAACTTCAGAATGTACAAGGAAATGGTTGAAACTGAAACTAAATAAAAAATCAAGTGTTTGAGATCAGACAATAGAGGAGAGTTTAAATCAAAGGAATTCATAGATTTATGTAGAAAACATGGGATAAAGAGACAGTTCTCAACATCCAGGACACCTCAACAAAATTGAGTTGTCAAAAGGAAGAATAGAACAGTGCAGGAAATTGCCATAACCATGTTGAAAGACTCCAAGTTTAAAGACGTATTTTGGGTACAAGCAGTAAATACAACAGTTCATATCCAAAATAGTGGAATGCTCAGAAATAATAGTGATAAGACCCCCTACGAGCTTTGTAAAGGAATACCAACAAATGTGAAGCATTTCATAATGTTTGGAGGCAAATGATATATCAAGAGAGAAGATGGCAAGATTGGAAAATTTGACTCTCGAGTTGATAAAGGCATATTGGTTGGGTACTCAAGCAAAAGAAAAGAATACATTTGTTTCAATTTAAGACTCAACAGAATAGTGGAAAGCATCAATGTGATGATTGATGAGACAGATGGACGAAAGATAAAATAAACAAGCAAAGATTTAGTGGAATGGGATCACGAAGAAGATTTGAAAGAAGAAGAAGTAGA
>ML777115.1:202799-234261 GCA_009831015.1 Picea engelmannii
CTTGATGAGTAGGCACCCCAATTAAGTTGTGGTAACTATTATTGTAAGAAAACTCCACCAAATTTAGGTACTTATCCCAATGGGTTTGGTTATCCATAACATCCTAAGCATGTCTTCCATAACTTGATTTCCCTTTCTCTATGCCCATATGTTTTAGGATGGTATGTTGTGTTCAAGCTCAAATAATTCCCCTATGTTAACTGAAAACTTGTCCATAACATGGACGTAAATTTAGCATCTCTATATGAAATGATTTTCTTGGGTAACCCATGCAGATGAATTACTTCACTTATAAACACTTGCACCACATCAATGACATCATAAGTGTATCTAACTGGAATTAAATGCATACTTTTGGTCAATTTATAAACTATAACCAAAATGGCATTGTACCTTTGTGACATAAGTGGCAATCCCACAACAAAATCCATCGAAATTACTTCCCATTTGGACATAGGAATTCCATGTGATTGTAGGAGTCCTTTTGGGTGGTGATGATCAACCTTTACCTACTAACACTCAAGATGCTTAGCGACAAATTGGACTACATAATGTTTCATGCTTTCCTAGAAGAAAATATTCTTCATGTCCACATACATCTTCTTCGCCCCAGGATGCGCACAATAGAGTTCTCTATGGGCCTCCTTGAGGATAGTGCTTCGAATATATCCTTCTTTGGGAATGTACATCCTTCCTTGAAATATCAACAATCCATCCTCTTGAAGGATATATCCTTCAAACTTTACTTCTAATTTCCTCCCATTATGGAGTGCTTAAGTAGCCTTCAAATACCAACTATATCCAATAAGTTTCCCCAACACTCACTCCCTCAGATTGACATTTAATGGCACCGAGGAGAAGATACATGACCTTCTACTTAAGGCATCGACCACCACATCCTACTTTCCCTTGATGTACGAAATTCAAAGATTGTACCCACTCATGAATTCACTCCATCGCCTTTGCCTGGCATTCATATCCCTTTGAGTGGAGAGAAGCTTTAGGATTTGGTGATTAGTGTTGAGCACAAAGCTTCACCTAACAAGATAATGCCTCCAAATATTTACAGCTATCATCATGACTACCAACTATAAATCAGGTGTAGCATAAACTCCTCATGCTACTTCATCTTCCAATATGCATATGTTATCACTCCCCCATATTACACTAACATAGTTTCCAATGCTTTCTTCGAGACATTCATGCAGACTGTAAATTCTTTATCCATATCATACACTCATAGGATTGGTGCACTAGTTAGTAATCTCTTAAGCTCAACGAATGCAGTGTCACATTTTTCGGTCCAATACTCATACCTAATTCCCTTGCACTTCAAGGTAGTGATGGGTTTCACAATATTTGAGAACCCTTCCACAAACCTTCGATAATATCGAGCTAGCCCCATGAAGCTTCACACCTCATGATAATTTTTTGGCACTAGCCAATCCATTGTGGCCATCACCCTTTTTGGGTCCACTAAAATTCCTTCTCCTAAAATAATATGACCAAGATAGAGAATCTCTTTATGAAAGAAAGAGAATTTCAACAATTTGTTATACAACTTGTTTTCTCTTACGAATGACCACACTAACCGCAAGTGCTCCTCATGTTCCCTTTAATTTATATAATAGATGATAATATCATCTAGAAATACCTGCACAAAGTGTTCTAAGCACTTTTAGAATACACCATTCATGAAGCTCATGAATACAAATAGTGCATTGGTCAAATCGAATGGAATCACTGTGAAATTGTAGTGCCCAAACCGAGTTCAAAAGTCGGTCTTAAGAATGTCACCTTCTTTAATCCTTAATTGGTGATAACCTTCTCACAGATAATGTTTTTAGAAAAATGTTGCTCCTTTCATTTGATCAAATAGATCATCAATTTGAGGTATTGGGCATCTATTCTTCATTATGGCATGGTTCAAATCCCTATAGTCTATGCATAATCACAAGGAACCATCCATATTCTTGACAAATATTGTTGGTTCACCCCAAGGTCAAACATTGTACCTTATAATCCCTAAGTCGAGTAGTTCCTTCAACTGCATCTACAACTTACAAAGTTCTGGAGTTGTAGTCTTGTACGGTGTCTTGGAAATTGGCTTTGTGCTAAGTTTTAGATCAATAGTGAAATCAAGTTCCCTCTCAAGAGGTAACCCTCACAACTCCTTGGGAAAAACATCCTTGAATTATAACAAAGTTGGGCACTAATCTAAAGAGGCTACCTTCCCATACTTACCACCTCTACTATGTACACCCAACATCCTTGCTTCAAGCAATGTTTAACTTTCATTGTCAAGATAAAACATAGAGACGCCTTCTTCTTGATACTGTGGATCTCAATTGACCTTCCCTAATCATTTAAATAAAGCACTCTCTTCTCGAAACAATCTACAAAAGCTTGATGAGATTCTAGTTAGTCCACACCAATAATTAGATTGTACATCCCCGAGGCAGTGATGTACACCTTTAACCTAGTTGTACACACACCTAGGTCTACAAAGCATTTATCAACACTAGGTCCTACTATTTTCTTCACCCTAGAAGCCATATCGACTTGTTTAAAATCATCATGCTCATAGGATGCCCACCCACATTTTTCTAGTGGATGTGGTGAAATGAAACGATCACTTGCACCAGAATCAAATACGATTTTAAATTTGACATGGTTTAGCATACCTGACAAATTCACCATAGTGGATTGATGTTCTACCTAATGATTATTAACCACTACATAGATCTAGTGGTTACTACATGCCTTCCCCATCATGCCCTTCCCTTCTCTATGCATGGTATTGAATTGTGACTTTGGTAAGTCACACTGGTAATGAGGTCCCCCACACCCCCAACAAGTAATGTGGGGTGAAATATGTATAATTTTATGTGGATACCTCTAAAATGAGCTCCTTCCCTTGTAACCCCTACTCCTACTAACAACTCCTCATGAGTGTCTTGGACTCGCATGAGTCCCTGGTGATGCCTGAGATGTTTCACTTGCTACCATTGAAACACCTATCGCAACCACTCTAGGTTCAACTTTGTTTCCATAAGCGGGTGGCCTATAACTTCCTCCCATAGAGAAGTTTCAAGGGGCCTTCCCCATAATCCTCATTATTAAGTAGATCTCATTCCCCCTTTGATATCCAAATTTTCTTCTGCATAACAAGCATCTTGACTACTTTAGGAACTGAATATGGTTTCCACATTTACACTAGGGATCTTATCTTATGATTCAACCTATAAACGAAGAGATATGAATATCATTGATCGGTGTCCATAAATGAGACATACTTAACCAATTCCATGAATCTTATATCATATTCCTCCATTGTTCAATTTCCATGAACTAGATCATGAAAGGATCCTACTTGTTGTTCATCATAGAACACGGGCAAGTACTTTCTCTTAAACCTCTCCTTGAATAACTCCCATGAGACGGTGTCTGGAGTGAGGTAAAATTGTCTTTATATGTTTCCCCACCAATTCAGGGGTCTTGAAGTTGAAATAAGGTTGTTTTTTCTTTCTAGGTGGAAGCATAATACCTTAGCACAAAGACCCTTGCCATTCCCTCCAACCATGCCTCAACGTGTTCCCCCACACGACCCCCCAAAAAAATTGGGAGGATGATTTTCTAAATCTCTCTATTAATGTCCTTGGGAGGAGGTCCTCATTTTGTCTTCCTCAACCCTTCTTGGTTTCCCACCCCAAATGGAGGGGGTTCCACTTCCACATCTAATACTTGGTGCCTTTTTACAGTCTCATTTATTACCTCCATAGAGCGCAAGATGAGAGCTAGCTTGGGTGATGGTGGCAGTAGCGTCGAAATCGATATTTATTGTGATGGTGTTCCCCAACCCTAATTTCCTTGTGCCCTAACCGTATTGAATATATGATTCTACATCACAATAAAAATTTCATTAATAAACGTTAAGGAATTATAGGTTCTATTGATACGTGCACACACACAAGTATGTGTAGGTATAGTTTTCCTTTATACATGCTCATAACAACTGTTACTCACTTAATACAAAGTGGCTATAGGTAAAGGGGGTCAAATAAGAATCTAAGCTTGGTAACTTCCTCAAGGTACCCTACCATCTCCCTCACTTCTTCAATTGCGCCAGTACCACTGGGTGTGCCCGCAAATTACTCTAAAATGTATTATTTTCTATCGTAAATGTGCCATGTTATCATGGGATTTGTACTTATGCCAAAGCCCAAACAAAAGTCCCCAAATCCACGTAACTATAGGAAATCCTAACATTTTCAACTTAGTAAGAAATCCCCTAGTTTTAGTGATGCAGGAGGTACACCACAAGGGAGGCTTCCCTGGTGACCTCAAGGGATCAAAGTGGCAAGTTTTTTAGCCAAGTCCACCACCCCCTCTCTTGATCACCTAAGTCAGAGGTCTATGTCTATGAAATTGAGGAAGAAAAGGATGTTTCAGGTACCTTCCTGGAACAAGAACAATTATAGAACATGTATAGTGATTTTCAAGTGTCGATACGTTATTAACACCTCAATAGACAATAGACAAAAAAGATTTATTGATGCTAGTACAAAATTGCAGCAATACAACAGTTTACAATAGCAATTATGATTGTGTAATAGTAGCAAGTTAGAGAGATCATAATTGCATGAAATGACAAGGAAAATTTAGCACATATCCATTATATCAATATCCAAGTATCCCAAGCAATTTATGAGTATATTAAGCTAGGGTTAGACTAGTGTATGCAACAAAATGAAATAAATTAGATGGTTATAGCAAATATTTGCAATAGAAGAAATAAAATTAGTGGATTATCCTAATTTAGAGTTAGAAAAATTAGTAGAAAGCCTCAGAGAATAAAAATTGATGATTGTTTGATCACTTTCCTTCACAAGAGAGCAAGTAAACTAGTGCCTTTTGGGCTATGGAGTTTTTTGTAATAACAATAAATATGTAATTGGAGAATGATGATAGCAATTTCTAAGAGAAAGGACTTGAAATCTAAGGTGCTAGCACCTTAGGGCCTTAGATTTCAAGAAGAGGTTGCTAGAGTGAAAGCACTTTTGGGCTCTAGCAACTCTTTCTTCCCTTCTTAGATTCTTCAATAATGTCACAACAAGTGTCTAGAATCAAACTCCTAAAGTGATATCACTTTAGGGATTTAGGAGATTAAATCTAGGTAGGATTTCCTTTACAAATTAATGGATGCAATTATCTTTATGAGAGGAGGAAGCACCTTGTGTGTTGAACAATTTGTTTTCATTGATGTCAACTAATGTGATGGGTGTATTTGGAGAAGTCTCCAAAGTGATCCCCTTATGGCATAGCTCTAAGCATGGCCCTCATGGGAAGATGCTTTGAAGAAGTCTACAAGAAACCCCTAAGTATGGTTAAGGATCATGTAGTTGATCATGAAATTAAATCATGAAAGATGGAGTAAATGAAGGTAACTCACTCATGGATGATAGTCCTCATCATGTTATTTTCGGTGATAGGTGGTACACCACATAGTTCCTCGTGTTTGAGGAGTTATGGCCTTGTGAAGTTAGAAGCCCCAAAGAATGGTCAAGAATCCCCTAGTTTGTTACAAGTCTTTAATGAACGGGTAAAGTAGTCGTATCAAGAAAGTTAAGAAGCCCTTAAATTTAAGGAAAGAGGTTACCTAGAAAAAGTATAAATACACCTCAAAGAGTCATTCACATTACATTCACACACATTCTATTGAATATATTATATGTCAGTAAGTGATTCTTATCTGAGGTAACCAATGATATATGACGTGAATTTCATAGGGAAGATGAAGTAAAGAAGGGAGAAATTCTAAGGGAGGATGAAGTCTTATGATGATGTGTTCTAAGGTATGTTATTTAAAGTTCATCTTACCATTTTTGCTATAACTTTTTTTCTATAATAATTAGGATATAGAAAATTGGAGGAGGTCTATAAGACATGTCAAGGTACCTGTGATAAAAATTCCAACATTTGGGTCGTTGCAATTTATGAGATACACTCTGCGGAAAATAGGGTTTTTGGCTAGTCCGGAAACTAATCTCAAACAAGTGTTTTGGGTAAAAAAGTCATAATTTTTTTCATAAAGGATCCAAATTCAATGAGACCAAATGAATTGGATAGACTATAGTCCATAGTATGTTGTGTGTGTTTTTCAAAGCTAGATATCAAATATTCCATGTGTGGAATGCTCTACAAGTTCGCTCTCTAGAATAAGATAGAATTCAGCAAGGTCTGCCATTTTTTCTATAAATCCTTTTCTAGGATGTTCCAAAAATTGGAGGGATTGTAGACAATATATTGAATAATATTGGGTACAAGTTTTAGACATTTATTCAGTATAGGTACGGAGTTATGTTTGTTGAAAGTTAGGGATTGTGACAAATCCAAAAACTAGTCTCGTGAGACTAAGGCAAAGTTTGATGAAGATGTTATTCTCTTGTTGTTGAAGTTGAGGAAGGTCTACAGGTATATGATGACCTACACCAGGTATGTTACATAGTTACAGGTATGTTTATATGCATGTTTTTAAGGTTACATGTTGATGATGGTATGATACATGCTTGAGAGGCATGTCTTGTTGATGCATGGTACATCTTCGTGATGGTTTTGGTATCCATGTGAGTGGATCTGGGTACAGTTGGTTGATGACCATATATCGGTGATAAAGACAATGATAGAGATAGTGATAGGTTGGATGATTGGTTGATCATTAGTGACAGTGACAATATTAGTGGTAATGATAGTGAGTCTACACTTATATTTCAAGGCAGCAGGACGGGGCCAGGATAGGTGGTTGTAGCCACCTTTTGGTTGATGCCAAAGAACTCAGGGGGTTGTATCATCCTTTTGGTTGGAGCGAGATAATTCAGGGAGTTGTAGCTTCCTTCAGGTTGAAGCCTGAGAATAGGGAGTTGTAGCCTCCTTCTAGTTGCAGCTGGAAAATTGGGAAGTGAGTGCTTCCAATGAATGTATTCTTTTGACATATAAGAAAAGCATTATGTGGTTTTCTCCGATTTGGGTTTCTACATAAATTATGGTGTATTGTGCATTTGATGTGATATTTTTCATGTGATATTACTTATGATTACCCTACTAATGATATATATTGAATGTTAAATATAAATTGTCGAACATTGTTGAAGAATATACATTGTGGTTAAAAGTAATAAAAGTGATCATATTGAATCACACCCCCCCCCACTTCTTAGTATTCAAACAATTGGTATCAGAGCAGATCCTTCAAGAAGCAGTCTAACCACTGGAAGGAGATCATGGAATACGCTAAGATTGGATCACCAGTATTTGACAGTCAGAATTATGGATTCTGGAGTACAAGGATGAAAATATTTTTACATGAAAAAGGATTTGATGTATGGTGAGAAATAGTAGATGGATACAAAGCACCAGCCACTCCCCCAATAGACAAGGATGGAAATAAAGTCGAAGAAAACAACTCAAATACTAAAGGTAATATTCTAAACATTCTTGTTAATTCAGTATTTGTTAAGGTTATGCATTGTAATTATGCAAAGGACCTCTGGGATAAGCTTCAAAATATTTATGAAGGAGATGCTAAAGTAAAGGGAGTTAAACTCCATATCTTTAGAGCTAAGTTTGAACAATTGAAGATGAAGGAAGGCGAAGGAATTGCAAACTACTTTATGTGAGTTGATGAAATAGTGAATATTATTAAAGGTCTAGGAGAAGGGATGAAGGAACCAGTCATCCTTCAAAAGGTACTAAGGTCTCTACCTAAGAGATTTGATCCAAAGATTCCATCCTTAGAAGAAAGAATAGATCTAGACACCTTGAGCGTGGATGAGCTACATGGGATACTCATCGCCTATGAAATGAGAACCAAACAGAAGAACCCAATAACAAAAGAAGAAGCGTTTAAAGCATCCAAGAAGACAAAGAAAAAGAGTAATCAAAAGCCAAAGTCAGATTGTAGCTACATCGATGATTCATAGGAAGATGAAGAAATGGAAAACTTCGTAAGAAATTTGCAAAGAGGAACTGGTAAATACAAAGGTATGCTTCCATTGAAATGTTTAAATTGTGGTGGTATTGGTCATTTTGATTCTAAATGTCCCCATAAGAATATGGAAAGTGATGAATAAGAAGACCCTAAGAAGAAAAAGAAAAATCAAAAGAGTAGAAGAAATAAAAAGAAATTATTCAAGAAAAGTTTCTACACCAAGGAAGACAGTTCCTCATCAAACGAGGATGAAAACAGTGGCAGTGATACAGAAATATTATTCTTCATGGCAGTAGAAGATTATGAAGAAGAAGGATAAGTTTATCTCATAGCAGAATTGATTAGTTCCTTAGAAGAGATAAGGAATGAAATAAATACAATCAAGTCACTCAAGGAAGAACTAAAGAGGAAAAAAGGTTCTCAAAATTCCAACTCATAAGAGGTCAAGCAGATGATCATGAAGTTAAAAATCTAGGTAGAAGAAGACAAAAGAATTAAAGAAGCACTCAGAAATCAGTTGGAAGAGAAGGACAAGATGATTGAAGGCTTAGAAGCAAAAATAGTCACTCTAAGAAAATATCTTCAAACGAAGAACATGCAATAGAACAACACCAGAATATTGGATGAGATTAGTAGCAGTCAAAGGCCATACTATGACAAATTCGGACTAGGATACAACCAGATAGAGAAAGGCTCGAGCTCGAAAACAACAGAACAAGAAGAATAACAAAGAAGTTATGCATAAATAGTCATAGGCTCTCCTAAAATTGAAGAAGGAAAGAAGATCTAAGAAGAATATTACAAAGACACTGCACCACCTAGAAGATTTAGAATTCAGAATCAGCAACAGCGAGAAATGGAAAGACCTCAAGAAGAAGAAGGATTCAGAAGAGAAACACCATTCAAAATATCTCCCACCCCCAGGTATCAAACCCTTTTTTTATTTTCTTATGTTATTCATGCAATAACTTTGAGCACGAAGATGTGAATTGAAGAGCCAATATCAAGAGCATAAGAAACTATGAAGGCTACATAAGAAATTCTTGTCCAAGAAGACCTCATGAAGCACAGAGCAAAAACTACAACAGATTTGAATCCTTGAGTAATGAAGTAGAATGCTACAAATGCAACAATTTTGGTCACATGGAAAATATTGCAGACTAAATATTCCTCCAAGGGAACCAAAGCAGAATATCAACAGTCATAAGAAGGAACCACAAAGGATATGGGTAAGGAAGCCGGATCAATTCAACATTGAAGAATGCATGCTTGCTCTAGAAACCCAACACAAGAAATGTGGATGGTATGTTGACAATGGTTTCTCAAAACACATGACATGTGATAAGGACAAATTTCTAACTATGAAAAAGAAAAGATATGGATCAATTTCATTTGGCAATGACAACTCAGCCAAAATCATAGAAAAGGGTACAGTAAAGCTTGGAAGCAAGGATTCCAAGGCAGAAAATGTACTACTAGTCGAAGACAAGAAGCACAATCTACTAAGTGTAAGTCAAATGTGTGATCAAGGACACAAACTTGTGTTTGACTCAAAGAAATGTAAGATAAGGAAAGTAGGATCAAGCAAATTGGTGGCTACCGCTAAAATAACTCCAAGCAACATATATGTACTAAATGAAATAGGAAAGGAAAATGTTTCCTAGGAAAGGATGATGAAAGTTGGCCCTGGCATAGAAGAATGGGTCACAAAAATTTTGATAACCTTGTCAAAATCAGCAAAAGGGAAGTAGTAAGAGAAATTCTTGAGATCTTGAAGCCAACAAACACTCTATGCAAGCATTGTCTACAGGGAAAACAAACCAAGACCAAATTCAAATCAAAAGAATACTCCACAGCAAAACTTCTAGAGATTGTACATACATATCTGTGTGAACCAATAAGAACAAATGGATTGAATGGAGAACTGTACTTTATGCTACTAGTTGATGACTACAAAAGGATGAATACAGTTTTCTTTCTTAGGAAGAATTCATAGGCATTTGAAAACTTCAGAATGTACAAGGAAATGGTTGAAACTGAAACTAAATAAAAAATCAAGTGTTTGAGATCAGACAATAGAGGAGAGTTTAAATCAAAGGAATTCATAGATTTATGTAGAAAACATGGGATAAAGAGACAGTTCTCAACATCCAGGACACCTCAACAAAATTGAGTTGTCAAAAGGAAGAATAGAACAGTGCAGGAAATTGCCATAACCATGTTGAAAGACTCCAAGTTTAAAGACGTATTTTGGGTACAAGCAGTAAATACAACAGTTCATATCCAAAATAGTGGAATGCTCAGAAATAATAGTGATAAGACCCCCTACGAGCTTTGTAAAGGAATACCAACAAATGTGAAGCATTTCATAATGTTTGGAGGCAAATGATATATCAAGAGAGAAGATGGCAAGATTGGAAAATTTGACTCTCGAGTTGATAAAGGCATATTGGTTGGGTACTCAAGCAAAAGAAAAGAATACATTTGTTTCAATTTAAGACTCAACAGAATAGTGGAAAGCATCAATGTGATGATTGATGAGACAGATGGACGAAAGATAAAATAAACAAGCAAAGATTTAGTGGAATGGGATCACGAAGAAGATTTGAAAGAAGAAGAAGTAGACGAAGAATCAGATGAAGAAGAAGAGAAGCCAGAAGCAGAGCAAGAACAACAAGATATTCAGGTACCTCCAAAGACACCTAGTAGACAAGTGCAGAAAAAACATCCTCCAAAACAAATCATTGGAAATAAAGATGCAAGAGTTGAAACTCGAAGAAAATACATTCACCAAAACAAAAACACCTAACACTCTTATCCACAATTGAGCCAAGTAGTTTTGAAGAAGCCAGCAAGGATGTGTTGGACAACTGAGAGGTGGGGGGGTGAATCAATTGTTACCGTGCTTAAACAATTATTCTTATTTTAAACTCTTTACAAATAACTCAATGACAATCACAATAATGCAGGGAAATAAGTAATAGCACATTTAGCATCAGTCACACATATGAGATACACAGAGACAGATATTTCTCGAGGAAACCCATAGAGAGTAAAAACCTCTTCTTCTTTATATGATAAGTAATATTTACACTCTTTACATTATCATACATATGAGCACCAACTCGTAATGAGGCTGCAACCTATGTTTTACAAGCTGCTACTTGCTAAGAGCACCAACTCTCTGGTTTCTCTAGCACCGACTAGAAAGAAGCACCAACTCCCTGTGTTTCTCTAGCACCAACTAGAAGGAAGCACCAACTCCCCAAGTGTTCCAGCACCAACTAGATGGAAGCACCAACTTCCAATCATACAGGCACGACCCTGTAAAACAGAGAACAACAGTTCTCCCTTGCACCACCCTGCCACCCTGGTTTCTCTGGTTTCAACCAGAAGGAAGCTACAACTCCCTGTGTTAAAGAGCCCACTCAAACCTCTAAGGACAACAGTCCTCCCTAGCACCTCCCTACCACCCTAAAAATATAAATCTTTGCTATTATGACTTATTACAGTGATATAAAGTTCCTCAATGGCTTACCGGTCTAATCATTGTTCTGCTACACTACACTTCTCTGTCTGCATCAGAGTCTTCTGCACACTCCTTGCGCTTTCTATTCTTTTGCCTTTTATGCTCTCTGCGCCATGTCCCTTCAATGTACCATTCACCTTCTGTACATTTTTGTTGTTGTTCTCTGCCTCCTTCTTCACACCTCAAACACACTCAACAACAAAAACAACCCCCATCTCTTCTCTGTTCTACATACTTATAGTCTCTGTGCGCCTTATGCATACTCTCTCACCATACTTCTGCATGCTCTCTCATGTTGAGTACTCTACATGTTCATCATGGCAACTCTTCAGCTTCTCTAGCTGTTAGATCCATCTGTCAATTGCCTCTATGAGCAGTCTTCATTCCACTGGCATATTCCTAGAGACTCTTCAGCTCCTCTGATAATCACGCAAAAGTCTCTTCGAGTCCTCTGGCAGAAACCATCAACAGTTTCTAGCAATTACACTTTGAACCACCAAAGACCGCTTCAGCAACTGAATCACCACTGGTCGATTAACTGTGTAGAGCAACAGTAGCCCTTCGATTCATACTTAAATTCACCTGCACCGTTGAATGGAGTTCGTAGGGTCTTGCATTTAATTCATATGCCCATTGGTTGTGATCGAGCGTTAAACAGAGTTTTTAATTTCGTGATCTCGCAACTCGGCATTCCTGTGATAGAAGTTCTCGACACTCCAAGTCACGATCTCCGAGACTCCGAGATAGAGCTAAGCACCGCTCACTTCTTCCCCTCACGTGCCCATCGG
Organism: Picea engelmannii; assembly: GCA_009831015.1. NCBI lineage: Eukaryota > Viridiplantae > Streptophyta > Pinopsida > Pinales > Pinaceae > Picea > Picea engelmannii. The sequence goes on from ML777115.1 coordinate 215,104, forward strand.
CTGTGACCACAGGCTGCACCAAAAAGCGCTTCATATTTCACAAACTTATAAACTTCATCTAGCCTGATCAACGGTCGAGATCTCCGATGATCCGATGGTCCAGATCTCATCGTGATCTCGTATATCATGATTCCTATGATGAAGAGCCTTGATGCTCCAAGGTGAGATTGTCGAGACCTTAACTCTTGCTAGCCTCTACCCTTCACGTGACCACCGACGATGACCACAGGCTGCACAAAAAGACACTTCGTGTTTCGCGGACTTATGAATTTCATTGAGCCTGATCAACGGTCAAGATCTCTAATGATCGACGGTCCAGAACTCATCGCGATCTCACATATCGTGATTCTTGAGATGAAGAGTCTTGATGCTCCAAGTCGCAAGCACCAAGACCCTGAAATGGAGCTTAACACCGCTAACTCCTTCCTCTATCTTCAGCAAATGTAACCACTGGCTGTGACCACATCCTTATTCGAAAACACGTTTCGCGCTTTCGCATCTCGGGTATTTTGTGATGAGTCATCTCGACTCTCCATGTCATGAACTCTGAAATAGGTCTTGGCTTATCTAGCTTCTCGACAATGTGACCACGAGATATGACCATTCGCCACTCAAACGAGCACTTCGCTCCTTTGACTTTCCAGTCAGCGAAACGATGATCTTTCTCCATGTGTCCTCAGGATCCAACAGTCCACGACTATCCTCGATGGATGGCCATGATTCCTTCACAGTTTTGGAGAGTTGGATGACTCTTGGTCTTATCCGCCTTACAGCTTCACCATATCTAACGGTTGTTGGTCCTTTGTAATTACTCCAGATCTGAAGGCCCAGATCTTATCGTGATTTCGCCACTTCACGATCCTTCTTCATGCTTGATCAACGGTCCACAATCCTTGGTGATCTGACAGTCCAGATATTTTCGTGATCTCGCATATCGCGAGTTTGAACCTCTTTCCTTTGGATTTCTCGATCTGTGAAACTCTGAAACAACACCTTTTTCATTCACCATGTGTCCTTCTTGAATCACCTGTCAAGATTGTTATCCCGATTTTGCATATCACGATTTTGAGTGGATTTCTCGATCCGTGAAACTCTGAAACAACACCTTTGTCGTTCTTTGAATGTTTTCCTCCTTCTGATCTTACACTGCTGATCTTTCCATTCGATCGTTGTTGTTCTTCCTTGCCTGCCTATTTTGCATCGTTGTTGATGTTCTTGCCATCAATCACAAGCATGCTCTTCTTGTAAACATGCCAACAATCTCCCCCTTTGGCATTGATGGCAACCCTAAATGGTTGCGCTAATCTATTTGGACCTCCAACTGTAGCATCCGGTTCGGACCACTCCTTTTCTCCCCCTTTGACATCAATGTCAAAGAAAACACGCTCCCCTTGAGCTGTTGTAGTATGTTTAAGAGGTATCAGATGTTCAACTAATACAAACTCTCCCTAACAGTATGGACTTGATTAGATGTGAGATGGGATAACACCCAGCTTCTGTCGAAGATATTCAAATGGTGTCTTGGCTAGGGGTTTAGTAAATATGTCTGCAATTTGTTTTGTGGTTGGAATTTAATGGACTTTAACGACCTGATTGGTCACCTGCTCTCTCAGAAAATGGTATTTTATGGGAATATGCTTGGTCTTGGGGTGGAATACAGGATTCTTGGACACACTGATGGCACTAGTGTTATCACAATGGATTGGAATCAGTGCAGCGTATTTTACCTCCAAGTTTGCAAGTGTCTGAATCATCCATAATATCTTGGTACAACAGGTAGCAACAGCAATGTACTCTACCTCTGTAGTTGATAAAGAAATGGAACCTTGCTTTTTACTAAGCCATGCTACTAATGAGTCACCCAGGAAGAATGCTCCTCCACTGGTGCTTTTTCTCTCATCAACGCAGTTTGCTCAATCTGTGTCTGAATAAGCAGTTAACTGAAAATTCTAATTTCTGGGATACCACAGACCATAAGTCATTGTTTCTTTCAAATACATGAATATCCTTTTGACAGCTAGCAAATGACTCTGTTTAGGTGCAGACTAATATCTTCCTACTATTCCAACAGCATGCATTATGCCTGGGCGAGATGTTGTGATGTACAACAGGCTGCCTATCATTGACCTATATGAACTTTGATCAACATCAGGTGAGTCATTGTCCTTGCTTAATTTGCATCCAGTAACCATAGGTGTGCCCACAGGTTTAAAATCTTCCATTTTAAACCTTTTCAACATTTCTCTTAGATATTTTTCTTGAGAAATGAACATCCCTTCAGACCTATGAGTAATTTTCAAACCAAGAAAAAATGATAGCTCACCTATCATAGAAATTTCAAACTCAGATTCCATGGCAAAAGAAAACCATTGTACCAATTGATCCTTATTACATCCGAAGATGATGTCATCCACTAGACCAACACAATAAGCAAATATTTACCCTATGTTTTGATATATAGATTGTTGTCTATTGTTCCTCTCTTGAACCCTTTATCTTTGAGATACGTATCTAGTCTGTGATACCAGGCACGAGGGGCCTATTTTAACCCATATAAAGATTTCTTCAGCTTGCATACTAAGTCAGGATTATCAGACAGTTCGAAACCCTCTGGTTGTTCCATATAGACTTCTTCATTTAAATCTCCATTTAGAAAAGCTAACTTGACATCCATTTGATAGACTTTAAACCTTTTATGACAAGCATAGGCAAGAAAAATTCTGATAGCTTCTAATCTTTCTACGGGCGCAAATGTTTCATCAAAATCTAGTCCTTCTATCTGAGCATACCCTTTACAAACCAATCTTGCTTTGTTCTTGACAACTTGTCCCTGCTCATTCAATTTATTCTTAAATATCCATTTGGAGCCAATGACATTTTTACCTTCGGGACTATGAACCATCTCCCACGTATTGTTTTTCTCAATCTGATCAAGTTCATCATTCATTGCTTTAACCCAATGGTCATCTTTGCTAGCTTCATTAAAATTCTTGGGTTCCAGCATGGATATGAAAGCTATATGTGATTGTTCAGTGTTTTTTATTAGCTTTCTCCTAGTTTGTACACCTTTGTCTTTTTCACCAATTATCTGACTTGCAAGATGATTCTTTTGAGTGATTTTGGAGGAGGAATTTGAAGTTGTCTATTGATTTGAGTCTGTCTGGGTATCTGTGTCTTCATCTGATTCAGAGTCTTTATTTTCTGATTCTTGGACTTGTTCATCTTCAGCTTTAGTTGTGTATTTTGTAGAAGACTCATTACTATACACCTCTCTTGCTGGGATTCCCTCATCAACTTTTACATCAATACAGTCAACCATTTTATGCAGCCTCTTATTATAGCATCTATATCCTTTGTTGTTTGTAGCATACCCTAAGAAGATACCTTCATCAGCCCTGTCATCATATTTTCCAAGGTTCTCATCATTATTCTTTATGTAACATTTACTCCCAAAGACTTTGAAGTGTTAAATTGAAGTAGGTCTCCCATACCATAGTTCATAAGGTGTATTGTCACTTTGTAGTCTGAGGTGGGATTTGTTAAGAACATGGATTATTGTGTGTATTGCTTCTACCCAGTAGGTTTGACCAATGTTCTTCTCATTCATCATTGACCTTGCCATTTCCTGCACTGTTCTGTTTTGCCTCTCAACTAGTCCATTTTGTTATGGAGTTCTTGGGATGGTGTATTCTCTCTTGATCCCATGCTTATCATAGAATTCCTTGTCACTTGACATAAACTCTCCTCCTCGATCTGATCTTACTGCCTTTAACCTCTTGCCTGTTTGAGTCTCAGTTAAAGCCTTAAATATTTTAAACTTCTCAAAAGCTTCATCTTTTTCGTTGAGAAAGGCAACCCAAGTAAGTCTGGAGTAATCATCAATAATCAGCATGAAGTAGTTTTATTTCCCTGTGCCTTCCTATCTTGATGGTCCACATAAATCCATATGAACTAGTTGGAGTGGTTTCTCTGTTGAAGTAAAGCTCTTGGACTTAAACTGTGTCTTGTATAGCTTTCCTACTTGGCAGGGTTTACACATTGAATCTTGGGGCTTTGATATTCTCGAAAGGTCTTTTACTGCCTCAAGATTTTTGAGTTTGATTAAGTGATCAAAGTTTAGATGTCCAAGTCTCCTATGCCATTACCAGCTTTCATCATGTTTTCTTAGATGACATTATTCTCTATTTTATTTCATCACATATACATTATTTTATGTCCTTATGCCTTTGGCCACCACTTGTCCTGAGTTTACAGACTTTATCTTGCAGTCCTTGGACGTGAACACCACTTCACATCCTCTGTCACACATTTGACTTACACTGAGCAGATTATGTTTCAACCCATCTACAAGTAGAACATCTTGGGCTTTTCCTTTTCCATTATTTAAACTCACCATCCCTTTACCCTTTATTTTACCTGGAGCATCATTTCCAAAGGTTATGTTTCCTGATTTGCTTTCACTTAGAGATAGAAACTTACCTTTGTCTCCCGTCATATGCTTGGAGCATCCACTGTCTATATACCAAGGGTTCATTTTTCTTTGAGCTGACAACACTAATCCACACTTGTCACTTTCTTTCTTCTTCCAAACCTTGACATTTTCAGCAGGGGAATTCAAATCTGGTTCGTATTTCCTTAATCGACAGTCAACAGATTTATGTCCATAGTTATGACAGATATAACATTCAATCTCATTGTTAAATAGGTTAAAATTATTGTTGCAGCATTGTCTACTCATTGATTGTTGATTATTTCTTGACCTCCTTAGTTGCTTGTCCCTAGACTTAATTTGGCAATTTGCAATATGTGAAGGTTTGTTACTTGGTTGTATCATTCTTTGTTGGGGCAAGTATTTATTCCTTCGAAATCTTAATTTCTCATGTCTAAGTCTTAAGGAACAATTTATAGCTTTATGACCAAAGTTAGAACAGTAGAAACAATATCCATAGAAAAGTTATTTGTACCTGGAAAATGGTTGTCTTCTTTGAGCAAATCGATTTCTTCCATGTTGATAACGTCTTTCAGTAGGGAGTGCATTATTTCTTTGTTCTACAGATCCAGTCCTAGCACCTTTTTCTTTACTCGTCTTGGGCGGTTGATTGTATTCCTTTGTCTCTGCAGGTTTGTTGTTGTCATTGGTTGTAGATTTGACAAACTTGATGGGTTCTTCGTTTCTTGGCTTACCACTACTTGATCCCTCTTCATAACCCAAACCAGTTTTCAGCTTTGGATTCCTTTGCTGATTCGGAATGGTCACTAATCCTTCTGAGGCTTTGATACTTGACAGATTTTGATTATACAAGGCTTGAAACTTCTCCATCTCTTTCCTAGTTTTTACTACTTCTTGTTCTAAGGCTTCGCATCTTGCCTTCTTTTCTGATAACTGACATTTCAGAATGTCTTCAGTTTTATTTGCCTCTTCTAATTCCACTTTTAGTAGGACAAGGTCTTCATCGGGTTCTTTACTGTCTTTCTCGAACTGTATCAGCAATTGTCTTTGCTTTCTGTTCTTAATTCTTAGTCTGTCAATCTCTTCCAGTGCACTGATCAGTTCTCCTTCCATGTCAACCACGACTTCTTCTTCATTAGCATCACTTCCTGTGTTGTTATTATCATAATCCTCTTTGTCCATAAGTATGGAGTCATTTAGTTTATCTTCAATAGAGGAGTCATTGTCTTCATCATCTGAAGGATCATCATCATTGTTTACGCAAAGACTTTTCTTCTTAAAGTTATTCTCTTTAAAGAAATTTATGTGTTTGTACTTCTCCTCATCATCACATGTCTGATCCTTTCCTTTGTGGGGACATTTATTTGCAAAGTGACCTATCCTACCACAGTTGAAACATTTGAAAGGTAGTTTACCTTTGTATTTGCCTGATCCCTTCTTCAGTCTCTTCACAAATTTTGCTTCAATTTCATTGGACTCAGAATCCTCATTCTTGTCTGCTTTAAATGATGCTTCTCTAGAGGTGGGTTTATCTTTAACTATTCTCATTTCATATGCAGTCAATGTTCCTGGAAGTTGATCAAACTCCAAGGTTTTTAGATCATTAAGTTCTTCTATAGCAGAGACCTTCGGGTTGAACCTATCTGGGAGAGATCTCAAGATTTTCTGAATTAAAGAAGGTTCCTCAATTTTTTCACCAAGTGCTCTCATTGCATTTACCATTTCTTCTACTCTCAGAAAGTGTTTTCCAACAATTTCATCTTCCTTCATCTTCAGTTGTTCAAACTGTATTCTGTAGGTTTGAAGCTTGGCGTCCTTTACCTTCTCATTAGCTTCATAACTGCTAATGAGTTTGTCCCACATTTCTTTGGCAGTTCCTAGGTGCATAACTCTTACGAAATATGCCTCTGCAAGCCCACTCAAGATAGCATTCATATCCTTAGCGTTGAAGCTAAATTCTAGCTTGTCATCCTTATTAGCTAGTACAACTAGCTTTACATAACTAGTATCTACCACATCCCAGACATCTGCTCCTAAATCCATTATGTAGGTTCTCATTCTCACTTTCCAGAAGGCAAAGTTTGTTCCATTGAACAGAGGGGCCTTATTGGTTGAATTTCCTTCATGGCTTGACATGTTTAAGCTCTAGGATCTACCCTTAGATAAAAGGGGTCAAATTTGATACCAATTGTTGGACAACTGAGAGGGGGGGGGTGAATCAGTTGTTACCGTGCTTAAACAATTATGCTTATTTTAAACTCTTTACAAATAACCCAATGACAATCACAATAATGCAAGGAAATAAGTAATAGCACATTCATCATCAGTGACACATATGAGATACACAGAGACAGATATTTTCTGAGGAAACCCATAGAGGGTAAAAACCTCTTCTTCTTTATATGATAAGTAATATTTACACTCTTTACATTATCATACATATGAACACCAACTCATAATGAGACTGCAACCTCTGTTTTGCAAGCTGCTACTTGCTGAGAGCACCAACTCTCTAGTTTCTCTAGCACCGACTAGAAGGAAGCACCAACTCCTTGTGTTTCTCTAGCACCAACTAGAAGGAAGCACCAACTCCCCAAGTGTTCCAGCACCAACTGGATGGAAGCACCAACTTCTGATCATATAGGCACCACCCTGTAAAACAGAGAACAACATTTCTCCCTTACACCACCCTGCCACCCTGATTTCTCTGGTTGCAACCAAAAGGAAGCTACAACTCCCTGTGTTCAAGCACCCACTCGAACCTCTAAGGACAACAGTCCTCCCTACCACCTCCCTACCACCTTGAAAATATAAATCTTTGCTATTATGACTTATTACAGTGATATAAAGTTCTTCAATGGCTTACCGGTCTAATCATTGTTCTGCTACACTGCGTTATTCTGTCTGCATCAGTGTCTTTTGCACACTCCTTGTGCTTTCTGTTCTTTTTCCTTTTATGCTCTCTGCACCATGTCCCTTCAATGTACCATTCACCTTCTGTACATTTCCGTTGATGTGCTCTGCCTCCTTCTTCACACCTCAATCACACTCAACAACAACAACAACCCCCATCTCTTCTTTGTTCTGCATACTTATAGTCTCTGTGCGCCTTGTGCATACTCTCTCACCATACTTTTGCATGCTCTCTCATGTCGAGTACTCTACCTGTTCATCATGGCAACTCTTCAGCTTCTCTGGTAGTTAGATCCATCTGTCAATTGCCTCTATGAGCAGTCTTCATTCCACTGGCATATTCCTAGAGACTCTTCATCTCCTCTGATAATCACACAGAAGTCTCTTCGAGTCCTCTGGAAAAAACCATCAGTGGTTTCTAGCAGTTACACTTTGAACCACCAAAGACCGCTTCAGCAACTGAATCACCACTGGTCGATTAACTGTGTAGACCAACAGTAGCCCTTAGATTCATACTTAAATTCACCTGCACTGTTGGATGGAGTTTGTAGGGTCTTGCGTTTAATTCATATGCCCACTGGATGTGATCGAGCGTTAAACAGAGTTTTTAATTTCATGATCTCGCAACTCAGCATTCCTATGATAGAAGTTCTCGACACTCCAAGTCGCGATCCCTGAGACTTCGAGATAGATCTTAGCACCGCTCACTTCTTCCCCTCACGTGCCCACCGGCTGTGACCACAGGCTGCGCCAAAAAGCACTTCATATTTTACAAACTTACAAACTTCGTCTAGCCTGATCAACGGTCGAGATCTCCGATGATCCAATGGTCCAGATCTCGTATATCGCGATTCCTGTGATGAAGAGCCTTGATGCTCCAAGGTGTGATTGTTGAGACTCCGAGGTAGACCTTAACTCTTGCTAGCCTCTACCCTTCACATGACCACCAGCAGTGACCACAGGCTACGCAAAAAGGTGCTTTGTGTTTCGCAGACTTATGAATTTCATTGAGCCTAATCAATGGTCGAGATCTCTAATGATCGACGGTCCAGATCTCATCGCGATCTCGCATATCGCGATTCTTGAGATGAAGAGTCTTTATGATCCAAGTCGCGAGCGTCGAGACTCTAAAATGGAGCTTAACATCGCTAGCTCCTTCCTCTATCTTCCGCAGATGTAACCACTAGTTGTGACCACAACCTTATTCAAAAATGCATTTTGCACTTTCGCATCTCGGGTATTCTGTGATGAGTCCTCTCGACTCTCCATGTCACGAACTCTGAAATAGAGCTTGGCTTCTCCAGCTTCTCGACAATGTGACCACGAGATATGACCATTCGCCACTCAAACGAGCACTTCGCTCCTTTGACTTTCCAGTCAACGAAATGATGATCTTTCGCCATGTGTCCTCAGGATCCAACGATCCACGGCTATCCTCGATGGACGGCCATGATTCCTTCATAGTTTTGTAGAGTTGGATGACTCTTGGTCTTATCCTTCTTGCAGCTTCACCATATCTAACGACTGTTGGTCCTTCGTAATTACTCCAGATCTGACGGCCCAGATCTTATCGTGATTTCGCCACTTCACGAGCCTTCTTCGTGCCTGATCAACGGTCCACAATCCTTGGTGATCTGACGGTCCATATCTTTTCGTGATCTCGCATATCGTGAGTTTGAACCTCTTTCCTTTGGATTACTCGATCTGCGAAATTCCGAAACAACACCTTTGTCATTCACCACGTGTCCTTCTTGAATCACCTGTCACGATTGTTATCGTGATTTCGCATATCACGAGTTTGAGTGGATTTCTCGATCTGCGAAACTCTGAAACAACACCTTTGTCGTTCTTTGACTGTTTTCCTCTTTCTGAGCTTACACTGCTAATCTTTCCATTCGATCGTTGTTTTTCTTCCTTGCCTGCATGTTGGGCCTTGTTGTTGTTGTTCTTGCCATCAATGACAAGCATGCTCTTCTTGTAAACATGCCAATAGGATGAATATTGAATCAAAGCTATGGATGAAGAGTTAGATTAGATAGATAAGAATGACACTTGGGAACTAGTTCCAAGGTCGAAGAACAAGAATGTGATCAATACAAAGTGGGTTTTCATAAACAAATTGAACAAGGATGGATAGGTTACCAGGAACAAAGCAAGATTGGTATGTAAAGGATACGCTCAGGTTGAAGGTATATATTTTGAAGAAACCTTTGCCCCAATTTCCAAAATGGAAGTAATAAGGTTGATTCTAGATTATGTATGTTCCAAAAATATCAAAGTGTATTAGATGGATGTAAAGTTAGCCTTCCTAAATGGGGATTTATAAGAAGAAGTATACATCGAGCAGTCAAAAGGATTTCAATTGTCATAAAAGGAAAACTATGTTTGTTGGTTGAATAAGGCACTATATGGTCTCAAACAAGCCCCCGGAGCATGGTATTCAAGACTGGACATATACTTACAACAACAAGGGTTTAGAAAAGGAAATGCAAACAACAATCTCTACATAAAGGTAAATCAAGATAGTATCATGTTTATTCAAGTTTATGTTGATGATATTATTTTTGGAAGTGATGATGACAGGATGAGTAAAAAAATTTCCAAAGACATGCAGAATGAGTTCAAGATGTCATTACTTGGAGAATTGTCCTTCTTTTTCGGACTACATATATGTTAGAGCAACAAAGGTATCTTCATCTCTCAAACCAAGTACATCAGAGAAATGTTAAAAGGTTTGGAATGGAAGATTGAAAACCAATCAGTACTCCTATGCAGACCAGTTGCAAGTTAAGTAAGGATGATGATTCTAAAGATGTGGATTGAAGACTATACAGATCAATGATTGGAATCTTACTATATGTGACATCTTCTAGACCAGATGTGATGCATGCAGTTGGACAGGTTGCAAGGTTTCAAGTAGAACCAAAGGAATCACATGTTATGGCAGTGAAGAGGATATTCATATATCTAAAAGGTACATAAGAGTTTGTATTATGGTATCCAAATAAGCCAACAATCTACTATGATATTAACAAGATATTTCCTACTCATTCTTGGTGCCTAGTATCACCTATCTATTCCCCCATGACTCATACAAAATCCGGTTTGCAATTTTATTTAAAACCCTCTCTTTTCTTCTCAAGAGGCCTCTTTTCTCCACAAGAGGCCTCTTTTCTCCACAAGAGGCCTCTTTTCTCGAAGTTTCCCTCCCCTAATTTGAATTTGCATGAATGAATTGGTGCATGGGGTTAGAGGGATAAGTCTTTCCTCCATTTCTTTCTTGGTTCCTTGGTGATATGAGTTGGTTACTACAAAGTAGGAGGTAAATGTTTGAGTAAAAGTGATAAATATTGCTTCATGTAATTAACTCAATTCATCGGGCTCTAAATTTAATTACCATAACATTAGGATAAAGTGGAAATAGGACAGTCACATGTAAGAGAGTTATAGATAGGATATGCAAGATCATGAATCATAAGTCAATCCCCCCTTGGACCCCCTTACCATTCCACTTTGGTGGACTCATAGCCCTTTAGATGCTCTCCCTTGGTCAGCCTTGAAACCTTTTATTAAATTTAAAATGATCATGTTTATATGTCTTTCAAAATCACCATGACAACTGCCTCATGGTGTGAAACAAAACATAGAAATGAAAGCATAATTACAAAATGTACAAAATCAAGTTCAAGACTTCTAAAGGGTAGAAACCTGGATATTACATTCACCATCCAAAGGGGAAGATTATTTACACTTGGTGAAGTTTACATATAATAATGAGAATCATGTGCTGACGAAAATGAGTTTTTTTTAGGCTTTGTATGGAAAAATATGTAGTACTCTAGTGAGTTGGGATAATCCAATAAAAATAATCGTGCTTGGGCCAAAAATGCTAGAAATGGAGCAAGAAATTGTTAAAATCAAGTAGAACTTTAAGGTAGCCCAAGAAGGGAAATTTTTTTATGCAGATAAGAATGAAGTGCATATAGAATTCAATGTTGGGGACTATGTCTTCATCAAAATGAATCCAAGGAAGAGTTCACTAAAGATTCGAAGTTGTGCCAACCTTGCACCTAGATATTGCAGGCCACTTGAAATACTTGATAGGATAGGGGCAGTTGCATATAGACTTGCATGGCCTACTAACATTAAATCTCACAATGTTTTCCATGTTTCTTTTCTTAACATATATGTACATGATGCTAACCATGCAATTTATTGGGCTATGATCTAGGAAGAAAAAGGGGAAGAGTACAAATAGAGGCATTGTGTATCCTTGACAAGAATGTAACATTGCGTTGAAATCAAGCCATTGAATACTAGGTAAAGGTGCAATGGAAGCACTTTAATCTCAATGAGGATACATGGGATCTAGAGGATGTCATGAAGGAGGCATACCCTTTTTTGTGCTTATCTCAAGCTACATCGAGGTCTATTCTATTCCAAGGGGGTAGGGGGATGTAATACCCTAGTTTTAATGCCTAGAATTTGTTGGATCATATTATGTATAAATTGTAAATATGTGGTTATAATAATGGGAGTCAAGCCATGGGAGCTTACATAAAGGAACCCATGTGTAAATATTGTAAACATGCTAGTATGGATTCTCAGTGCATAGCTTAATGCCAAGATTTGACTAGTATGTCTAGGAATACAGATGATGTAAATGTAATTCTATGGACCATGTACGTGGCTTTCCATGGTGAACTCAAGATTTATAAATATTAATGTTGGAATTTAATAAATAATGGTCAACGGTGGCTGCAAAGAGCATGAGAGAGGTTATCATTCCTCCAATGAAGAAGAGAAAAGGGGGCCTATGGGAAAGTAATCCTATGTTTCCAAGTTTCATCTTAACAACTCTTATGCATCATGTGCTTTAAATGAATCCACCCACCTCGATTGAATTAGAAAATCAAACTTTGAACACATGTAGATGTTAGTGAGGAAGTTTACCTCGTGTATTTATTATAACATGGGGTTGAGTACTAATCTGAAAATGATAAAGACTTGTATTCTTGAAAATATTTGCAAGTTTTAATTCAAGTGTTCTTATGCAAATGGATCAATTTTGCAAAAACAACTTTTATAGAAATAACATATTCAAGATGCATATAAACAACAACAAATAACAGTGAACATAAAACACATAATACAACAAATTATAAAGGAGTTCACCCCTCTCTTGGGCTACATCTCCTGGTCCACCTTCCAATGGGTCTTTTGTATTATTTTCTCAAAGTGCTAAATTATGTGCTTTACAATGCTCAAAATTCCAAATAGATGGCTCCAATGGCTTCAGAATGTCCAAAAACCCCTAGCTGGGCTTTTTTGGCACCTCGTTTGGCCAAAAATTAAAGAAGATAGGCTTCCTGGAAGTTCCCCTTCAAACTTGTTGTCTCTCGATTGCCAAAATGCACCTCTTGCCTCTCAACCTAGCCCCCCCGCACATTTATGTGTTAAAACTCAGCACCGAGCGCAGCCGCACAAACGGTGCGAACTGTAGGACGGTTATACGCCTAGCCCCTAACCGCCAAGGCTGTGGGCACATGGGCCACCATATGACCGCACGCATATATAAAAAGGGCCACATTTAAAAACCATATGGTAACGGGTCAGAGGCGCGTGCCGGTGGTTCTATTGTATACACATATGACCGGGGGCCAGGGCTAAGCCCCGGCCCAGACTGCGCCCATTTCAAAACTATTCAAACTTAAATAATTTTTAAAAGGTATAATGTTAAGAACCATGTGGGTGGCACGCCGGTTGGGCGGCCCTTCCCAAAGCTTTGCCCCTGCCCGAAGGTTGCGGGGTCGAATCTGACCAACAACATAAATTTTAAACCAACACCAGGGTGACACGTGGCGGCCATTGATTGGGCCACATGTCAGCATTTCATTCGCCACCAATGACACGTGTCATACACCAACTCGTCCACACGACTGCCAACCAACATCTGCCACATGTCGTACAGCCCTGCCACATGTCGTATGTCCCTTCCACGTATCGTACGACCCTGCCACGTATCGTACGACCCTGCCACGTGTCGTACGGTATGCCACGTCAGCATCCGTACGGACTGTACAGTGAACACATTTGTTTTTGCCTGTTTGTCGTTTTGAACAGAACGCGATATCTCTCTCATCCGACGTTCGTTTGAACCCAAACGAGTTGTGTTGGGTTCGTGACGACGAGGCCTATACTCCCGTTCGATTTGAAGCGATTCCGAGCACTTTGAAATTTGAGCAAAATTTGATCCCCTGGATCAAGTACAATCATCACAAAAGAAATGTAAGCATACTTCATTCTCCCATCATAAGGACATTCAACCATTATTCCCTCAACTATCTCATTGACATTGATTTTAACATTTTCTCAAACCCTTGTTCTACATTGCTAACCATGAGTCAATTTGGAAATTGACCAAATCAACACTTTCAAAAGAGGAATTGTAGAAGGTGAGCATAGAGGATAAGAAAGTTAGGAATCCTTCACTCACTACGTATTTGCTACTCATTGGGTGCTTGAGAACCAAGTTTTATTCTTGCGAGCCATTGACATAAATCATTTAACAAATTGGACTCTTTATTCCTATAGTGAAGAGCATTGGAAGGGAAGAATATTCTTAAGGGATTGTTCAACAAGGAAAGGAAAGATCTTTCTTATGTTGTGTAGGGTAGTGAAAGATAATGCCATGGTTGTTTAATGGCTAGACGAGAAGTTTGGAGTGCTCTGTAATTAGCAGACTGGCTAAACCATGAGTACAATGGGATGGTTTGAGGGTGCTAGAAGCTTATAGAAATTGGTTCCTTTGCCTTAGTGGCATCTACACTGGATACATATAGTTGGGTGGAAAATTGCTTGTATGCAACTAGTTTCTTGTTCTATCTTTTGTTATCAGATAAGTGTTTTGTTTATGTCTATGAATATGAAATTGAATGTTAATTATTGCCATGGAAATATACATATTTTGCTTGCTCTATGCGTGAATTTGATTATTTAAGAACAAGAGATTTTTTTCCCATGAATTCTTATTATTCATTGCTTTTATATTCTGTGGCTTTTTTTTTTGCATCGAACATGCATTTAATGCATTTCAGACCTCCATGGGAAACCTTCTCTATTGGGATTATAATGAAATGGTCTCTTGAGGTCTAAAATTTTAATGCCATGTTTAATGACTACCTGTCCCTTGAATGGGAGTGCATAGGATGGGATGCTACACTACCTAACACATGTAACCCGCATAAACCTCCTAACCTAATGTACTTAACCTATCCAAGTCACTTAACCCACATAACATATCGTGCCAAAAGCTCTAATTATCCTAACTTACACCTAAACCATTAACCCATGTAAACTACTCCATTAACCCACTTAACCTACTTACCCCATCGACATACCTAACCTACTTATCTCATTTACCCACGTAGTCCAAAAACCTAACCTACTAGCTTAACCAAACCAACCTAGTTCACTAACAAAATTGATCTAACCTACCCTACTTACTCATCCAACTTACCTAACCTACCAAACTCTAATACTGACCCTTAAACCCTAATCCTCAATTCATGTTACCAACATAAAAACAAACAAACAATTAAGAATGTAAATAAGGCATGCCAAGAATGCAATAAAGGATGGAAAACAACGTAGTAAAGGACGCTAAGATGACGTTACAAGGATGTTAAGAGGACACATATAGGATGCTAAAGGGAGGCACATAATACACTAAATTAAACAAAATGATGAAAAAAATACAACCAATTAAAGACACCAAAAATACCATCTTGCATCCTTTTTTCTAGTTTGTGCATACATAAACATAAAAAGGATCACTAAAAGAAACTATTATAGTAGATTTTAGAAACAAAAATTCTTGATATATTTAATATTAAAAAAATAATATTACAAATTTTATGTTTTTGTAATATAATTAATTATTTCATTGTATAGTTCAAAAAAATTTCGATATGAGAGTGGCTAAAGGGGGCTCTCTTTAATTTAGTTTTATGAGTGTTATTTTAAGAAGTCAATAAATGACAACAAAAATTAATTGATTGTATTATGTGTAAAGAGTAAATTCTTTTGAATAGTGAAAGCAATTTAGTTTGAATAATTCCAGACAATAAAATAAAGCAATATAATTATTCTCCATGGTGAGATAGTTATTAGGAATTCCCACATGAAAAAAACCATTAGGGACACAAAAGTTCGAGTGGAGCATGAAAGGTAAGGGATAGAAGTACATGTAACATTTCATGTCAGCGTACATACAATAACATTAAAAGTAATATAAAATGCATAATGTGAATAGGAAAAGAGAGCTATGTGGAAGTTGCTTGTTGAAAAATATTTGACAAGTAACATGTCTACTTTATAGAAAGGGATCACCACTCACAGTTTCTTTAAACTTTTTTTCCTATGTGCTGGAGTATTGGTACATGATTGATTTCATCTTTATGTGTTCAATCTTATTTTTCATTTATTTGATTTTTTTAATGTAATCATCAATTATAAATTTTATTATTATGATGATTGAGGTTGATGAATATAAATTTAGTATCATATAAAATTTAATTAGCTTATTAGCTTGTGTGTAGTATTTATTTTGATAAAGTCACTCAAGACATATATCTAATTCCAATCGGTGTTGCGTATATTAACATGCATTTACATATAATAAATTCGATTACAAATACTACCATGTCACTAATAGGACTTAAACTTTTATAAAAATTATATTAATTATCTATTTTCATTAACCAAACAAATCACACTTAATAGTATCATTAATAATTAAAAATTATTTGTAATTAATTACTAAATAAAATTTAAATATTTTTCTTATATTAAAAAAATAATATATTTATGATGATGATTGTTATTTTTTAATAAATATGGGGAAAAGGATTTTATTAAAAAATGTAGTTGGAGCATACAGAGTGAGTTTATATATGGCAACCAACCTTAAGTGATTGTCCAAAATATTGTTGGTGCTTTCAAAGAGTTATTTTACAATCATTTCAAAATTGGGAGGAAGCTCCATATTCTATGATATCACACCAAAATTTCCCTATATCCAAAGGCAAAAAGTAAATAGAGCAAAGCATTACAGACATGTAACCATAACATAGAAAACATTGGCTATATTTCCTTATATTGTTGCTCCAATTGTGAAGATTTAGATCTAGAGGACGTCAAGGTAGGTTCTGGTGTTCAATATTATGAATTGCAAGTACCAAAGTCAACTAGAGCGAAGGTTGTTCTTGTTGGGTGACAGATGTTGATGCTTCTTGTTGCCGACCAAGTGTTGGAGTAGCCTATTGCCTCCGAATTTCTTTGACCTGCCTCCAAAGTGTCCATTTGCTCCTTTTGTGAAACCATCATACCCATTAGAAGTTCAAATTTGAGATAATGTTTGTTGGTTGTCCTTTTTACGTGTAGGCAGAGAGAGAAGACATGTGCCATATATTGTAATGATGTGAATCCCAAAGGACGGGAGAGACTATGGTATAGGGAATTCATGTCATAGGTTATTAAACAAAGAACCCTCCCCCCCCCCCCATTTTTCTTGATTGCTAGAATGGCTCTATAGTCAGCCACATCGTTAAGTTTACAAAGAATATGAAACCAATCCACCAATTCAAATTTGTGACATAAATATCTGATCCTTTTCAGTATAGAGGAAAGATGAATCTCGAAGGGGATTGTGTTGAAGAGCGTATACTGAATAATTAAGTGGGGGGTAAGCTTCTTAATGTTCATGGAAAGTGCCAAGTGGACACCTTTCAACAATGCATAAGCGTATGCCTGATTGTTGGTCATGATCCCTAAGTGCCATTCAAAAATTTGTTCTAGTTCCCCCCTGTGGCTATAGATAGCCCCTCATGCACATGTCTCCTCGAATGATATGATGATGATTCTTACCATCCACCAAGACCAACTTTGGTTTATCGAACCTTTCAGAAAAATAATAAGAAATTAATTGGTTTGCTTGAACATTTTGTTTTTATGATCGAAGAGATTGGAGAGAAGCATTCTTGAATCTTCATAATATTTGTGAGTTAAAAAGTTATGAAAATAGTTAGTGTTACAAATATTTTGAAATTGAGATTTAATGTGGGCATATGCAAGGAATTTTAAGAGAAATTACTTTTTATCCTCTACTTTCTTAGTATAACAAAGATAACAAATTATTTCATTCAATTAAGTTTTCATATTCCCCACAAAATAATAAAAAAATTAACACATAAATTTTTTTTTAAAAACATTATCTATATTCAACATTATAAGAATGTCATTGACGCAGTCATCTAAAAACATATGCTTCTCTTAAATATTTCCGAGCACATAAATAAAATTCTAATGCAAACCAAGCAATTCCTTACCCTTTTTTAAAGGTCCAAAACACCTTTTTTTTTAAGATCATCGTCGTTGTCGTCCTCCTCCTTGCCGTCATTGTTGTCATCGTTATCCTCCTCCTCCTCCTCCTCCTCCTCCTCCTTGTTGTCCATGTCATCAATCATCATCATCATCAGATGGTACTGACTCAATCATCACCATCATCGTCATCGTATGGTATTGACGCAATCATCACCATCATCATCATTGTATTGTAGTGACTCAATCATCTAAGAGCATAGTCGAATACCAAATCGCAAGTCATCATTGTCCCCACCACGTCATCATCGCCATCTTCATCAATTTGCAAGTTGTCGTCATCGTCTTCACCGTTGCATCATCATCATCATCACCAAATTGTAAGTTGTCGTCATCGTCTCCATCATTGCATCATCATCATCATCATAAAAAAGGAATGTTGCATTAATGAAATGCTCAAATTATATTATTATTATTATTATTATTATTATTGCCTTGAACATTGGTTATCATAATCATCATTAAAAATGAATTTTGCATTAGTGAAACACTCAAATTATATTAATATTTTGTCTTCAACTTTGGTGTTTATGCACATTGAAATTTAGCGAAGTTATCCATGCTGTCAGGAGCGGGCGAGGTTATTTTTTTCCCCGAAGGAAAAAATGAGCTCTCTTACTCTTGAAACATAGGACACACCACCAACAACCAGGATGTGGCTTATGCTCTCCTCCAGGGACTACAATTGACCAAGGCATGGGGTATTATCTCAATCACTCTGGTTGGAAATTCAACATCCACTATTAATCATGTTCGGTTGAGAACCCTCCCCTCTAATGGTCGCCTCAGAGCCATATTCCAATGCATTCAATTGGTGATGCAATCCTTCCAGAGCGTTGAACCCCTCCATGTTCTCAAGAAAAATAATCGGAATGTAGATCATCAAGCTAACCTAGCCATCAAGGAGAATCTCAAGACCCTAGGAGTAAACGGGTTGGCCTCCTCTCCTCATATCCTGTGAATTCATCCTTTCAAAAAAAAATTAGCAACCGAGGTGGGCCCCCTAGTCCCCCACTCCCTCTCAAATTTATACCATGTCATGTCTCCTTCCCTCCCCGCACGATGACTATCATTGCTTCTCCCCTCCATGCACATGCTCCTAGTCCTTCATCTCTTTGATGATCCCCTATGCTCCCGTGTGGAAATAACTCCCCCGTCAACATGTCCTTTCTTAGAGCAATCCTTCATACCAAGGGGTTCGTGCTCTTCTTCAACCACCCTGTGTTTTTGTCACCTTCGTACAAAGTGAAACCCTCTCTAGTGTCCATTTTGTAATTTGGGAAGCTCTGGTTCTGAAACTTTTTGAATCCTATGTATCTCTTCTGTGTTTGCCACAACTTTTATTAATATAAGTT
>ML777115.1:278272-305677 GCA_009831015.1 Picea engelmannii
GCACCCTTATCACTAATAAAGGTGCAATTATCCCTTTTTATAAGGTTTTTGACAAAGGAAAAGTATAATTTCATCTCTCTGGGAAAAAGTATCTTCATTCTTCTTCAAGGATTAAGGCCATTGATCCTTCTAAAGACAAATGATAGGTTTACATCATTAATAGTCATAGGGGTGAAGAAAATAATGTGTAATAGTGATCCCCCCAAAGTAGGAAGTTAGAACAGAGTGATAGTTGAAATACTTTGTCGAGTGTGTGTAGGGAACAGGGAACACGTTGGTCGGAAATCTGCCAACAAACAAGGAAATACAGTACAATAATATATCATCACTGAGGTAGGCATTCACATAATCAGAATACGAATGAATCAAAGCATAAATGTCGACATGAAAATATCCATGTCAAGTAAGACAAGTCATGGCCACCAAATATACATTGTGGATCCATGCCATTATGACTCAAATCTGAACATCACCAAAAATACACTGTGGATCTATGCATTAAAGACTCAAATTTGAACATAGCCACTAGACATAAATTGTGGATATATGCAACAGTGCAATATGAATATACTCCAATGCAACCTAAATCTGTCAGAAAAGATTCAGGGTCTTCATCTCCACCACTCTATAGTACGAATCTAACCATGCGAACACATGTGTTGAAGTCGAACATGGTAGAAACCACTTGATTACCGGTCATTAATGAATAACATTAACAAGTGTGAGGGAAACCACCATTAATGTCAATGACTCCCAAGGTACACAAGTACAATCCAATGGGTGTGAATTTGTGAGCTGAAGTCGAACACTCAGTGGAATCTCTCGATCAGGGGTCAATAATGAAAACCCACTGTCGAAAGCAAGGAAACCTGCCATTGAGGCATGCAAGTTCCAAGGTACCAATTAGTTTCTAAGTCTAATTCTTGGATAATGAGTTGAATTCGATAGGAAAAGACTCGTCAGAGAAGGGCCTTCATGTATCCCCCATCAATGACATGAAACCGGTAAAAAGATTTGAGGTAGATCAGAGTAATAAGTGATTCAGGACTGACTAAGGGATGGTCGATGCAATAGAAGGCTTAAGGACTACATAAATGGCCGACACAATGGAAGGATTTATGGGTTGAACTTCTTTTTTAACATATTGATGACATGAAAACTGTCTTGGAGACATTGACTCAACAACAGGGATCACAAACCAATTTGTAATCTTAGAAAGGAGTATGATCAAGAGACAAGCAAATTTTCCAACCTAGACAAAAAGCGAGTGAAAGGGTGTCATGTTCAAAAGCGACTCTCCCATAGAATACAGGTTTAGATACATTTCTTTCCCAATTTCCCCCCTCACCATTTCTGGCGAGTACCTCTTTATTTTTACACAAGATTGAGGAGGATAACATATGCTTGAACTGTAAGCTCATCCTTCGGATGAGTCCTTCGAAGTATATTTAACGAACCCTAGGAAGGAGAAGTTCAGTCCCATATGGGCCTTTCGATGTTTGTTTTACGAGTCCAAAGAAAGTAAACTCAATGGTTTTTCATATTTAGAGAGTCTGAAAAATACTTAACGGAAACTCCAAAATGTCATTTTTCATAAAAATAGTCTGATGAGACCGAAAAAGAGATAAAATACCACTCAACAGACATTTTCTTCAAATACTTTAACGAGCGTGAAAAGAACAAGATCGCTCGGCAATATTTTCATGTTTAGAGAGTCTAAAAAGAGCTTAAAGGGAACTTTGGGGGGTTCCTTTTTCATATAACCTTTACGAGTCCAAAAAAGTGATAAAAGTTTACTCATTTACATTCTCCTGTATTTATGAGAATGAGAAAGAATAAAGACTAAGCTCAAGATTGTTTTCATTTTTATGCAAGCTTAAAGAAAAACAAAATTATGCTTGGGATATATTTTATTTTTACATAAGCTTAAAACTAGCCAAAAATATGCTTGGACCTGGTTTCATTTTTACACAAGATTGAACCAGAAGAAACTATGCTTGAGGTAGGTGGTTTCATTTTTACACAAGCTTGAACTAGAGTAAAATTATGCTTGCGACTTCCCAACGCATTATCTAGGGATGGTTGGTACTTATCCCCCAGCTTAAGAAGCTAGGGGCTTAGCTTCATCATGAAGTCCAGAGGCTGAAAGGATTGCTCCCAAGCTTCGTTTCATCCAACTGCAAAGACAGATGAAATTAAGCTTCAAATACTAGATGAAGGACTTGACTCAAACAAAGAGGGCAAAGTTGTTTCATTTTTTAATGATCTTGACACAGGAGAAGAACTATGCTCAAGAATCCAGGTTCAATCCCCAGACCTGTGTTTCATTTTTTAACGAGCTTGAAATAGGATAAGAACTATGATTGTAACCTATGTTTCATTTTTAACGAGGTTGCCACGGAGACAAAAAAATTGTCCTCACAGCTGGTTTCATTTTTTAATGAGCTTGAAATCAGAAAACCATGCTCAAAGTTGGTTTCATTTTTTAATGAGCTTGAAATCAGAAAACCATGCTCAAAACTCTCTTCTTGATCATGGATTCCAAGAGGAAAATGCTCTGGAAGGACACCATGTTAAGGGATAAAACTCGGTCATGGCTTCCAAGAGATCTTCACTTGATGGAAGAAACACACTTTGGAAGGAACACATTTCGAGGGACATGATAGGGGTAAGGAGGTTAGGCTCTAATAGCCCTACCGAAGAGATAACCATGTCAACTATCGGATCTAAGTCAGAAAATACTGAGCTTACAAGGAGAGGCTCATATGCATCAGTAATTGAAGGCATGGGAGACAACGCCACATAATTGACCTATGGCAGGGGTGATACCAAATGTATATATGAACCGTTTAGGGAAGTCATCGAGTTGATGGTCAATTCAGGACCAACAAACGAAAGTTCATCAATAGTCACCACTCGTCCATTGTGCGGGAAATATATCACACGAAAAAGAGTGGACACAATAGCTTTCATGGAATATACATAATCTCTCCCAAGGAGTAAATCGAAATCCAAGGGGTCTTGGACTACCATGACGTCAATAAAAACAGTTTTCCCTCCCAAAGTTACGGGAAAATGAGGAAGGGTCCCTAAAGGTTGACTAGTTCTTCTATTGAAAGCCAACAAATTCTGCGTAACTGGCACAAGCTGAGGATAACCCAAAGCTTTCCAAGCAATAGAGGAAAAAATACTAACGGACGAACCTTTGTCTATCAACGTCTGAGGAACGTCCTGATAACAAACCTGTACTGTAATATTGAAAGGAATGTGAGAGGGAAGACGAGGTCCAATTAGCGCACCCCAATCAAAAAGGATGGCCTCATTACTTGGAGGGGTTTCTATGGGAGGAGGAATACCCCCGAGCACAAAATATTTTGTATCAATGAGAAAAATGTGAGTGGTATCAAGTTTACTCTCTAGTGGGAGAGTAGGATCGACCAATGACGAGATCAGATCGACCACTTGGGTTGCACTCTCCAAGGGGAGAATGGGGTCGACGGATGGAAACATATAAACCGCTTGGGTTTCACTCTCTGACGAGGGAGTGGGATCGACCGAGGATGGGATCAGATCGACCACTTTACCAACTGGTGCAACTAAGGATGTGACCAGATTGACTACATGATCAACCAGACTGACTGACAAAGGGACCAGATTGATCATTCCATCAACTACAAGTGGGTTGATAGTAAGGTTGTGGTAAGCAGCCAGAAGTTGAGGCTGGGAAACATTCATGTCTTCCAGTAATTTTGAGGCTTCGTCCATACGAGGGAAAAGGTGATTTTGATGACTCCCTCTGCATAACATACACGAGAACTTGACTCCACTTTTCTTCTTCCCAACGGTATCCTGACTAGTTGATGGGAGGTCACATGTTGTTCAGAGGTTGAGGACGTGGGCTGGAAATGGTGTGTGGACCATGCTTCTATAACCTTGGATAGACCAAGGAAATATTTAAGAAGATGGCTACCCTTACAAAGCCTGCAAGGGTACTTGGGCTTACAGGTTGCTTGGGTTATCTTGGCATCATCAACACTCCCAACATAATTAACAATAACTGGTTGCTTTCCAACATGTCCGACAGTGGTTGGAAGTTTGGACCCTTGCTTGTTTTTCTTCTTCTTAATCTTCCTTTTCTTCTTCTTCTTATCCACCGAGTTACTAGCTTTAGAGCTTTCACTCGGTGAAGAAGATGAAACGAAAGAAGACCTTGCAAGAGAAGAAGGCAAAGAATATCTTACTAGAGAATAAGGCAAGGGATCAACATGAGGTTGATGTTCTTGGGGGGAAGTGCTTACAACCGAAGCACTTGCTACATTCGGGATTATTGAAGTAGAAAACAACCATATCGACAATCTAATTGTGAGACCTAGAAGGCTCAAAGTAGCGATGTAAGGAGAACCAATGTTTCTGTAAGAAGGAAAAAAAGGGCTCCCCCGGAGCAGGGGTTTCTTCATTGGTCGTTTTAAGAAGTGATGCCACTAAACACAGATCCAACCTAGAGTCTACTAGGGAAAATAAACAACACATGCTAAAAATATAGGAAGCAAGCAAACAAACAAAACCTTCTCACAATGAACAGACTAGTTGGTGATGAAATCCAACGTCACGAGGACAATGTCAAAAGGGGATGAGATAGAGTGGATGGAAAAGTTATGTTGGTGACCTTCTTAACGGACATACACCTTGGTGCAAGATCCCACACATAAATGTGGGTATACCCTCCAAGGAGCCCGAGTGAGTTTGGCCAACATTGATTCCCGGTACAGCGAAGACTTTCCCCTTCACCATCACCTTGTGTAAAGACTCTAACGAGATAGGCCACTAAGGTTACCAATTACGACAGTGATGTCTGGGGAAACAGTCAACAACCTGATCCACATGCAAAGGAAGGGTATCTAAGCCCAAAATCAACTCGAGAAGGTCCCCACATGATTTTCTTCTCAAGTTACCCCCAATAATATGCACAATGATCTCTACACTAAGACCAAGAAACCAGGGTGAGTAACTTTGCCAGTCCTAATGTGACCTCATGATTGACCCTTGTGTTAGAAGGGATTCCCAGGACAAAATGTAGCAAGTGAATTTCACCACTCCCTAACACAAGATTCTATGTTTGTTTGCAGCTTTGGAAAGTTATCTTTCACACCTATTCCAAAGTCCTACAACTAATCTAATGTAGGTTTGCTACCAGAAAATATAAAAAATGTCTAATCAATTTTTATAAATGCTTTATTTTAAGGTTTTTATTTACTCAAGAAGAAAATGGCATGGACTAAATGATGTTTTGACCGACTCTAAACAATGCAAATAAATGAGAATGCAAATATTTCACTTCGATGAAAGCTATATTACGAGAAGGAGAAAACGTTTATCATTCCCAGATGCACAATGTCCCAAAATTTTATTAAACTCATCAATATCAAGAACTTCAAGAAATGAGCCAAAGAGACTATACACTAATACACGATTCTTTCCCCCCGGCCATGACGGGGAATTGTTTTTAAGATTTCAAGACAAAAAATTCCAAAAACCATGCAATTTCGCTACTTCAAATGCAAGGATGCCCCTAATCTAAAAATTTTCTTATAAAACAAACTATTTAGAAAATGAAATGTTCTTTCACCAAACAATTCTAAAGAAAAAAATTTATTTGTAACTGAAAGACACTCAAAGCAAGAGATCAAATCTTTCAAAAGAAAAAAAGCTAAAACAAAGCAAAGAAGGCTTAAAGAAGACTCAAATATTGTAAACAGATCATAATCAAACCCAAAAATTCACCCCAAAACCATATCTGAGACCTGGGCAGGGAAAACCATAAAAAATAAAAAATTTCACAAAATCGTCGTGACCTACCAACCAACAGAGTGCGACGATCCTAGATCATCGCAGGCCAGAGAACAATATAGTGTGATGATGTCACACTATGTCTAGAGGCAGGGTGCGTCGATCCTAGATCGTCGCACTGTCTCACAAAGCAGGGTGCAATGATCAAAGGAAAAATGGAGAAAATAAAAAGCATGAGGGTTTTCCAGTGAAATTAAACAGTCAGAGAGTCGATCTGGATCTCCCAATGACTCAGAAAACAAAACCCATGCAATCAGAGCAAGAAAGCAAGATAAACTAGGAAAACAATTTGTTCCCTAGTGGAGTCGCCAATTTTGTTATCGGACTAATCAATAAGTGCAGACACAATCAAATCTTCCTAGTTTCACCCCAAAACTAGAACAAAACAAGACAGGATATAAAACTAAGTTTCAATCATCAAGCACACTAACTAACAAGAGATAAATGACATACCTTTTAAACGTCATTTGTCCTCGCTAGTTTCATCCTCGCTCCGTTCCAAGGCTTATGGGATGTTGAACCTATAAAAATACACAAGCCAACGAAGTGAAAGCAACATTGTATACTCAACAAAACCTATGTATGTGATCAAGGATTCATACAATAAAACAAGACCAATTTTATGGGAAATAAATATATCACTGTATTAAAGATATGAAAAGGAGAATACAACCAATGCTTTGATGTTGTAAGGTCCCTTCCAACAGTTCCTTGCTTCCCACACACTTCTTCTCCACGGATTCTGAGATCAACAATCTATCTTGACAATGAAAATCTCAAAGCCAACATACAAGCWCCAAAAACACCAAGCTACAAAACTCAAGAAGTTTCCAACCAAGCTAAATTTCCCAAGCTCCAAATCCAAGAACTTCCCAACTTTTCCAATCTCCAAGCTAACTTTCCCCATGAGAACTCCTCTCCTTTTATAGGATGAAAAGGATAGGGTGAGGAGGTTAGGATGATCCCATGAGATCAGGGGCGCGACTCATATCCAAACTGGTTGGAGGCCACCTCACCCTCGAAACTTCTATTCTAGAAATTTCAAGAAATTCCTCTTTTTCCTTTGTACGAAAATCGTTGCACCCTAAACACTGAGAAAACTGCGAAGACGTCGCAAGCCACTATGGTGAAACCTGCGATGATCCTAGATCATCGCACCCTTAACACTAAGCAAGGTGTGATGGTCCCTTTTTATAAGGTTTTTGACAAAGGAAAAGTATAATTTCATCTCTCTGGGAAAACGTATCTTCATTCTTATTCAAGGATTAAGGCCATTGATCCTTCTAAAGACAAATGATAGGTTTACATCATGAATGGTCATAAGGGTGACAAAAATATTGTGTAACACTTTGCTAGAAAACCAACATTAGATAGTTTTAAGGCCTTGGAATAGGATTGGAGAGTGAACTCTCCAAGGCCACCAAAACAAAACCTAGAGTCATTAAAGAGTGTAAAATTCATTTTTTCAAACAATTTCTCGGGAAGCTCCTCTAACATAAGAGTCAAGCACAAGGTTGCATAGGGGAAAGTAAGGAGATTACCCCTTTCTTTTTGTTTTGGTGTTTGCGACATCGCTTTGAATGGTACGTATACGAGGGTTTTGTTTGTGCCATGCCTCTGTGTGAGGTAATTCCTTCAGAGCTTCAGGCATAGTTATCATACCCTTATGTGTGGTTAGACCTATGATTGTTCGCTTGGTCATTGATTGTGAGGTGGTAGCCTTAGTGGCCATTCCTAGGTAGCTACAGAGGTGACTACAAGTGGGATATGCATGTAGTACTTGGGGTAGATGTTCGCTCACAGTCTCAATTCCCCTGGAGAGTGATCATCTTAATAAAGGGTGCTTCCACCAGTCAAGGTTTTTTCGCATCATTCATCATAATTGATCCTCATAAATTCTCTAGCCAATATTGTGGGGACTTCATCTCCCCAAGAGGGTTGGTTTCTGGAGCCCCCCTGAAACATTGGTTTGCTTGTTGTTGTCCTAGATTTGTTAGGAGTATTCTCTTTGGTTTTTTGTCTACATTGACCTTAGGTTGAATTGTGTTTTGTTTTTCTCATTTTAATTTCACCGTGGATAAATCACCATGTCGGTCCTATCGGTTACGAGGACTAGAGCCAATCATGGAGGTACAACCACATTTCAAGCGACGCAAGATAAGAGACTATGAATTCGAGGAATCCCATATTTGGTTTGAGGAGATTGGTTTGGTTGAAGTGGAAGTGGTTGACAAAATTCCTCCACCAAATTTTAACCCCCCTTTGACTAATATTGAAGCACCGATACTTATCCAAGTAAGGGAGTTTTTTAGTGAACCTTTTTCTTTGTTCAACGATCCTTAAACCATGTCAGGCCCAAGTGTTTCATCTAGTGTGGCTAATCATTCAATCCCATCTACAAGTGAGACTAGGGGCATCCCTGTGGTATCCACATTACCTTCCCTGAGAACCATTGGACCTACACCGTCTATGCCTTTTTCTACGGGTCCCTCAATCTGGGGGACATCGACTGCATCTTATTTTCCATATGTTAGTATACCTAGCATTCATACATCCATCCCATCCATTATGATGCCAACGTATGGATATTCTTTTGGTGGATGGTTGACCTTTGGTTTCAGCATGGGGGGTGGATTTACTTCTACATCCACCATTCCTATGAGAGGCCCAATATTGTCAGGTGCTTGTTTAAATTTTGGATGAAACATTCCTAGTGATTTTGAGGTTGTCCATAGTCAATTTGGGGGTAGTAATACGCCAGGGGAATTTAATTTCCCATGGGGTAGCACACCTTTCCCTAGGGCACGTCCCTTGGGATAAAATTTCCACAATGGGGAGGCTTTCCCTTTATTCATTCCTCTGGTCCTTGGGGGTTCTTCCTTGGGATTAGTTTTTGGAAAACATTTCCTTTAGGGTCTACACCTACCCATGATGGAAATCCCCTCGGGGGCATGTCTATTCTAGGGAGCATCCATGCTCTTGGAAGTGACACCATCCTTGGGGGAACTCACTCTTTTGGAACACCTCATCCCTCTAGTAGTACAAACAAAGGTGGACCACAAGGTTCATCTAGAACACTAGGAGCTTCATCTTCCTCCCAGTATTCATTTTTGCATATGTTGTTGCCATTCCTTGCAATGTTAGACTTAGTCAACTTGTCACATTTGAAAAATGATTATATTTCCCACAACCCTTCATAGTCGATCATGCATGCTAATATACCATCAAACATGCCAAAATTTGTTGGAAAGACGAGAGAAGACCCCTCAACACACATCATGACATATCTTTTTTGGTTCTCCTCGAATTCCTTAATGGATGACAGCGTAAGGTTTGCATATTTTCCAAAGATCCATGATCGAAAGTTTCACCAAATGGTATATTGTGTTAGAAGGTGCTTCCTTTAAAATCTTTAACGACTTGGAAATTGTTGGAGTTACTTCACACACACCTAGGATTTCTTTTTCCTAATGTTTTTCCTTGTTTATTAGTCATAATTAGTCATTATCCAGTCTCCTATATTTTAGGGGAGAATATTCTCTTTCAATTGACACTTCAGTTTGACTAGTTGAGTCGAGTCTAGATGTTGCATTGGTTTCGTCACCATGCAACATTGGGATCATCACCATGATAATGTGCACTTGGCTTGGTATCATCGCCAGAATGGCGCATTACCCTTGATTCTTTGATCTACTCCTCACTACACTCTGTTCAGACACTTAACTAAAGACTAGTTGACTAGTTAACTCAACTAGGTGGCAGTTCACTCCCGTAACTGCCTGAGAGACTAGACTAGGTGGAAGTTCACTCCCATAACTACTGGTGTGTGTCAAGATCACTCTATACCACCACTATGGTGCATTGGTTCTCCTCCAGTGTGCATTCATTGAGTTATACAAAGTATATCATGTGTAAATTATTCATTATTCATTACGGTTAATGAGAATTCTTCCATTCTTTCTCTCCTTCTTCTTCTTTCTTAATTTCTCTCTGCAAATGTGTGTAGCATTTTCTAGCTAGATATATTCTGTGTAGGTTCAACACATTTACATGGTATCAGAGTCGATGGACTACTCAACAAAAGCTACACCAAAATGTTTTGTAGGTATAAAAGATTGAAGATAGCGAAAAGATGGATTTCCAAAAAGAATTCATTCTTACACCTTACAGCTACTTTGCATGGAAGGAGAAAATATTCATACATCTCTGAACCATAGGATTGTATAGCTTAACCTTGAATACAGACACAAAACCAACATCATCCATATAAAAATCCAAGTACTTAAATCGAATGGATGAAGCATTCGAAACAATTTGCAGTCTTATTTCTCCCGATCTCATTTTTCACATATCTTCTTGTAAGATTCCCGATGAAGCCTGGACCACCTTGGAAGGGATATTTGGAAAAGAAGATGATATGAGGGGACACATGATGGATGTGGAATTTCTCACATTGGATCCAAAAAGCTTCAACAATATCCAATGTTTCTTTACAAAATTCAAGGATTTACTATCGCAACTCAAATCTTGCGGGGTTGATAAATCTAAGGAGGAGAAACAAATGGTTCTCACCATTCTCTCCAAACTTGGTCCTGAATTCTCTATATTCATATGCACATTCCATTCTGTCAGATTTTCCTCTGGAGCCACCTGGAAGATGCCTTCTCTTGAGGACTTTATCGAATCCCTGACACAAGAGCAAACTAAGCTCATCAACATGGGAAAAATCAAAGGCTCAAAGGAGCATGCACTTACTATGCAATATGGAAGCCATCAATATCATAAATATAAAGATAAAGAAAAAAGGAAATCTCATGCACATCATAAGAAAGAAGGGCACTCAAAGCCCTTCACCGATGCCTCTGGATCAAAAGGTGGAGAGGGAAGAAAAGGGGAGAAATGCACGTACTATCAAAAAGGATTCCATCCAGAATCCGCATGAATGAAAAAAAAGAAAGATATAATGTCTCAAATACTTCAGCAAAACAACCTTGGAGATCGCATCCCTAAGGGTGCCAAGAAGAAGAAGCCAGAAGATCTGAATCCCAAGAAAGGAAATTCTTGCCATGCCTTGATTGTCATCAACTCCTCTCTCGATGCTTGGATCGTAGATTCAGTAGCATCACATCACATGGATGCCTCAAAAGCAGTCTATTCTTCATTGGATGCATGCAAAGTTCCTCTTATTCTGATGGGGGACAACTCTTCTGTCGAAGTCACCGGCAAAGGAAGGATTGAACTCACTAACAGAAGCTTCGAGAATGTGTTGCACGTTCCCAAACTTTTCATCAACCTTCTCTTCATGTATCAGATGACGAATTATAACACTGGAAATAAATTCATATTCACACCAAATGTCATGGACATATAAGACATGTAAACCAACTCCTGGGTTGCTACTGGTGAGTTAAATAATCAGTCTAGATTGTATACATTTTCTAAATTTATTGAACCATATTTTGCTTTACTACTTACTCATGTTGATGAAAGTAGTAGGATATGGAACGAAAGGTTTGGACATTTGAATTTCATATATATGCAACAACTTAGCAAGCAAATATTGGTTGATGGTGTACCAGAGATCCATTTATCCAAGGGAGTATGTGAGGGATGTGTTCTTGGAAAACACCCTCAAGAGAAATTCGACAAAGGAAAGTCTCAAAGAGCTTCTGCACCTTTAGATTTGATCCATAGTGACCTCATGGGTCCTTTTCCACATCCATCAATCAACAAAGGGAGGTTTTTTCTCATTTTTGTTGATGATTTCTCACGTTTTAAATGGATTTACTTTCTCAGGAAAAAATCTGAGGTCTTTCAACACCTCAAATATTTCAAATCCCTGGTTGAGACACAGTCCAGAAAGAAAATCAAAGTCATCCGAACTGATAACGGGGGAGAGTATGTCAATCATGATATCCATAATCTTTGCCATGAGGCAGGGATTCAGTTGTAGTAGACAGTTCCCTATACTCCGCAGTAAAACAAAGTTGTTGAGCGAAAAAACAAATCTCTAAAGGATATGGTATCTTGCATGCTGCATGCAAAGTCACTACCACAGAGACTATGGGTCGAAGCACTTAATTGTGAAACATACATCCAAAATAGATATCCCCATAGATCTTTCAAGGATAAGACCCCCTACGAGGGAGCAACCTCAAACCAGAAGTGAACCACTTTCGTATTTTTGGTTCACGTGCATGGGCCTGGATTCCCTATGAAAAGAGGAGGGAAGAGATATAGACTTATTGATCTTTCCTCAGACCGACGGTGTGAAGAGATATAGACTTATTGATCTTTCCTCAGACCGACTCATCATTGAGCGAAGTTTCCAATTCGAGGAAAGTGTCTCACATGTACCTCGACGGTCGCATGCAGACACCTTCATTCTTCCACCTGCCCGAGATGATGAGCATGCACATGCCGACTCTTATTTAGATGAGAGTTCTGATTCATAGGACTCAAATGATTCAGATACAGAGTCAGTACAGTCAAATGCAGAGTCAGAGCATCTAGATGCAGTTGTAGAGCCAGAGCAGAGGCCCAAGTGGGCACAAACTACTCTTAAGGATGTAGGGGATCTCGTTGGTGATCCAACCGATACTAGGAGGACTCGATCTGATTTAGAGGAGCTTCTTGTTGCACTCACTTCTATTGAACCATTTCCATCCAAGCATCTTTTCTTCGTTCAGTCTTCAGATCCACAGTCTTATGGCGAGGCTGCTAGAAATCCCTTTTGGAAATCCTCCATGCAGGAGGAGTACAACTCCCTCCTCGAGAACCAGACTTGGGATCTAGTTTCCCTTCCTTCTGGGAGGAAACTTGTCAGATGTAGATGGCTCTACAGGACCAAGAGCGCATTGGATGGACAAATTAGCAGATACAAAGCCAGGCTTTTTTCCAAAGGATTTCAACAGGTGCATGGCATTGACTATGATGAGACCCTCACTCCAATAGCGAATATGGATTCCATACGATTAACACTTTCCATTGTGGCATCCAAGGGATGGGAATTCCATCAGATGGACATGAAGACTGCATTTCTTCACGGTGATCTCTCTGAGGATATCTATATGGAGCAACCCCATGGATTTATGCAGGACTCATCTTTGGTCTGTCGACTGAAGAAGTCCCATTATGGCCTCAAGCATGCTCCGAGGGCATGGTATGCCAAGATGGAATCCTACGTGTTGTCACATAACTTTGTACATTGTAAATCAGACCCGAATGTCTACATGCTCAGGACGGTTGATTCACTTCTACTCTTAGTTTTGTATGTTGATGATTTGTTGATCACAGTTTGCTCGACTTAAACGATTGTTGCAGTCAAGAGGATTCTACATGACAATTTTTTTATGACATACATGGGTCCGCTACATTTCTTCCTTAGACTCGCGATCAGTCAGGATGCATCAGGCATCAAACTGTCTCGGGTCAAGTATGCATGAGATCTCCTTGAGAAATTTCACATGACAAACTGCAAGTCTGCTCCGACTCCTTTCATATCAAGAGTTAAACTTGAGGATGGTGGGGAAACTCCACTGGTTGACAACACGTTGTACAGAAAAATAGTGTGGAGCTTGTTGTATCTCACACACTCCAGACCATACCTCTCTTATGCAGTTGGCGCAGTTTCCAGGTTCATGCAGGAGCCGCATGAGCTACATTGGAAGGTTGCAAAGTGTATCCTTCGATACATACAGGGCACCATCAACTTTGGGATTCATTATGCAACAGAATCTACATTAGATCTCATCTGGTTTACTGATTTTGAATGGGCTGGCGATGGCATTGATCACAAGTCCAGATTTGGTTACTCACTTTGTCTTGGTTCCGGGCCTATCTATTGGTCGAGCAAGAAGCAGGCTACTATTTCTCTTTCTTCAGTTGAGGCAGAGTACAGAGGGGTAGTTAACATAACCATTCATGCTATGTGGCTACAACATTTTCTCACTGAGTTGGGCATTCGGTTTCGTCGGTCGATCCTCATCTGGTGTGAAAACCAGAGCACTCTGAAGTTTTGCAGAGATCCAATTTAGAGGCAACGGACGAAGCACATCGAGATCCACATGAACTACATCTGGAACTTAGTACACGAGGGGATCATCGACGTACAGTTTTGTCCTTCAGCAGAACAGAGGACAAACATCTTCACCAAGACCTTCACTGAGCAGAAGTTCCATTCTTTGCGAAGTCGTCTTCGAGTGAAGGACACAATTGCCTAGAAAATGTAGTTGTTATTTTTACATATATTATACCTTGAGGTGGGGGTTTTCCCATGAGGTTTTCCCTCTTTCCTCACTTTATTTCAGTGTATCTTTTGTATTTGGTTACCTAACATGGCCTCGTTGCCAGGACCCATTCTTTATTTTCACCATAGTGATGTTTTAGGGGGGGTGTTGGAGTTACTTCACACACACATAGGATTTACTTTTCCTAAGGTTTTTCCTTGGTTATTAGTCATAATTAGCCATTATCCAGTCTCCTATATTTTAGGGGAGAATATTCCACCTGGAGAATATTCTCTTCTAGTTGACACTTTAGTTTGACTAGTTGAGTTGAGTCTAGATGATGCATTGGTTTTGTCACCATGCAACATTGGGATCATCACCATGCTAATGCGCACTTTCCTTGGGATCATCACCAGACTGGCTCATTACCCTTAATTCCTTGATCTACTCCTCACTACACTTTGTTCAGTCAGTTCACTGAAGACTAGTTGACTAGTTAACTGAGCTAGGTGGCAGTTCACTCCCATAACTGCCTGAGAGACTAGACTAGATGGTAGTTCACTCCCGTAACCATTGATGTGTTTCTAGATCACTCTAGACCACCACTATGGGGCATTGGTTCTCCTCAAGTGCACATTCATTCAGTTATAAGGAGTATATCATGTGTAAATTATTCATTATTCATTACAATTAATGAGAATTCTTCCATTATTTCTCTCCTTCTTCTTCTTTCTCAATTTCTCTTTGCAAATGTGTGTAGTATTTTCTAGATAGATCTATTCTGTGTAGGTTCAACACATTTACAACAATGGAATTTCTAACGCATTACCAATTTCCCATACATTATGAGATTGGAATAGAGCTCTCAACGTCTCTGCACCAGGATACCTTCTCCCACATTTCTGATCATATACATGAGTGGAGGCAAAGACATAGGATGAACAAGACCCAAATTCCAGAAAAAATCCTAATGTAGTGGTTCACAAAGTCCCTCTTACCACCCATTTCCAAAGAAGTAGATATGGTTAGGGTGGCTACTGAAGAGAAATCCATTATCTGTGCCCAACACTTGAATTTTATTTACTCTCAGTCAGGCACTCTTTATGATATTATCCCGCATGCTCCTAGGTCATTGACAAATCCCAAAAATCCAAACCTAGGACCCCACGACGATGGTGTGGTGGGTTATGTTTCCCATGCCTATGTGGGAGAATTAGCTAACTAGATGGATCACATGTCCATTTCGTCACACCCATCAAATATTTGTTCTAATGCTCAACCTACTATGGTCCCCACTCAGACCTCAGAGGTGAATTCAGTGCAATCCACGCAGTCGAAGAATCCTCAGAAACCTGGAGGGAAAAAGAGGAACAAAAAAAGAAATATATTTGTAGACTCGAGCCAAGAAGTATGACACTTCTGAGCCTATTCATATTTTTCCAATGCAAACATATTCTTCCCAACCTAGTGGCCCTATTGATATTGAGAAGCCATCCTTTGACATATCACTTCTCCCCCCGAAGGGAGTTCTTTGATGAAAAACACACAACTTGAATACATGGGCCACCAACAACTACAACATTGTGGAAGACTTGGCCCAGGCACCATGTGCCATGCCTACACTCAAAGTCCTCCAAAGTTGCCCCACGCAGCAGAAAACCTTGTTGTTTTCAATAGGCATGTTTGATCCCTCAAATTCAAGTTTAATAACCTTTTATTTTGATCAGGTTAATCATATGCTCTCCCATCATATTATCTTCCATATTAAAGCAAGTTCGATGGGGAAAAAAATATTTCACTCGGTGATTGATGAAGGAGCCTCGACTTGTATTTTGTCTATGTCCTATTGGAAGGCCCTTGGCTATCCTAATATCAACACTTTTGCACCATTATTGAAAGCATTCAATGGAAATATGGTCCATCCCCATGGGGTAATCACCTCCATAGCCATTAATTTAGGTGGTAAGACTATCTTCGTTGTTGTGGAGGTCATCAATGCACCTCTTGAGTAGAACTTGTTACTCGGGCGCACTTGATTCTACAAGATGACTGTAGTTTTCTCGTTAGTATTTCTGGTCTTGCACTTCCCTCATCAAGGGAAAATAGTGACAATCGATCAACTTGTGTTTTGTACCCCAGACCTTGGATCCAATCTGAGGTCTAATGTACCCTTTATCGGTGATACCCAACAATATTATATGAGTGTGGGTGTGTGTATGTTTAAATATTCTTCACTCATGGGAACATTTCCTCTTCTCCCACCACCTCCTACTAGGAAAATTGCTCCTATCAACATGATTTCATCATTTACCAGTGTATCCCTTGGGTTTGTTGATCCTTGGGTGGTACCTTGTCCCGAGGATGTTGAATCATATGGAGATTCCATGCCACTCACATCGGTAGATATTGTTGATCCAACAATCCTATGAACATCAGTTGATACTAGTCAACACCTCCATCCTCATATGGAATGTTATCATCCTACTCCTCCCACATGGGTTGTTGACTCTTTGAGTTCACATGTCATCCTTTATCCCAATTTTCCTTTAGATAAGTCCATCTTGGATGTCATGGCATCCATTGTTGAGCCCAAGGATGAGATGACACATCGATCATATTCTCCTGATTCGAAACTAATGAGAGTTAGCATGTCGAGTCTCAGTCAGAGACTAGGGGCATTGTCTAGGGCATCCAATAGACCTCCCAGTCTTGAAACTTTTATTCCTTGGTTATCTTTTTCAGAACATGTCAATGAATTCTCTACTTCCCATTACACATAATATTTGTGTTTCGTACTTCCTTTATTTCTTGATGGAGGCCATCAAGGAGCTTCCATAGCTAACAAAACCACTCATGATGAGTATCTTTAGATGCGAAAATTCATTCGTATGTGGCGTGCCCTGCAAAGGTGAGACATATGATGCCAACATTAACTCATGAGTTCATCGATTATGAAAACGATCCTTGGCCCGATCCCAACAATGGGCTCTACTTGTTGTAAAGCATTGAGATGCGTAGTTCCTTGTACATAGGTATGTGGTGTGAGTTCTTTTTGTTTTTCATATACCATATCCAAAAAATCCAAAAATGTTTATTCCTTTTGAAATTTCAGTATGCATTTTGACCCCCATAATCTAGTTTACATGTGTTGACAGGATTACGGGGACTTTTTTTTATGAAGATGACAACTTCCACTAAACTTGAGGTATGTGTTCTTAAAAATGGCATATAGGGATAGGTTTTTCCTTGCAT
This sequence comes from Picea engelmannii, assembly GCA_009831015.1. Classification (NCBI taxonomy): domain Eukaryota; kingdom Viridiplantae; phylum Streptophyta; class Pinopsida; order Pinales; family Pinaceae; genus Picea; species Picea engelmannii. Next base: position 295,600 of record ML777115.1, read on the forward strand.
TCACGATTTGCATTACCAACGATTCGTTTTACCATCACCTATGTTAAGTTCGATCCCATTAGATTGCAACATTAGCCACTCCATTTTTTGCATGTCGTAACTTGTTCGGTAGTGCCTACCCTTCATGGGCACCCTAGTTAGCACACAGATTTCCATTTCATGCCCATGTTGCAATTTATCATAGGCTTGAGAACCCTCCTATAGTCCCACCATATACCAAGGGGGTTCCCATATTTTTATGTTTCTTAATGGTCACCTATGCATTTGTTGATTACGTGATACCTCTTGTCCTTGTGTTGTTGTTTTCCTTGATCCCGCTTACTGATATTGTAGTAGTCTTTGACCATCCACCTCTTGCATTATTTGGCCTTTGTTTCACATCCACCTACACATGGAGAGAAAAACTGATAAGAGTGGATCTCACTTGCCAATACCATTTGCATTCATTTTTATTAGGTCGGTTCCATGTTCTTGTAACATAAAAGCATGATGTTAAGCCACTTGTTCTCTCCATATGATTACACTTTTATCTCTTTTTCAAACTCGTTAAAGGACACAAAAAAGACACATTACGAGTACACTTTTATCTCTTTTTCGGACTCGTTAAATTCTGACACAAAAAAGACACTCACAAGTATAATTTTAACTCTTTTATGGGATCGTTAAAACTAAATGAAAAATACACTATCGAGCATACTTTTATCTCTCTTTTGCACTCGTTAAACCATGAAAAAACCAACAAAAAAAAAGAGTGGGTTTTTTTTACCATTGATATATTTCCAAAATGGCACTGTTAGTCAAGTCGCCCTTGAACATGGCACCTATTTGAGTCATCATATTATAGTTGGGTTTTAGCTTTCCCAAGATTTGTCCCAGTAATATGATTCACAGATACTCCTCCGGCTCATTACTCTTCAAGTCACCATGGAGAGTGCTTCAATGCCTTCTGCACTATTGCATTATATTCTTCCATCTCTTTTGTCTTGCTGCCAAGTCACTATTGTGTTGTGCTATATCTTCAAGGGAAGTTTAAGCTTGATTTGACCATCTGTTGTTTTTTTGGCTTTCCATGTCAGCCATCCCTATGTTAGTTGTACTTGGTGATACTATCTCTTCACATCATCTCTCAGTGTATGCTTCATGTTGATTGATGCAGGGGGATACATTAAATCTCTCCTTTGACATATCTCTTCCTAACGACTTTATCACATTATCTAGGAGAGGGATATAGAAACCAGCTAGTACCTTGGAGTTTATAGTCTTTAGTGGCATGCCTCCTCATGATCGACAGTGGGTTTACATCATTGAATCCTGATCAAGTGATTATGTGAGTGTTCGACATCAGATCCTCTATTCACACTTGCTAGATTGTAATAGGTACCTTGGGGTCCATTTTCCTCATCGGTGGGTCCTCTTGCGTATGTTAATGGTATACATCAATGACCAGTAATCATGTGGTTTCTACTATGCTCGACATCAACTCATTTATTCACATGTTGTAGATTCATACCATCGGGCTTTGAGATGAAGACCTTGGGTTTGGGGTCACATCATTCCTTTGTAGCATCCCCTCCCAAGTTGCGATGGAGTATATCACTTATATATGAGTACTTTGAAGATTTCGGGGGAACTTTACTCAATGCTCATTTTCTTTCTGATGTATATGTTGTGACCTAGATCCACATTGTACTTTCTCATGGCTATGATATTATTGATGACATGGATCCACCATATATTATTTTTTGGCCATGGTCTTGCATTTCATGCCATGGGTCCGGAGTGTATTGTTTGGCGGCCATGATTTGATACTCTTTAGAGTCTAAGTATGTCTACCTTGGGGATGGTCTATATATGCTTTATCCTTTGTGTTTGAATGCATGAACTCTTTGACCTTCGAACCTTCTTTTCTCTCTCCTCACGCGGCCTCACATGGATACTATTTTATTGTAATGTATTTCAACCATCCATTCATTTCTTGACCTCATACATTAGGGGGCATCTGTTATAGCCTTAATTTCTACCCTACAAATTCAGAGAGGAACACAATACAAGATGACAATAAGGACACAACTTTGGCTTAATATTTAGAGAATTTTTGCAAGGTGTCACTTGTCATACATGGAAAACAAGAGACATGTCACGAGTCATATGTAGTTCAACTTGCACCAGCCTCTATAACCTTCTATATTCTTGAAGTTTCAAAGAGGAAAAAAAGGGATGAGTTGGTTCTCCATGGCATGAGCCTTGAAACTCACATAATTTTAGTCTCCATTGGTCTCTAGAAAATCTAGAAGCTCTCCCAAGCCTCTTCTAAGAATCTATAGAAAGAAGGAAAATGTTGAGCAAGAGGGGGGAGAATCATTTATAGATCTATGCTAGCGAAATTTAGAGGTGCTTCTCCATCTACATCGATTGTAGTTAGGTTTCCTAGCTTGGTTGAAGAGATGAGGAGGAGCAAGGATCAAGGGGCAAAGAGGAATGTATCTACATCATGAGGTAATTGTATTGTTGTATTTCTATTATCCAAATTAATAGATCATTGGTTTTCCCCTATGGATGTTTGTCTTTCATGCTTAAATGTTTATATCTTATTTGATTTATTATAGATTAGGTTATATCCAAGCTAGATATAGGATTCTAACACTAGGAGGAGAAGTAGAAAAGTATTGTTTTGTCTCTTGTGTGCAAGAAGCAGGTTATAGGAGTTGGATCTGGAACTTCAGGACTATAGTAGCCAGGACATACGAAGGACAACCTTCAGAACAAGGTATGCAATTCTTCCATTTCCTTGTGTAATATTGAATCTTCTTTCTTGTTTATAGAAAATCTATAGAAGTGTATCCCTCTATTTTTCTAGGATCAGTAGGCAGATCCTAGGGATATCTTACCATCCACCTGTGATATTTTCTCCATAACATTTGTTGAGATTTGAGAAGATGTGATTTTATTCCCAGGGGGTTTTATTGAAGCGGGTCTAGGGATAGGTTTCCAGACGATGATGAGTCGGCTTTGTCTTTGTCGTGAGGGTGGGGTCTAAGAGAATACTCCTTTTTGAAATGTTGAGTAGGGGAGGAGGATTTTGCGGCAGGAGGGGAAGACCCAACCCCCCCCCCAGCTTGGGAGGAGGTGAGAGAAGGGTCCTTCTATCTAGAAACATCAGAGGGGGAAGGGGAAATAGGCTTAGGAACATCTGAAGAAACATATTTTGGTTGAGATATCTTAGTTTTTTTCACCCATCTCCTAGATTCCCTTCCTGATAATGATAACGCTTTTTTGCAATGCTTCTGAAGTTGGCCAACCTCTTGGCATGAATAACAGTGAAAAGGTAGCCTTCAATAATCAACTTTCTAATGGAAAATCCTATTTCCATAAACTAAGTCCACATTTCTTACTAGCCTTTTGTGTAGGTCGACCTCCATTTGCACCCATGCCCACCTTTTGTCATTCCTATGCTCCCAATTAGGCTCTAGATTGGAGAAAACCACTATCTTGTTGCCAATGGCCTCCCTGGCCTGGGGAGTCCAAAAGACTAGAGGCAACCCTAGTAGAATGGCTCAGACCTTCATTATAGCTCATGTTTATATTTCTAGGTTGAACCCAGGATCTCAATTGCGAAGCATAAACCCAGAGGGACCCTAATTCCAATTCATCTTTAGAATTTTTTTTCTCAATCTTCGGGGTTTGTGAATATGAACACCAACCATCCTCAAATTAACACATGAAACATAGGGGAGTAGCCCATCTCAAGCTTCCAATCGTTATCCATCCACCTCAAGAGCGAACCCTCCTTTGGGTTTTTCCAAGAGAATTTACCCACTAGAGTTGTCCCCACAAATTTTCAAACCACATCTTTACCCACAACCAATTGGACCATTTATGCATGTGCTCTAATAAACTTCTTGAAATGTTCCTTGGGACCTGCACTAGAGTAAATATCTGCACCCGCACCAATCTTCTCCCTTTCATCCACCTACTGAGCCATTGAAGAATCGAGAATGGGAGGGATTGTCATATAGACGAAGGTATCGAAGCCAATGAACTTTACACGAGCTTTCCATCACTCCTATTAAATTCATCACCTTCTACTTCTGCTCCGTATGAGACGTAATCGACGTCGAATACATCGAAACAAATTCTGCGATTGTTTGGGATATCGAAAATATCTCACATGTGGTGCAATGTACCCACCTCATCGAAAATGGAATGTGGGGGAAAACCCATCTTTTGGATCGGGCTTGGATCATAATCAACTAGTTCCTCCTCTGGATCGTCCATACCAACATGGATCCCACTAGTCCGAAGTGCATGTGAAGACCTCAACGAAAGGGACATGAGGATCCACCTAAAACTAAGCTCCCCAGATGGAAAATGTTCAAAGAAGAGGAAGCATGTATCCTCTTGTGGCCCACGACCTCAAGACTATGGGACTTGCAGCCATGTAACTACAAAAAATGCCCCAAACCTAACCGCAGAGCTCCTCACACTCGAATCATCATCATCATTATTCAAACTTATGTTTATTTATTTGTTTTAAGTTTTAATTATTTTTTGTATTAAAATAATTTTATGGGAAACTATAATTATAAAATTATTATGAACACTCTCAAATGGGTTGGATCCAACGGTTGAAAGCGAGGAGTTTTTCACCATTGGGAAAGGCTCAATTCCAATGAGGGTTGCTTAACCTGGAGCCATGGGGACACGTTGAGATAGTGGTCGAATGTGTGGTTTCACCCAGAGATATTATATTGAATGATATCATGACCCGTGCACACATAAGTGTATCAAAGACCACCCCCATGTCCTTCAATTTTTTCGTTTTCAAATCCCGATAGAGCGATCAATTTCGATGGGCCTTGTTCTGCATGGTGACCCAGGTTTGAAACCCGCTGCTATTGGGAGGAGACACCAAAAAATATAGACATGATAGGGGATAGTGTGGACTAGGCCGGGTATAGTGCCCAGGTGATTTCGATGAAATAGATGCCCCTGGATCGCGGTTTCTCAACCACAGGCTAGTCCCGCATGTCACATACACGCTAGCAAACAAAAAAAAATATTATGAACACAATATTTATCTATATAACATAAATTTTATGAGTGATATTACTATATTTAAATGTTGAAAACTACTTTTTATTGAATTTAAAAAGAAAATGTTATATAGAAATTAGATTAATCTATGTTAAGTAAAAAAAATTACAATGACAAGTTTAAGAAAACTCAAAACTTATTCTCTAGTGAGAAAAACGGTTTAATCGAATTTTGATTTTAAAGAATAAGTTTAGAATATTTTTTTAAATAAATTTTTGCTTTGGTTAATCTGGTTGGTTAAATCTCCTCAAGTGTGCTAATAAGGTTCCTCAACAAAACATGGTCCGAAGTAGTTATTTTTGAACTGATTTTCTGAAGCATCTGTTGAGAGGAATGACAAGATTCATTGTAGTTATTGAATATGGGCGAGATAGTTTATGAAAGAGAAACATATTTTGGAAGAGATTTGAATTTTAGTAAGGAATAAAAATAATTTTACTTTATCAATTAACCAATTCTTGTTGATGATTTAAGTTAGGATTAGAATAACACTTACTAGAGACATGTGTTTGGAAAACAATGAATATAAGAAATGATATGCCCAAAACTATAATTATGCTGAGTTAGAAATTAATAGATACATTGATGCCAAACATATAACAAAACTAAGACAATGTCTTGTTAGAAATAATTATGCTCGATTAAAAATTAATTGATAAATTGATGCCAAACATATAACAAAACTAAGACAATGTCTTGTTAGAAATAATTTGTTTTGGTTGTACAACTTAATATAGATAATGAATGATCTAGATGGATGGAATACTTATAAAAATATTTAACTTAATATAGATAATGAATGATCTAGATGGATGGAATACTTATAAAAATATTTGCTTCTTTTTTAGGTATTTGTAAATGGTTTTTTAGTAGGGAGTTATAAATCCTTCAAGTCATTAACATGATATTAACTACATTTTCTCAACCTTATTACTTCTTTATATAATTTGTAAATAGGTCTCCTCCGAAAAAAACATTACTTTCAATTATTCACCTTACCTTCTTGACAATAGAAAATTATTTAGTTTATGTATTTCACATTTTCGTGAGATGTCTTGCTTCATGTTGATAAAAATGTTAGGTAGCTTTGTATCTATGCACTGTAGCATAAACAATTGGACCTCGTGATGCATACATACAATTTATCACATCCTTCTATTGCCATACCATTAATGCATAGTACTACGTTTTCCATATCTTAGTGCATAGTGACATATTTGATCATGTTAATGTGTTTAAATAAATGTGTTTCTACTAATATAGATAATGAATTATCTAGATAGACGGAATACTTATTAAAATATTTTTATCTTCTTTAGGTATTTGTAAATGTTTTGTTTTTTAGTAGGGAGTTATGAATCCTTCCAGTCATTAACATGATATAAACTTCATTTTCTCAACCTTATTACTTTTTTATATAGTTTGTAAATAGGTCTCCTCTGGAAAAAAACATTACTTTCAATTATTCACCTTACCTTCTTGACAATAGAAAATTATTTAGTTTATGTAGTTCACATTTTCGTGAGATGTCTTGCTTCATGTTGATAAAAATGTTAGGTAGCTTTGTATCTATGCATTGTAGCATAAACAATTGGACCTTGTGATGCATRCATACAATTTATCACATCCTTCTATTGTCATACCATTAATACATAGTACTATGTTTGTCATATCGTAGWGCATAGTGACATATTTGATCATGTTAATGTGTTTAAATAAATGTGTTTCTACTAATATAGATAATGAATGATCTAGATAGATGGAATACTTATAAAAATATTTTTATCTTCTTTAGGTATTTGTAAATGTTTTGTTTTTTAGTAGGGAGTTATGAATCCTTCAAGTCATTAACATGATATAAACTACATTTTCTCAACCTTATTACTTTTTTATATAGTTTGTAAATAGGTCTCCTTTGGAAAAAAAATTACTTTCAATTCACCTTACCTTCTTGACAATAGAAAATTATTTAGTTTATGTATTTCACATTTTCGTGAGCTGTCTTGCTTCATGTTGATAAAAATGTATGTAGCTTTGTATCTATGCATTGTAGCATAAACAATTGGACCTCGTGATGCATGCATACAATTTATCACATCCTTCTATTGTCATACCATTAATACATAGTACTATGTTTGTCATATCGTAGTGTATAGTGACATATTTGATCATGTTAATGTGTTTAAATAAATGTCTTTCTACTAATATAGATAATGAATGATCTAGATAGATGGAATACTTATAAAAATATTTTTATCTTCTTTAGGTATTTGTAAATGTTTTGTTTTTAGTAGGGAGTTATGAATCCTTCAAGTCATTAACATGATATAAACTAGATTTTCTCAACCTTATTACTTATTTATATAGTTTTTAAATAGGTCTCCTCCGAAAAAAAACATTACTTTCAATTATTCACCTTACCTTCTTAACAATAGAAAATTATTTAGTTGATGTATTTCACATTTTCGTGAGATGTCTTGCTTCATGTTGATAAAAATGTTAGGTAGCTTTGTATCTATGCACTATAGCATAAACAATTGGACCTCGTGATGCATGCATACAATTTATCACATCCTTCTATTGTCATACCCTTAATACATAGTACTATGTTTGTCATATCGTAGTGCATAGTGACATATTTGATCATGTTAATGTGTTTAAATAAATGTGTTTCTACTACTAGGGTAGATTCATTTAATCGAGGTGTACACCTTTGTGATGAAACTTGTGTTTACTATGGCTTGATAACTCTGGGGTTAAGATGGATCTAGGCTTGTTACTATTGTTACAATATATTAATTTTAATGTGAAATGTTGATATGATGTAAACATTACATTGTCTCATGCCACATATCCCCCATATTGAGTTTTATTATCTGATATATCATATCCAACTCTTTCCTTCCTTCGGATAGGAAGAATTCCATCTTGATTATTATTACCTCCAAAGGGGAGGATACTCAGTCATGATGATCTGATCAGAACCCCACATTAAGGAAAGGCGATATAGGATATGGGAAGGAGGGAACTTTCTCTTCAGCGTAGGGATCTGTTGGGGTTCTTACTGTTCCTTTCCTCACCTTCTAGATGAGGGCTAGGTCTAGTACATTCTCATAGATGGATGAAATTGTCTCTAATCTCGTCTCCACCCAAAAAAAGGCATCCCACAAGATTTTGAATGAAGGTAGCTTCTTACAAGCACATATACACCCTACAAAATGATGCCAAGATGGACCAAAGCTATGCCCATTGATTTGAACTAGTTCATTCTCTTCTACCTTTTCATTAGCTAGTTGGCACCTTTCGATGTAATTTCATTCCTAAGCAAGTTGTTTTAATATATTCCAATTACTAGTCAAAACTTGAGGATAGATGTCGTTCATAATCTACTTGAACTATTGTTTTTTCTATTCATGCACCATACAACATACACATAAACATGGCCCTACTTTGTAGGTGCCATGATGTAATAACATGGAGCCCATCCATAAAAAATTATGATCATTATACTACTACCACACGGTTTTTCTATACATATCAACATAAAAATCCTAACATTATTAATTAAAATTTGTGCACGTTGATTATACTATAAATTATAGTGATCAAGATCCCTAATATTAGTATGTGATTTATAAGTAAATTCTCATTTCCATGAAATTAGGTTTCCTCAAATCATAGAGTACGGAATACAAAATTGTATGTGTTGCATCTAAGGGAAAATCTAGTTGGGACATTTTGTGGGCATATCCCTCCGTAAAATTGTTATTAGGGATTGTGTAAAATAGGTTTGGGAACTTCATTGATGTCATTGCACTTATGCTAGGATTTTAACTAAAGGATTGTTATTGTTTCATTTTTTCAAGTAATTCCATGTTGATGATATTAATATTTATGGGCCTTGGGTGTGTAAGAATACCTTGGTTGTTTTCTCCCAGTGGAATGAGGGTTTTTGAGTTGACTAAACTTATTGGATTTCCTATATTATGTGAATATAGTTACTTGGCCTTCCCAATTAACTATGGACCTACCTATAGTGCATTTATCTGGTAATAAGAGGGTCCATTAACCATGAAGTTATTCACTTTTTCAACCTCAGACCTCAATAAAGGGTGTTACTTCATCTTAACTTATCTAAATATTTGAAAGATGTGTCCACTACTAGAATCTAGACCACAAAATATAACACTACCTATTGATGGCTCAACCTAAACCCTAGGTGACCCTTTCTTTGTAGACAAATTAAACAAAAAAAAATTAAGCCAATAATGAGAGTAATGGTAGGTGGATACAAGTGGTGCATAGGAATAACAACAATGGGCTAAGTGGTCTAACTTTCCCTGTTAACAAAACCCCTATTATTGGAGGCTCTACTCAAAATAGGCCATTGGCCCTAATTATTAATGAGATAGTGGTGCATGCTACCCTAGTGTACTCTCAAGAGGGTGGATGAAGGGTGCACTCTATACCTCCCCTAATCGAGTCATTAGCTAAATAAGTGGTGATGGTCTACTGAAGAGGTTTAACGCACTAGTTATAAATTATGAGTTCTACCAATTTGAGCATGACTACAAGATCCATCTTAAACAATAAAAAAAATTGCACCTAAAGGTATTCATGGAATATTTATAATGTTCTCATATGCTTTCTAGCATGTCATGAATATTTATAATGTTCCATTACATCTCATCACATGCAAGACTAATGTAGCCTCTCTAAATTTACACATATAGTTACCCCATAGTCCCCATGTGGCATAATAGTATCAACCCAAGTACATATCCCATATATAACTCTAATCACGAGGAACTTCCCTTCATTTTGAGGATGGTACTTAAGGTAAATCAAATTCTTCAAGGCTCAAGGCCAAGTCAACATCTCAACAACAATTAGATCACTAATAGAAAGTGTTAAGCCCTAATATTGGCTCATTACCCCTTAATTGGGGCATATTATATTATTAATGTTATTTTATTTATGTCGG
>ML777115.1:311183-342056 GCA_009831015.1 Picea engelmannii
TGTTATTTTATTTATGTCAGCTTTAGGCCATTAGTTGTAATTATACCTCCTAGTCTCCTATATATACCAAGGGGACATTTTCATTTTGAATCATCTTGTACTTGAACATTTAAGTGGGGTAAAAGGAGGTTGCCCCCTCGAAGCGGCTTATTATCTGAAATTATCTCTTTTTCAAGGCGTTGAGTACTTTTTCTGAGGATTTTCTATGCTATATTGGTATTTGGTTCTTAACAACAAGAATGTCACATATCGGGATTTGAACCCTGGCAAGGGAGGAAACAAAATTCTCATGGAAACCCACCAATCATTTCACCCACATTCCAAGGATGGTAGGTAGGGTAAATCATATTCTCCAGGGCTCAAGGATAGGTCAACATCTCAACAAAAGTTGGCTCACTTAAAGCAAGCATGTCACATAATGGGATTTGAATTGGGTGAGAGAGGAAACAACATTCTCTCTCGACAACTTGAGCTACATACACACACATACAAGTTCCCCAAAATCCATATATATATAGGAAAGAAAAGTCCCCCCAAATCCCCTAAAATAAAAGCAAAACAAATTGCTAAAATTTTATACCAACAAACTCTCAATAGTCTAAATATTTACATATACATATAAACTCCCATATACATCATCTTAAACGGTAACCATTACATGACTAGATGAAATATGCATATTCAAATTCAGTGGAGATACCCTCCACTACTACTTCAAATAACCATTTCCCAACATCCAAAAGTAAACCTACTTTGGATAACCTATTTGTTTTAGCATTCCTTATTTGTAGACATGGTAGAAAGAAAATGAGGAAAAAAAAAATTGTATCTGCTCAAACATAGGCCTCAAAATGAGATTCTCTATCACACACACACCCAACATCTAGTTAACAACCACAAGGGAGTCACCAAATACTTGCAAATTTGTGGTTCCTTAGTCAACAAGCAACATCAAATTAAATTGAGGGTCAACAACTCAACAAAGTTGTTTGAGCCCCTATCAAACCTTGCTTTGAAATTTATGATGTATGTATCCTTTAAAAAAATAATACCTCCCCCACCACTAACCCATGCATCATTTTGATATGCTCCATCAAAATAAGCCCAACAACCTGATTTTTCAATCACTTCAACACTTACTTGCCTGAGAGGTTTTTCATTATTTTTTTGTTGGAAATGTTTAAGTATGCTTAGACCCTTTGTTACACATTGTAGAGCTAAAACAATTTTTTTCCTCGAACAAGATGGAATTCCTAGCTAGCCACACACCCCATGCAATGATACTAGGTAAGTATTTAACAATGTTATATGCCCTATTTCCACACCACCTTTTAATGCTCTCTTCAATGGATGAGTCGATCTAGATAACATGTAAATATAGGAGTGCACCCACTTCTTTCCAAACTTGCGTTTTATAAGTATAATCTATTTTTTAAAGCCAACCACACAAAAATTCTAACTTTCAGAGGGCACTTGAACTTCTAGATAGATTTCCACCATCAAAGGGTGTCCTCTACATACACTACCTTTATAGAAAGCCTTATACCTAGTCTTTTTTAGTATATCTACCCAATGTTGTATTCTTCGACCAAAGTAACTCATCCTCCACATCCTTTATTCTAACATGACTTGATTTGATATTGGAAATGTAGCCTTCCCACTCCAAAAATTCCTCATATCCTAACCTAATTCTTCCAACATCCTACCAAACTACTGAATGATCATTATTAGCCACTTGACAAATCTTGAATAATCATTTCTCTTCGAGTAAGAATCAAATTCTCAAAAAGACAAAAAATTTCACCATAGCCTACCCAAGGATCTTCTCCCAACCTAACTTTGTTACTCCTACCCACCTTCCACACTAACCAACTACCAATCAGGGGAAAAGATAAGACCATAACTTTCCATACAATAGAAGAGTTGTGGTTGGATTTATTTTTCCTTCTAATCCATCCTTCCACAAAAGTCGGGTAAATGTGTCTTTGAATCACCACTTGATACCATAGGCCATTTCCATAAATGAGCCTCCACGTACATTTTGCAGCCAACACCTTTGCAAAGTAATGTAAATCCTTTATCCCCCAACCACCCATATCTTTGGGGAGATATGTTCTCTTCCACTTTACCAAGTTAGTATATATTTTATCCTTATCCTCCTGCCATAAGTATCTTAGACTTGGCTTCGTTATTTTCTCAATCACATACTTAGGAATGAACAAAAGGGACATCTAGTAAATAGGTATTTCATTAATCACATTGTAACATCCCCACTATAATCCCTAGTTTAATTAATTTTTATGTAGATATAATGTGTGTCTACGACCAAATAAATGTATATATGCAATGTATTTCTAAGTTTTAATAATAAAATGTGATGTCAACTACGAAGGGGACATGGACAAAGATGGGGGCTGAATTAATCCACAAGAGAGGGGAGGGTCTAAGAGAAGGGGTCCTAGGGGGAATTATCCACGTATATTAACTCAACCCATTTTCCTAAAATTGTTTTTGGTACATGAACCTTCTAATTTCTGATTGAGTGTTCCCAAAGCCAAACATTGAATGCATGTAAGAGGGTGGGTGTGAGAAGTCACATCCCATATTTATTTGGAGCATGGGGGATGAGTACAATTAGCTTGGGGAAGCGTGTGATCCAAACAAGAAATCCAAAGGAAGGAAATTTGTATGGGTAGCTACAACAATTTTATAAATTGAGTTTTTGTGCATGAAAAATGAGAGAGCAAGAAAGAGAGATTGGATTTGGAACAACCATGAAGGGTGAATTCTATAGCAAGCAAGACTGTATTTGGAGTGTTTTGGAGCTGAAGATTGAAGAGTTGGGTTGTCAGGACTGAAGAGTGAAATCTTGTGCGAGTTCCCAGATGAGAGGTTCTTGATTACATGTGCCAGAAAGACCCTGATAAACGAATGGGATGCCCGAGGGAATGAGATTAGTGAAGGGGTACATTCTGTGGGTTGGGCAGGTCAAGAGGAAGAGAGCTGGTGGAAAATTGGGATCATTATAGGAGAATATCAATGGGTTGTGGGTGGACAATGAGAGACCACCCTCTTTTGTGGATTTCTATCCTTATCTCGGGGGTGACTTGTTGTTGAGATTTGGAACAACAAGTCTATGGTTGGGTGGAACATCCATCCCAAGCAGCTGGTTGAACAACTATTGTTAAAAGATAAGAGTTTGATTTGTTTTTGTCTTGTATTTATGAGTTAAATTGTTGTGCATGAACTCTATGTTTGAGACTCATTTATATGCTACTATAATTTTGTTTATTTGTTGCATTTCGTGTCTATTTTAGCAGGCTATAGATGCATCTAAATTATGGTAATAAACAATAGTTAAATCTGTATGTAAATTGGAGCTGATAAGCTACAGGAATTTAGTTAGCAAAATTTTTTCATTTTTATGAGTATTTTGCACTGCAATGTTCCTTAGCTAGGCTCGAGAACGTTACATTATGGTATCAAAACTTATGGTTCAAACATGGGTTTTATATGGGCCGAGAACCAGAGCAAATTGATGTAATTCATTGTTGCAATCTTCAGTGTGAGTAAATTCGGGGAAAATAGAGGAGTTGGAGCGAAATCCCCAACTTCATGGGTAAATTTATAGTTTTAATGGTCGTTGTAATGTTGGACAGAGTTCAGTGAATTGACGATCGAGATCATCTTTAATTGCGAAGTCAACAACCAATATTCACTTAAATAAATTTAAAAATTCATAAGGTTTCGATCGTTTGAAAGATTGAGTAAATCAACGACCGAGATTCATTTCGACGATTAGGAAAATGGATCAGATCGACTTCATTTCGGTCGTTGGGAAGTTGGAGCATAATCGATGGCCAAGATGATATTGAGGGAGAGATTGATGACCCAAATTCACCTAGGTTTTGTCAAAATTTTATAAGTGTTGGAGTTGGCTAAAGGAAATCGTCGATGATTGATGGTCGATGGTCGGGTCGACCGGATTGGCGAAGTGTTTGGTCACCAATAGAAAACACTGACGCACGACGACCGATGGTTGGGTGGTCAAATAATTTAACGAAATGTCAGTATGTCCGAAGGAAATCTTCGATGGTCGATGGTCGGGCATCGGGGGATTTGGCGAAGTGTTCAATCGAGCAAGATAATGCAGTGATGGTCGATGGTTGATGGTCGAGTGTCGGCCAATTCGACAAGGTGTTTGGGTTGACCAAGAGAAACGACCAATGGTTGATGAAGGAAAGAAGGTGATGACATTTCATGCCACATCATAATCCACGTGTCATGCCACATCATCATCCATGTGTCATGCCACATCATCCAAGTTGACATCTTATGATGATGTTTCATGCCATGTCAGCATCTATGTATCATGCCACGTTAGCAAAGTTGACACCTCGTGAGGATGTGTCATGCCACGTCAGCATCCACATGTCATGCCATGTCAGTAGTTTCCACATCATCCAACAAAGATGGTTGATGGTTGAAGTTCGACGATTAGGTCGGCCAAATTGAGGAAGTGTTTTCGACAATTAACTGGAATCACCGACGATTGGGTCAGTTGATTTAGTGATGTGTTACAACTGGTTTCCAAGAGAAATGATCGATGGTCGATGGTCGATGATCGGGCATCAAGGATATTCGTGATAAATTTTGGTTCAACGAGAGAATTGGTCGATGAGAGATGGTCGATGATCGGGCATTGGGGAGATTCGCGGACAAGTTTGATTTGGCAATGACAATCGTCGATTGACCAATCGTCGATTGACCAATCGTCGATTGACCAATCGTCGATGTAGTGTTGGAGATCAATGGTAGAGATTGTTTTAAGTAGTTGATCGACAAAGGAAATTGATCTACATGACTGGGGAAGTTTTAGTGGATCAACGATTGATATTTCTCCTCATTTGAGAGCAACAACTCAAATTTAAAAGGTTGTTATAACAACAAAACAATAAGTTTTATATGAAATTTTCCAAAATTTTCATATTTTTGAAGGTCATTAACTTGCGGGGCGATTTTGAGGCCCTAAATGATGTTTTTAGCCAATCAACCCCACAAATAGATCTCAAATAAAAGAAATTGGAGAGAGATATCCAATGAGGTATTTTGGGCATAAAACAAAGCTCCTATGAGAAAGTTACAGCCAAAACAATAAGGGTAAAATTTTGGCACCAATTTACTTCTAGAGAGCATAACTCCATGCTTAGAAGTTTGTTTGGGGCACAAGAGTAGTCTATGGAAATATTATGAACCATAGAAAATAACCATGGAGCCAAATTTAGGATTTGGGTATGCAAAAATGTGCTAGGAGAGAAAGAGGACACCTATAGCATACAAGGATAAATTGGGTAAAACAACCTAAACATCTTTGGACCATAAATTTCAACTCGGAGCTTGGATTGGAGCAAACGAATAGTTGCTAGAAAGGTATTCAAGAGAAGATTAGATATGTCAACCTAGAATTTTGAATTGGGCATTAAAATTTTGAATTTTGAAATTTTTGACCCCAAAAAATGCAATTTGATGCCTCAAAATGGATTTGGAAGGTTTTGAACCCCAAATCTCCAAACCGGGAATTCCCACTAAAATAAGTCCTACAAGCCAATTCCTCAAATTTTTCCACCCATAAAGTACCAAGATAGATGAAAAATTATATAATGATCCAATCTGAATCATTGGAAGATTGTCATTTCTCCTTTCTGTCTCCAGCTTCCTGCTAAGAGATTTAGCCATAATGATATATAAAAGGGGAGATCGGGGGAAGCCTTGGCATACTTCTTTCCTTAAATAAATATATTGGTTTCCCATTCACTAATGTTTCAATCTAATGATTACAAATGCATGCTAATATCCAATGAATAAAAGAGGAACATAAACCAAACTTGTGCATAACATCTAGAAGA
Source organism: Picea engelmannii (assembly GCA_009831015.1). Lineage (NCBI taxonomy): Eukaryota > Viridiplantae > Streptophyta > Pinopsida > Pinales > Pinaceae > Picea > Picea engelmannii. Next base: position 317,090 of record ML777115.1, read on the forward strand.
AAGGAATGTCACATTCTACCAAATGCATTTGCCATATCTATTTTAGCTATCATACCTTTATCCTTGTTTTCCCAGCTAGAGTGTATGGCTTATTTGACCATAATGATGTTGTCCATAATCTACCTCCTTTGCATGAATCATGATCCTTGATTGTCGGAAATAACTTTATGCAGGACCTTTTGCAACCTATTTGCTATGACCTTAGTTAAGATTTTATAAGAGGCGTTACACAAAGAGATGGGTCGAAATTAAGAAAATGTAGAAGGGTTGATATCTTTTGGAATGAGATATAGGAAGGATGAGTTTGTACCACCACCTACCCTAAATGATTTTTGAATATAGTGAAGTGTTCTTTTGAGATCAACCTTGACTACATCCCAATATGCTCTATAAAAATGGAATGTAAAACCATCTGGACCTAGGGATTTATCTTGGTCCAATCCCCATATTTAACTATGGATTTCTTCCTCATTAATTTCATTGACCAAAACCTCATTTTATTCCTAAGGGATGAGTTAAGGGATGTTCTCTAGCATCACCATTGTTACACTTGGATCAACCCCTAAGTTTTCTATGTACAAGTCCTCAAAATGAGCTCTTGTTGCCTCCTTCATTTTTGAAAAATTCTTGAATACGGTGTCATATTCTTGGACTATATCTTTAACAGTGTTCCTTTATAGTATGGAATTTGCTTATTTGTGGAAATAAGAGGTAGTCATGTTCCCTAAAAAAATCCACAAACTTTGTGATTTTAACCTCCATAGTTCTTCTTCATTTTTTAGCATTTTGTGATATTTTTGGAAGACCTAACTTTCCTTGTTAAGGACATCAATGGTGATAGTCTCATTTTCCATTTTCATTTGCAAAACCTACATCTATTTCCTTAACTCAAGTTTCTCTAGCTCTGATGGGGGATAATAATTTTTAGCCCAATATTTTAAAGCTAATTTGATTTCCATAATTTATGCTCCCAAATGTGTTTAGGAGAACTTGTAATCAAATTACTCGACACTTGCTATATAATATTCATCACTTCCTGATCCTAAAACCATAAAGGGTTAAACATGAATGGAATAGGCCCATAATTTGGAAATTCTAGGATTTCTAATACTATGGGTTTATGATCTAGGGTTGCCCATAGGAAGATCGTAGAGGAAATAAGATGATTATTGGTTAGAAGATCACTCCTAAGAAGAAAATGATCCAATCGAGATACAATATGCCTTGGCCCAATACTCCTATTTGTCCATGTATATTTTCCTTTATTTGGCTTAGTATCCACTGAATCCCATTCCAAGATCAGATCTTCCATGTGTTTTCATAACAGATCCCTTACAACATTGCTTCCCCTCTTTTCCTTGTGACTCAATGTAATATTAAAATCACCCTCAACCAAACTATTATGCACATATTCTAAATTTTTAAGAGCTTGCAAGGAGCCCCAACATTGTTCCTTCTCCAGATAGTTAGTAATCATATATACATTAATGACATTTATTTTTTACCAATCTTTCTATGGGTGAAACTTACCAAGATCCAATGTTGTGTTTTATAGCAAGACTTTATTTGTAGGGTGAGACTATTCCAAATTGTACAAATTCCCCCAAATGCTCCTTTGGAGCTAACTGCAATTGCTTCACATATTTTCCTTACTTACTTTTATAACTTCACTTTAGTCTAGCCTAGTCTCTTAGATGAGTAGGATAGTTGGTTTTTCTTAGTTGATTAAACTTCTTACATATTCTAATTTTGATATGCTACCCATTCCCCTACAATTCCAAGAGACAAATATCATTACTTGTTGGTTTAGGGCCCCCACCTTGAGTGGGGATTGGGGCGCTATGTTTCTTGGCATTTCTTGTACCTATCCATATTGATATTTCAATGGTTGTTTGCATGCCTAGTTTATTTTCATTAGTAGTTATCTCCTCTCTCATTACCTTGGTGTGCTTCCTTCCTGGTTTCATGGATTGCTTATCGTAATTACCTTCTTCTTGTTTTTCTTCCTCATCATTTTATTGTTGGGATTTTCTCTTGGTTTTCACACTTGAGGAGGGTTGTGATATGTTCAGAATAGGATCAACCTCCTCATGAAAGTCAGATGCAACATCCTCATCAACATTGGGAGGTAGCCTGATTTATTCCATGATTGACATTTGAAAAGAGGGCATTATAGGGGTGTCGATTGGAGCTGTAATGATTTATGCATAGGACAAGATTTCTCGTTATGCCAATATCGCATACCTATTTGAAAAAATATTGTTTTTGTGCTAGGGGGATTTACTAACAATTGCTTCTATTTGTTGTGGATTGGAGGCAACTAAAATATGGGGATTCCTTTCTTGACTTGGATCTTATATTTTTGATAGGCCTATTGATTTTGATGTCGACTTAGGAGCTCCAGGAGGCATAAATGTCTTGGCAAGTTTTTTCTTCTTGGTTTTTTTCCATTGATCCTCATTTTTGTACACAGATTGAGAGACCAATGGATTCTTTTTGTAATATTTTGTAAAATGATCATATTCATGATAGAATTTGCACTTAAAAGGGAGTTATTCATAATCCAAGGGTTGAATATATCTCCAATTGTCTAAGGTGAGACAAATTTCTTGTGGAAACCCTTTCTCAAGGTTAACTTCTACACATATCCTTGCATAGGAAAACATATTGTCTTTGGGCTCAAATCTGTCTATATATCTGCCCAAATAATCCCTTGTTTGTCTCATAGTCTCTTTGTTCTAGCAATGCAAGGGAATATAAGGCAGGCAAACCCAGACATGGACAGTTGAAGGAACATCATGCTATGGGTTGAAATCTAGAGTCCCCATATTGAGATACATCCTCTAGTGATAAAAAAATACGAACCTCTCTTGAAGATCATATATGTCTATTATTTGTTTTCAAAGAGAAAGGCATAAAACCCTCATCCACAAAATAAATGGGTCATATCCCCTTTGATTAAAACTTGCCAATTTCTAGGGAGGAAGGTGCAGGAGGGGTCATTCTTGACCCTAGGGGGAATATAGAAATGAGTTTCGCTTGGAGTCTAAGATGCACTACCAATAACCAAGTAGAATAATATGTTCTCCTCAAAGGGGTTCAACTAGTAATATAGAACTAGATCCAACGCATTATCATAATTGGGGATTCCCTGAATTCTATTCACAGTATGATTAAAGGTACTCTACCAAAAGATTCATAGATTTGAAACATAATAAAAAAACGAGACATTTGTTCGTCGGGATCCCTTGCATTTCCTTCTGTCATCTTCTGTCATATATTGAGGAAGAATAACCGGTTCATAGATTCTCAAGAAAACCTGGCCATTTCAATCCTAAAAGGGTCAATTTGGATCGATGGGAGGTTATCCCACCACCCAATTCCATAATTAATGATTGTTCAAACAAGTTCAATGCATTTCATCTAGGTGTTTAACACATGCAAGAATCTGTGTGCCAAGGTAGCAGGGTCCTTCCCTGTCATATACTCTACACAAGCCAGGAAGTACATTACTAAATCCATGGATCAGTTAAAGCGTGGGAAAGGTTGAATATTACAGCCGAAGTATGTTTCAATTAAGTTGCGGACATCAGCGGACACAATGAGTTTAATATCTTCTCTAGATTTCGCACCTCAAATCTGCTTGAGGGACATCATGAGAAGAAATGGTGAATTCAGAATGTGCCAAATTTCAAATTATATGTGTAGGGATAATTCTATCCCACGCATGAGTAGTGTGATAGGTCACAAAAATGGAATCACCAGAACCTGTAGGGATAATTCTATCCCACGCATGAGTAGTGTGATAGGTCACAAAAATGGAATCACCAGAACCTCCAATTAATCCTCATATGAGTATCTAGTGTTGTTCAAATGCATGTATATTTTATGTGTCTTTTATAGAATAGTCACTTGCAAATTTTGGAATGCAATAATCTCTAGAAAAGATCCGACTGAAAACTGGTCAGTAAGGTAGGAAGTAGGGATGTAGGATGTTGGATATGTCTATGTTGGATATTTATATATACTTTTTGTACTCTTTGTGTGCTTAGGTAGCCCATTTTCTATTAATAAAATATCTCCTACTTCTTGTAAAAAAAAAATCAATTTCTTTGAACCCAAATCAACATAGCCCTGAGAGAGGACCAAATTCTATTGAATTGGCCTATGAAACCTCAATTGGATAGATCTAAGGCCATATGCCACAAATATGAAGAGGGGAGAGGAACTTCAAGAATATTTTCTAGCTTATTAACAAAATAATGTGAGGGTTAGGACTTAACAAATTTCCCAAGAGTAGCTACCATACTTTGAAACACAACTACTTCAATATCTAGAGGGGTGGGGTGGGAGATCCATGGAAGCGATAAAGAAAAAGAATTGAATGTGCACTTAGGAGAAGAAAACCTACCTTTCAATTTTGACTAAAAATGCTTTTCTGGAAATAACGTTTCTCATCAAAAGGAATTTTAAAGAGGATGCCAAGAAAGATATTCGAAAGGAAACGATTTGGATCATTTCTTGTAGTTTTCACACCTAGGTTCCCTTCGAAAAACACCATGGTTAATGGAATTAAGGGTAAAACATTATGGAGGCATTGCATTTTTTTAAAATAGCAATAACATGATAAAATCAAGGAATAATTAAATAACAAATCAATGTGCTACATAAATCAATAGCTGATATAAATGACTCCCTGGAATGCCTAATATATCTCAAGGCTAAACCACCACAAAATTATGGTAATGAGATAAAGCATGGTGGATTGAGTAATAACTCTATTGGCGACGACAATGTAGGGCACAATTTCAACAACAATACATATGGAGGTGGCTCCCGGTTTCACATAATTTACAAATCACAATTCCTTGATTCAATTTTAAAGGGGCGATCCAACCACACAAATGGATAAGAAATCTTATGATAGTCTTTCAACACACTAGGGTACCTATTGAATAAACTAGGTGTGCATAGCCCTACAACATATGGAATGTGCAACTCATACATGAGGAACAAGATGCTATGAAAGAAATAACATAACATCAACATTTTTTACAATTTTGTAAGTGGCATTTTTCCAAAGGTTGATCATGATTTGGGTAAGCCATATGATGCCCAATTTGCTCATTTCTTTCAAAGGGAGCCCATAATTGAGGGAGATACAAAGAAATTTCAAATATTATAATCAAGGGAAAATCTTGATGAATAATGGGCAAGACACTTATACATTTAAATTAAGGTTTGAAGTAAAAATGTTTTCCCCAATATTGTAAATTGTCATTTTTTATGCCAAACAAGTAGAGGCAAAAAATATTTCCCTTAAGAAAATAATCTTACCAGGCCATAAAGGAATGTTAATGTGAGGCATAAGCAAGAAAGGGTATATGAACATAGAAGGCCCCATACGCACCCACCTACCCATTGTGAGGTCACAAGAGCTATATAAGTGGAGATCCTTGGTCATAAGAACACATGTGTGCATCAAAAAAATTATAGATGGATGAAACCTTATAAGACAATGATTTGGACATTAATGATGAGGGAAACAAGCTTGAAGAGGCCCCATATGCCTTTAACAACCTGGACATTGACACACTTGAGGAAGCTCAATATCTCATAGGTATGAATATTAAATAAAATTACATTTCAATTGTTGTAACCTCAATTTAGGTTCTACTTGGGGAATAATGATGCAAGAGCATTGCCAGCGAACCAAGAGCGGAGGACAGCTAGGCGCACTAGCGTGCATTTTGAAGTGAATTTTAAATTTTGAAGAAGGTGTATCACGCAAATCTTTTGAAAATAATTGTACTTAAAGAACATCTTTAATGTTGTGGAGTTGGATGATTTCATGAGGACATCGGAGAATGTATTTTATTTTAATGAAGCTGAGTGTAGTACAGATTTGATGTGCTCAATCTTATCTTTCTATCACAAATATTTATTGTAATAAATTCTAGTAGTTGAATGCTTTTATTTCGATAGGATAACTCTAGAGTAGTTGGAGGGAAAATCTCGAAGATCCCCCCTTGTATAAATCTTTGTATTGTTGTCCATAAGAGGTTGTTGAAGTTATTGGTGTAGCTATTGATAGTGGATAGTTGAATTTTTTGGCACTCTAGTTATTGAGATTTGTTGTCATTGTAGTTGAGAGTTGATAGCTACTGAGAAGCAATTTATGAACACATGTATATTTCATTTGAATGAATATAATAGAGGAACATTGTCCCAAATGTGTGGTGTTGTCGTGTCTATCTGAATGAATGAATGGTAGACTTTCTGTTTATTTGAAATTCTTTGTTATTTTTTGTTCTTGTGTTTATAAATGCATTTACATAGTTGAATGTATGAATATGTAAAGCTTTAGATAAGTTTCAATTGTTTCTCTTCTACGAGCAAGTGCAAGTGTGCATAGTTTCCACAGGGAGTACATTGACAGAGTTTGTTTCAACTCATAAGCTCAGAAGAGATAACGTGAAACTTATATGTGTGCAAGGGGTGCATAGTGTCTGCAAGGCATGCGTGACAGAGTCCATTTGACTCAAAAAGTTGTGGAGAGATAGCTTGAAGGAAGTTCATTTGCAAGGAGTGCGCGACAGAGTCTTCTTATTCAGAATCTCGGGAGGAGTAGCGAAAGTCATCCATGGAGAGGCTAAGTAATAGAGGAGGACCTGTTGCAAGGAATGCACAGGATGAAATTCGACTAAGTTTCGAAGAGAGCATTCTARGGAGGCAAAAGTTCGAGAAAGAACAASCTCGGGAGGGAGAACGACAAGAAATATTCAAAGGGAGGATTCCTCTAAGGTTTCCCAAGATTAATGGACAAKATTTGTCCAGGAGGAATTGGGATCATTCTAGACCGTCAAATCTGGGAGAAGTTGCACAGAGAATTGACCGTGAGGTTTTTCGGCATTTAGAGTTCAGAGCATTTCGAAGTGTTGAGAAGTGGGATTGTCGAAGTTGTGAAATCGCGAGGCGAATCTTAACGGTTAGGTGCGAGGAGACACGTGGTAGTAGATTAGAAAATCTGGGAGTTCGAGGTTTGGAGGAGTTAAGTGTGGAGTAAGTGAAATTACGCAAAGTTGTGAAACCCGAAGTACAGCTGGACCGCCAGATTCATGGAGACACACGACAGAGATCCGCGAATTCGGGGAAAAGTGATTCATAAGGAAACAAAGGCAGAGGTGGTGAAAGTTGCGAAGTCTGAATTYKCAAAGGGGTTGGCCCAAGATTATAGCCCGCGGTCACATAAGAGAAAGATTCTAGTGTGGGGCTAGCACTCGCAAGGCTGGTGTTGCCAAATGGTGAAGAGCAACGTCGCGGGTAACCTAGACCTGYAGGTAACATCAAAGGGACCTATGTGTGTGTGTGTGTGTATTGAATGTTCAGGGTCTGTTGAGGGCCCGAAGAGMTAATTCGACTCATGAGATTGAAGATCCAAGACTGGGAGGTCACGGAAAATCCAGGAGAGAAGGGGGCTTGTGTCAGAAGTGGTATCAGAGCCAACATAATTTCTTTATGTAGGAAAATAAAATGAAGAAGTAGGTTGATATCATCGAGTGGTATCAGATAGATTAGCACAATGTCGCCTGGTAGACATGTGGAGCCACCTGTAGCAAATAGAGATATGGAAAGGGAGATGTGATAACTCAGAGAAAGGTTGGATGTCATGGAAACAACACAAAGGAGATCACCTGATGCTGGAGATGTCAGTGATGCAAAGAATGAAGAAGTGGAAGTTGAAGAAGCTGTAGCAGAGGATGTTGTGGAAGAACACTTGTTGAGAGTGGTTTTCAAGTTGGGAGATAGAGAAAATATAGACATCCCAATGTATGAAGGCAAATTGGACATCGAAGAATTGCTTGATTGGATATGAGCAATGGACAAGTATTTTGACTATGAAGATTTAGTTGAGGAGAAAAAGGTGAAACATGTTGTCACTAAATTAAAAGGACATGCAGCATTGTGGTGGGAGGAACTATGGGATAACATGAGGATCAAGGGAAAACAAAAGATAAAGAGTTGGGATAGAATGGTAGCCAAGCTAAAGGATAAATCCATACCCATGGACTATCAGATAAATTTGTTCAGGAGATTGCAAAACCTGAGATAGAAAGGAATGGCAGTCAAGGAGTACACAGAGGAGTTCTATAGGTTGAACATCAGGGCTGGAGAGAGAGAGAGAGAGAGACGAGGATAAAGTTTCCAAGTACATCAATGTCCCGAGATACGAAATCCATGACAAAATCAGCATGATGATAGTAATGGCAGTGGAGGACGCTTATCAAATTGTGCTAAAAGCGGAGGAGAAGTTGGCTAGAAAGCAGAGTTAGCAGAGCAAAGGTAGAAGTTTAAACAGAGGCAAGGGAATTTCCCATGACAAGGCATAGAAGCCCAAAGGTGAGTCAGAGAAACCACATAGTCACTCAGAAAGAGGAGGAAGTTCCCGAGGAAGACAGAGTGGTGGTACAAACTATTTTCCTAGAGGAAGAGGAAGATGCAGAGGAGGAGATATAAAGTGTTTTTCCTATGGAAAGACGGGACACATGTCTTGGGAATGTCCCGAGATAAATAAAGAAGGAGGTGAAGCTCACATTTCTGAGGCACAGAAGCGAGATGTAGAGGCAGAAGGCCTAGAAGATGGAAGATCTTTGATGATGAAGAAGGTTCTCTTAAATCCAAAGTCAGAAGTTGAAAATACAGTACAGAGGAACAGTTTGTTCAGGATATCTTGGAAGACTAGAGACAGAGTTTGCAAGTTGATCATTGACAGTGGGAGCACTAATAATTTAGTATCCATGGAGATGGTGGAGAAATTGGAGTTGGAGACGATTGCACATCTGACGTCGTATAAAGTCTCATGGTTGCAGAAAGGTCATCAGGTAACAGTAACTAAACAATGCCTTGTTGAATTTAAAATAGGAGGATATAGGGATGAGATTATGTGTGATGTGATTCACATGGATGTATGTCATGTTTTGTTTGGAAGACCATGGCAGTACAACAGGAATTTCATTCATAATGGGAGGAGAAATACTTACACTTTGGAGAAGAATGGTTGGACACACATGTTGTTTCCAATTGAGGAGAAGAAAGTGAAGGAAGAATTCAGCATGAGTATACTTCTCATGAGTGTGAAGGAACTCCTGAGTGAAATTAAGAAGGAACTGGAGATGCAAATTGTTATAGTGAGGAATGTGGGACTAGGAATGTCGAGGTAGGTCTTCGAGATGGATGCATGGGCCAATGGATGGATCGAGACTGAACCGAGAATGTGATTGAGGTCGCCGATACTGATTGGATTATTACACAGATACTATCCCTGCTCAGCCAGACAAACGGGGGGATGGAAGAGAACTTGTGTGTGTGAGGTTGTGCTTTTCTTAGTGTGTTTGTATATGCACGTATATAATTCTATCTTTGGGAATCTACTTTGAAACCTAATACCTATACCCTTGATCCTCTTCTCTTGAGACCTCCATCCTACCCTTGCCGACCTACCCTTACCTTCTGACCGAACCTTTCCTTATCCTTACAAGTAATTCTATGGAGGATCTTCTTGAGGAAATTCAGAAGTTGTTGGAGAATTTTGCTAACATAGTAGTGGATGAGTTGCCAAGCTCATTACCACCTTTCAGAAGTATTAGTCATCACATTGACTTAATAACAGGAGCAAGCTTGCCGAACAAAGAAGCATACAAATTGACACCTCAAGAGAATGAGGAGGTAAAGAGACAATTTTAGGATTTGTTAGACAAAGGTTTGGTCAGAGAAAGATTGAGTCCATGCACAGTACCAACTGTGTTGAGTCCGAAGAAGGAAGGAGGATGGAGAATGTGTACAGACTCAAGGGCCATAAACAATATCACCATTAGGTACATATTTCCATTGACAATGATGGATGATTTAATGGATTGTTTAAGTGGAGCAAACTATTTTTCAAAGATATATTTGAAAAGTGGATATCACCAAATAAGAATGAGAGAAGGTGATGAGGGGAAAACCGCCTTCAAGACAAACGAGGGATTGTATGAATGGCTTTTTATGTCGTTTGGCTTAACAAATGCCCAGAGTACTTTTATGAGGCTGATGAATGAAGTGTTGAAATATTTTATTGGTAAGTTTGTAATCGTATATCTGGATGATATACTGGTCTTCAGTAAAACTTAAGAAGAGAACTTGAGACACTTAACCTTAGTGATGAGGAGATTGCAGTGGGAGAAGTTGCTGATAAATTTAAAGAAGTCCTCTTTTATAAAGACAGAACTCATTTATTTGGGTTTTGTGATCTTTTCTAATGAATTGAAGATGGATCCCAAAAAAGTGAAAGAAATCAGAGAATGGTCGTCACCAAGGAGTATATTTGAGGTAAGAAGCTTCCATGGATTAGCAAGTTTCTATCAAAACTTCATTAGAAATTTCAGTGAGATTGGTGCACAAATGATGGATAAAGTGAAGAAAAGACATAAGTCTTTCAAATGAACAGAAGAGGCTGAGAAAAGATTCATTATATTGAAGGAGAATATAGCAGAACAACTGATTCTGGTCTTGCCCGATTTCGGGAAGACATTTCAAGTGAGGTGTGATGCAAGTGGAGTTGCAATTGGAGAGGTATTGAGCCAAGATAATAGGCTTGTTGCATATTTCAGTGAGAAGTTGAATGACACTAAAAGAAAGTACTCCACATATGATAAAAATTTCTATGTCATAATTCAAGCCTTGAAGAAAGGGAGACACTACCTTGTTCCAAAAGAGTTTGTTTTGTATAGCAATAATCAAGATTTATAATTCATAACTAGATAGGGGAAGTTAAACTAAAGACATGCTAAGTAGATAGAGTTTATGCAAAATTCCAATTTTGTCATTAAACATATTTCTGGTAATGCTAACAAAGTTGTTGATGCATTGAGCAGGAGATGTCTAATTCTGCAGGAATTTCAGGTGAAAACCTTGGGGTTTGACCACCTTAAGGAAATGTATCATTATGATCCAAATTTTAAGGAGGCATAAGAAGCATGATTGAGTCGTGTGCTTAGAGACAGAATCCATTGGGCCGAATATCTGATTCAGGACGGGTTGTTGTTCAAAGGGTGTCAGTTGTGCATACCAAAGTGTTCGATGAGGGAGAATTTACTAAAGGAAAAGCATAGTGGAGGTCTAGTCGGACATTTCGGCCATGACAAAACGTTTGCACAGTTGAACAGTTCGTACTATTGGCCAGGAATGAGGGAAAAAGTAAAGAAGTTCGTGAACAAATGTAAGATTTTCTAGTATGCAAAGGGAAAGAGACATAATACTGGGTTATATCAACCATTGCCTATTCCAGAGAGGCCTTGGGATGCAATACGCATGGATTTAGTGTTGGGATTGCCAAGGACACAAAAGGAAGTGATTCCATATTTGTGGTAGTTGACATATTTTCAAAGATGGTGCACTTTATCCCATGCCAGAAAACCAGTGATGCAATGCACCTTGCTAACTTGTTTTTCAAGGAAGTTTTGAGACTTCATGGGTTTCCCAAGAGTATTGTTTCAAACAGGAATACCAAATTTGTTGGTTATTTCTAGAGAACATTGTGGAAGAAGATGGGAAAAGAACTATCCTTTAGTTTTGCATATAACCCTCAAACAGATGGACAAACTGAGGTGGTGAACCAGAGTTTGGGAGATTTGTTGATAAGTTTGGTCACTGAACATCATAGTCAGTGGGATCAGAATCTAGCACAAGCGTAGTTTGCATACAATGACTTAGTGAACATAAGTACTGGAAGGAGTCCATTTTAGATAATGTATGGAATGAATTCGAGGGGAGTGTCAGAGTTAAGATATCTGGAGCAGAGTGAATTCATAAGCGCAGGAGCCGAAGACTTCGCTGCAGAAATGCAGAAACTTCATATTCATATCAAAGAGAAGTTGCGGAGGAGCAGCTGTGAATATAAACGCAGAGCTAATCAACATAGGAGGAAACTTCAATTTGAAGTTGGAGATCAATTTCTAGCACATCTTAGGAAGGAGAGGTTCCCAAGAGGAACATATAATAAACTAAAGTTGAAGAAGATAGGACCATGCAAAATCCTAAGAAAATTCAGTGAGAATGCTTATGAGATAGAGCTAGCAGAAGATATGGGTATATCGCTCATATTCAACATTGCAGACATGTAACCTTATAGGGAAGATGGAACCAGAGGACCCGAAGATCGGAAGGAGATCCAGTGGAAAGAGAAAATGCCTGTAGCAGAAAATTCGCAGATGGATCAGATCGTAGATCGACGAATTGGTAAGAAGACTAGAAGGAAAACATATTTTGAGTATTTGGTAAAGTGGAAAGGACGCCCAAAAGAAGATGTCAGTTGGGTAAGCGAAGCAGATATCCAGAAGCATGGAAGGTCAGTGTAGGATCTCGTGGACAGGAGTCCATGAATTTTTTAGCCAGAGGAGTATGATGAGGGAGCATCACTAGCGAAGCACGAACAGAGGACAACTAGGCACACTAGCACACATTTTGAAGTGAATTTTAAATTTTGAAGAAGGCGTATCACGCAAATCTTTTGAAAAGAATTGTAGTTAAAGAACATATTTAATGTTGTGGATTTGGATGATTTCATGAGGACATCGGAGAATGTGTTTCTTTTAATGAAGCTGAGTGCAGTACAGATTTGATGTGCTCGATCTTATTTGTATGTCACAAATATTTATTGTATTAAGTTCTAGTAGTTGAATGCTTTTATTTCGATAGGATATCTCTAGAGTAGTTGGAGGGAAAATCTCGAAGAGCCCCCCTTGTATAAAGCTTTGTATTGTTGCCTAGAAGAGGTTGTTGAAGTTATTGTTGTAGTTGTTGATAGTGGATAGTTGAAGTTGTTGGCACTCTAGTTATTGAGAGTTGTTTCCATTGTAGTTGAGAGTTGAGAGCTACTGAGAAGCAGTTTATGAACACATGTATATTTTAGTTGAATGAATATAATAGAGGAACATTGTCCCAAATGTGTGGTGTTGTCGTGTCTATCTGAATGAATGAATGGTACACTTTCTGTTTATTTGAAATTCTCTATTATTTCTTGTTCTTGTGTTTATAAATGAATTTACATAGTTGAATGTATGAATATGTGAAGCTTTAGATAAGTTTTAATTGTTTATCTTCTATGAGCAAGTGCAAGTGTGCATAGTGTCCACGGGGAGTGCGCTGACAAACTCTGTTTCGACTCATAAGCTCAAAAGAGATAACATGAAACTTATATGTCTACAAAGGGTGCATAGCGTCTGCAAGGCCTGTGTGACAGAGTCCATTTGACTCAGAAAGTTCTAGAGAGATAGCTTGAAGGAAGTCCATCTGCAAGGAATGTGTGACAGAGTCTTCTGACTCAGAAGCTCGGGAGGAGTAGTGGAAGTCATCCACAGAGAGGCTAAGTAACAAAGGAGGACTTGTTGCAAGGCATGCATAGGCTGAAATTCGACTAAGTGTCGAAGAGAGCATTCTAAGGAGGCAAAAGTTCAAGAAAGAACAAGCTTAGGAGGGATAACAGCGAGAAATATTCAAAGGGAGGAGTCCTTTAAGGTTTCCCAAGATTAATGGACAAGATCCGTCCAGGAGGAATTGGGATCATTCCAGACCATCAGATTTGGGAGAAGTTGCACGAAGAATTGACTGTGAGGTGTTTCAGCATTCGGAGTTTGGAGCATTTCAAAGCGTTGAGAAGTGGGATCGTCAAAGTCGTGAGGCAAATCTTAACCGTTGGCTGCAAGGAGACACGTGGCAACGGATTAGAAAATCCAGGAGTTAGAGGTCCGAAGGAGTTAAGTGTGGAGTAAGTGAAATCGTGTGAAGCCGTGAAACCCGAAGTACAGGTGGACCGTCAGATTCAGGGAGACACGCGGCAAAGATCCGTGAATTTGGGGAAAAGTGATTCAGAAGAAAACAAAGGTTGAGGTGGTGAAAGTTACGAAGCCCGAAGTCGCGAAGGGGTTGGCCCGAGGTTATAGCCCACGGTCACATAAGAGAAAGAGTCTAGCGTGGGGATAGAACTCGCAAGGCTGGTGTTTCCAAGCATCGAAGAGAAACGTCATGGGTAACCTAGACCTGCATGTAACATCAAAGGGACCTATGTGTGTGTGTGTGTTGATTGTTCAGGGTTTGTTAAAGGCCCGAAGAGCTAATTCAGCTCAAGAGATTGAAGATCCAAGACCGGGAGGTCACAGAATCCTCAGGAGAGAAGGCAGGTTGCGTCACATAATAATATGTACGTAGGGGTGGTAGGGTGGGGGTGTCATATATGACCTAGAGGGAAACAAAATAATAGAGTTTGCTTGGATGTCAGGAATCATAACCAATAATTAAGTGGAAGCACTAGCAGTACTCTAATGTTTGATCATGTTGAAAGAGAAAGGAGTAAGAAAGGCTATAGTGATGGGGGACTTAATGATCATTCTACGAGCCCTATATAACCAAACCCCTCCTTGGAATATAAATATCTCCAGACTTTTCCAAAGGATCGTTTTGATAACAAACGAATTTGAGCAATTTAGCTTCTTCCACATCATATGAAGGCAAAATGTGGGTGCATAATCAATGGCCAACCCAATGCATGGTTACATGAATGGATATATAGATTAAATGGTTGGTTAAATATCTAAAGTTCCATCATTCATTTCCCATGATGTGTAAGCATACAATGGAAATCTTGTCACTTATTAACAATTGGCTTCACATACAAGAATGAAAGGAGAGGACATTAAGACACCCCTGCCAACCCGACTCTTGCATATAATTGCCACCACAATGCACTATAATGAATAGTACGATGGTGGATTGGCAAACTACTTGTGGGATTTCATCAGATAATACAAAGTTAAGGTTGGTCATTGCCACATTCACTTTGGAGCACACCAAGAAAGAGATACAAGAAGGGTGGCCTCCACTTATGCTTGGCATACCATTCTCAAAAAACAAGGCCTTTGGAATTGTTAGATGTTCAGTTAGAGTAACATTGATGGGGTCATAGGCACTGATGGGTTTTAATCCAGAGCAAGCATAGGGATGGTGCATTACCACCATTGTAGCAAACATTTTGTGTTGTGCAAACTGAAGGAAGTCTAATGATTATTGAAGAATTGCAAGAAAAATGTAACAGAGCAAAATGTAGTGTCATGAATTCGACATTGCAGTGGAATAGTTGGAAATAAGGTTTTGAGTAGCAACAACATGCAATAACTATGCTAGAGATGAGTGCACGGTGGAAACAAAAATTCACATCTCGAGAATTAATTAGTGGGAGGAGGAAGTACAGTCCTTCATGCTTATTCAATGAGGAATAAGATGGAATGGCATCCCTTTAGTAACTGGTAAGTCACTTTGTATCACACCTTGTCCTTACTTCATAGATTGTTTCTTCTCATCCCCCGAGCAACTCAAACACTCTGGTGGACTTCTCCCTTTGCAACTAATCTCTGGATGTAGAAGAGAGCCTGTACATTTAGCACACTCGACACCTAGAGCTGATGGAAGTTTTTTTTTAAGCCAACCATGCAAGAATAAACCTCATTGTTGGAACATTGCACTTAACAAATGAAACACTGGAGCCCTAGGTCGACATGTAATATGAAGCTTGTCAAGGGCATGATTTTCTCTAAATTTATTCTTTGGTTCTTATAGGTTTTTTCATTGTCTTTTTTTATTTAATTAGTTTGTAAGGCGGTATACCTACCAAGATGTTTTTTAATAGATTGATATGGGAAGGCAGACCACATTTTGTTTCAGCGGGTAAGACCTATTTTTTGGAAACTTGGCCATGGCCAAACTACCTCAATTTTTTTTCTTACAATACTTTATGGTTTGGCCACAATTTTTTCTAATACAAACTCTACTTGTCATTGTGAAAGAAAAAATAACATGTCAGTTATCAAAGGAATGAGATAAATAACAAGAAGAAGGAATCAATCACATTTACAATATTATCTCACATCGAAGATTCAAGGTCTATTATATAAAATAATTGGGATGCTTTAACAATCTAGAAAATAATTTAATAATAAATTTTTAACAACCACACTCAAGGTTCAACTTGTGTCACTTGATATATTAAGAAACCATCTATCCATATTTGTATAAATATAAAACAACAATATTTAAGAACATGGTTAAGAACATGTGTTTCCTCCTAAAAGGTCACAAGTTCAAATCTAGAGAGGGGTAGGGTATGTATACCTCCATAGACTTTAACAGTCAAATCATTGCACAGAGGGGGTCCCTTGTCCCACAAAAAAGGAGGTATCATACACCAATTTGTTGTCTGGCTTGACTGTGACCTTAAAATTAGATGATGATTATTATTATTATTATTATTATTATTATTATTATTATTATGTATTGTTACATATATCATGTTGCATGATTAAGCTACGCTTATTCTAATAATTGGAATCATGGCTAATTAGAGATAAGGTGTAGATGCAATGTCAATGGATTGCATGCATAATTTGAACCATCATTTATTACTACTTATCTCTTTCAAGTATTCTTCGAGGGGATCCTCATTCTCATTCTAAAAAATGTTTACAGATATTACGTGCATTTGAGTCAAAGGGAGTGTGGTAGAAGGTGACAACTTATTAATGTTGAAGTTCTTTGATGCACTCCTTATATGTTTTGACCCTTTACGTAAATGCTTTTACTTTGTCTTTGAGAAAGGTCTAATTGTCTTTACTATTGTCTTCTTGTTGGTTGCACATTCACTCAACCAAATCTCGAACTCTTCATTTTAACTTGAATATTATCGAGGTCATTTAAATGTCGTAGAGATCTTAGGTTCCTTTAAAGGAGCATAGCTTGTGTAGTTTGGGACTAAAGGATTTCTTATTCTTATGAACTTCCACAACTAAACAAATTAAATATTAAATAAGAAACTATAGGCATAGAGACAACCAATCCTAAAGCCACTATTTATAGCCGCTATAAATAATTTAAGTCTTTGGCATTCATCTCCACTTTCTTTTTCGAAATTATTTACCTTTACCCATTTAAGTTATATGTAATGCAAGCAAACTCAACTTGCCTAAAAACTTTCTTGAGTAGAGAGGTCACTTTACCATCCACTTATCTCATTGGTACTTATTATGTCCCTGTCATCGCAGGTAAATTAAGTTTTGGATGATTTGCAATATGTACCTCATGGTTCTTGTGACGTAGCGGCGGGATGTCGTCATGCCATTAATGAAATTAGCAGGGATAAGGGAGTGGTCGGGACAGGTGGTTGGGCTCGTCAATCCAACTCAGGCAGGTGGAGTCTCTATCGTCTCATTCATGTGTGGGTGGGAAAGTTCTTGGTTTTATGTCTGAGATCCTCGCTGCATCTAAACTCGCCTACTTCCTTCAAGTGACCATTCTAGGAGTCTTGCAAAATTGTGAAACATATCAAGTTTTCTATGAAAATCAATGGCCTCCATGACAGGTGCACTTCATATTCTCTCTTCATTGTTTTTCCCCATTTTCTTGTTATGTCGTGTCTACCCTTTGTTACACTGAGTTTGTCGTAGCCATGCCTGCTACAGGGGGGGTTTCAGTTATCTCATCACAAAAGAAAGGATTGCTCAATTATGGGTGTTTATTTGCAGGGGAATTCCCAGCATATATTACTTGCACAAATCTGATAATGGAATATGTCGTTTCCAATGTTGTTGTTGCCCGAAGCTTTACTTCATATTTTGGATCTGTAATTGGTTTCAAGAATGTCGATAAATGGCGCTTCAAAGTGCACGACTTGTCGGAGGGCTTAAACAAACCAGATCTTATAGCCTTGTCCCTTGTTATTGTGCTTACAATATGTATTTTCTACATGTTTATGTCCTCCCATCTTTCCTCTATTGTTATGCTAGGATTATTTTTGGGTTAACTGAGTTTGATAACTTATTTTCATTTCATTAGTAGCATGAAGGAAAGCCTGACTGTTAATATTGTGCTCACCGCGCTGCATCTGGGATTCATCTTGATCATCATCGTAATCAGTTTTTCCAAGGGATATATGAAGAACTGGACAAATCTAGCCAATATGACGAACCTGGGGGGGTTTCACACTGTATGGGGTAAACAAGGTGTTCAATGTTGCGGCAAATGTTTACTTCAGCTACATTGGGTACAATGTCATTTTGACTCTGGTGAAGGAAGTTAAATATCACACCACAAATATCCCAATCAACATCTTTGGTTCTATCATTTTTCTCTACCGCCTCATGGCTATGGCGATGTGCACATTGGTCCCATATGATATGGTACACAATCTTCCATCTACTTAACGCTTGTACTATCGGTTTGTTTTCTTTTGCATTTGTGGGTATTAGATATATATTTGACGTTTTTGTTAGTGGGATTTGTATGGATAAATATAGATAAGTATCTTCCCTTCTCCTAGAGCTATCTCGCCAATAAGGCTGGTAATTCATTAAACATTGAATTCCACCCTCATTTCAACTGTCTTATAGTCTACTGAATAAAACCTAGGTCCAATTGGACATATATGTCTTTAATATAATATATGTAACCAGAGGATAAATGTTTGGAAGAAACCAGGTGGTATACAATCAAGGCGGGGAAAGCGCATGACTGACACCGTAGTCGATGTGCAGTACACCTACTCCTACTGCCACCTACTTGATCATATTTCGTCCACCGCTGCTATTCAATTTCTGGCTCGCCCCTCCTCCCGAGCTCGCCAACAATGCAAAAACTCTTCTCACATATGGCAACAGATCGATTTACAGGCCCACCCAAGCTCTTCTCACCTCTCTCAATAGATGAGTTAAAAATTTCAACCATGTGGGTATTATTCATTGTGATACATTACAAATATTTTGGCCTTACAAAATACCTTGGATTTTTCCAAGATGCTCAGACGACCATGACTCATCTTTCTAGTATCTACGGGTATGCCAGAGAGAATAGGGGGTCTCTAAAATAGGGGGTTTATGCTATGGAGGGAGTTGTTAAGTTTTTTGTCATGCATGTCTACTAGAAGGCCGAGGGAAATCTTTTCAAGATTCTGCAATTCATAGATAAAAAGGTATGCTGACAACCTTTGCCTTCTAACCATGGAACATGTTGGTGCAATTATATGTTCAATATATTGCAATCATTTAGTATGTCAATCTGGTTTCATAATCAATAGAGTTGATGACCTATATGTGCCAATAACAGATAAGTTCATGTGTATGATGAGTATAGCCTATATAAGAAAACACTCTAAAACCAATACTCAATTTTCACGTTTTTCAAGTAACACTCTCCACACAGTTCAAAAATCAGAAAGCAAAACTCATAAACAATCATATGATCTAAAGCTCTTGCTCATGTGATGAATCTATTCATTGTAGGCTCACGAAAAGGAACGATGAACTTTGACTCTATTTCCTGGAGCAACTAAACTAACAACAATTAACAGTCTGCATATTCTTAAGAGAAAACTCAATCAATCCTAGAAGAAATACCAGGCAGAGTAAAACACTCCATTATAGGTGCATTTAGTGTGAGAGATGGAGGTCATGATTGTGCATGTGTTTGCAAGATGTAGTCTAATCAATTATGGAAGAAAACTCTAGGTGTGGTGAAATACTTTATTATAGGCTCATGTATGGTGTAAGATGGAGCTTGTCCCTATATTTGCAAAATAAAAACAAACACTAAAGCATTTAGTCTAAACAAACACTAAAGCATTTAATCAAATGATTGTCTTCGTATACTCACACAAAGATGACAAGTAATTACTCAGAAATTGTTGCACTCAGAAATCTCACATTACACACAAAACTCTCACTCACTCAGAATTATCACACATCTATATTGTATGCTATCAAGTGTATCACTGAAACATAATAGGAATAAAGTTAGATACTATGATTAAACACAAAATTATTTTATCCACACACAAAAAACCATAATTATATTCACAACTAAATACAAAGAATCTTACCTTGATTGGGTCGGTGGGCCCTTGCCGTACCAACAAGGCAGCTTTTAAAAGAAACTTATAGAAGAGAATATTTGAACACACACATAGAATCCATGAACTGCAATTTATATCATTACTTCAGAAAGTAGAGGTACAATCAACGGTATTCAAGAATCGATCTTACAACATAAAAATGCTTAATTCTATCTTTGTATATCTATCATCTACAAGGCTCTTTCTTTTAAAGAGAAACAACCATTACAATCAAAGTTTGGAGATAACATCAAATGTCTCCATAAATGTTATAATTGGTAGATGTATCATTTTTCAAGGGAACGATTTCATCCTCATGACACGAAGTGCATGAGTGATGAAATGTATCATGGTATTCAATGAACAAAGAATGTTTGAACCAACAAATTCCTGGAACCCATCTAGAACAACCTTGTTCAAACATCCAAGCCTACAAATGCGGAACGTGTACCGAACATGCACAGTTGGAGCAAAAGACTGGTACCAGATGCACACAGTCACATAAATCAGTACCAGACGCACACAGTCACATAAATTGGTATCAGACTAACACAAGAATAGGTACCGGATGAGCGCAAAAATAGATATTGAACGAACTCAACATTGGTACCGAACGAGCGCAAAAATAGGTACTGGACGAGCTAAGTACAGGATGAACGCCTAAAACGCCTAAACAAGTACAAGATGAATAAGATTTGTTGTCATAAGGTCTGCTTGGATCATTCAAAGTAATTAGAGAGCATTTAACATCAATTATTCAATCCCAATCATTAATAAATCTTATAAATCATGATTAAACATAAGTTACCTTGTATGTACACAAGAATGGCTAAAAGACATGTTTGTTGAGGAAAATAGGCAAATAGTGCATAATGGCTAAAAGACATGTTTGTTGAGGAAAATAGGCAAATAGTGCATATGTCTGAGGCAAAATTGGTGAGGATATGGGACAAGATAAGGCAATTGGAGGTAACAAAAAGGAGACTCAACAGAACAACAATTAATTTGCTTTTGATTTTACTCAGGTTTATTAAATTCACTTTGATGGCAATTTTAAACCAGAAGAAGAAATATCTAGGACAATATTGGCTTCTTTGTCATTAAATTACCAAAAAATATCTAGGTTTTCATTCGAGTTCTTTGTCATGAAATTTACCATAAGAAAAGTCAAGGGTTTCATTTGGGTTCATTGTCATTAAATTATCCAAAAAAAGAAAATGATGGGGTTTCATTCGGGTTCTGTCATTCAATCTGGGATGCCTGTAATTATTTTCTTTGTGGTTTTGTAAAGGTGTTTAATGTGATCGATAAGCTTTATAGTTGTAATCCCCTAGCACTAAACTCATGAACTTGTGAGATTTACAGGGTGGAAAAAATGGCACTCGAAGTTTCCAGGTTCGTCATGACTGAATATCAACAAGTCGGGCCAGTGGAAAAGATAAAGGAAGTGGCGAAGGCTTTGTATGAAAAATTTAAACCCTCGACCAAGAACTTGTATAATAAGTGTGAGTCTATTGCAGAGGAATGGATCATGTTGTAGAGGAGTGGTGCTTGTTATCTTGGTACAAGCTTCGTCGATTTCCTTTTGTTCCCCAGGTTGTACAGGCACATCTTCCACCAAGTGCTTATTTAGTTGAAAATTATAATTATGGGGTTCATTATTTTTCTGATGGGAAGTACCGAGTGGCGACCCTCCTCCTCCCCATTGTTCTTGTAGAGAAGATTAAAAATACAATCTACAAGGAATTGGAAAGGAAGGAAGACAAGCCAATTGAAATCACTCAAGAAAGTGAAGTTGAGGTTGATAGTTTGGATTTTGATTGATATTGTTCTCGCACGATTGCCATAAATTCCTACTATCGAGACAAAATTTTGGGGGATGGATTTGGAACTAAAGATGATAGTTTTGTTTCATGGGCTGGGGGATTTTCTTAGTTGTCTTGCATATGAAGTATATAGGGGACCAAATGTTACTTTTGTTGGTATAAACCGTTATGTTGTAATCTTGGTTTTGGTATCTATAATTGTTTTGGTGTGCATTGGCTAGTGACTAGTGCTTGAGACTACTTGTGCAATGAGGTAACTTTAATGCAATAAGTTACAAATGTTGTAGTATTGTAAAAAAAATTGTGTAGTGAGAAGTGGGTATACTGTATTTCATATAGTGAGAAGTGGGTATACTATCTTTGTATTTCATATAGTGAGAAGTGGGTATACTATCTTTGTATTTCATATAGTGAGAAGTGGGTATACTATCTTTTGTTTGTTGAATACACAATCTGTATATTCATAGATATGAATAGTTTATTTGTAACTCAGTGTGTAATAAATAGATTATGTTTTTGACATGCTTCCAAATTTTGAGGCATTTTTACAGTACAAATAATAGTTCAATGTTCTTTACAACGATCTTGATGACTTTCAATATGGTTAGTACAGAATTTGAGAACGTTCAAATGCAATTCTAAATGTATATTGCATTGCTTTATTCTTTACAATTTATATGTTTACAATTCCTTCTGGTTTTTCTGCCCTTATAAATGCCATGTTTTTATCATTACAAAAGGTCGAGAGTCCGAGAATATGGAGGCTAGTCTTTACATTTTCCCTGAAGCTTGAGTTTATCAGGGATTAATCCAATTTCCACAATATTGTCCTGAGATTGTGAATGACGTTGAAAGTCCAGTGTAGACACAGTAATAGAAAAGAGCCTCTTAGGACCTCTCAAGATTAGGTGCAGAGGAAATACATCAAACCAAAATCAGATATCTAATCCTTGTTAAGGTTCCAATTTTACTATCACTCGATCACCGAAACAGTTATAGAAGCTTAGCAATTCGTCTTGAAAATCGTAATTCTCCATTTAGATACTAATAATAATACTAATAATAATCTGTTTTTAAGGTCACGGCTAAGCCACACCAAATTGGTGTATGAGACCTCCTTGTTTGTGGGACAAGGGACCCCCTCCGCCCAGCGGTTTGACTGGTAAAGTCTACGGAGGTATACATATCCTACCCCCCTCTGGATTTGAACTTGTGACCTCTTAGGAGGAAACACATGTTCTTAACCATTAGGCCCACACTATTATGATAGAGCCCAACATCTTAAAAATCTAACCCCAATGTTCAACTACGAGTTTGGAAAGAAAGTAACGCAGCATTTGCAAAACGTCCATGGACACTGGTTATGTCGACATAGAGATGCGAATGGGATTTCTTCATATCAACCTTTTATTTCATATCCATTAAGTCTTTAGCCTAAATTGTATAAAAATGAGAGTATACACTCTGTCGCGTTTACCCTCAACATATAAAGATGCCAATTATTGCAAAAATATAGTGAGGAATTTTTCTGCAAAAGTTTATAAGTATTAATACACGTACAATAAGTTCAGCACATGAATTTCCAAGGATGTGTTTATCTTTATGATTCATATTTCATGTGGATCTCACTTCAAGTGTCATCTAATGGAATGTTTTTTACATAGATATATGGGGAGTCAGTTGGTGAAGTGAAAAAAGTTGCAAACATGCATGAGAGGAAGGCATAAATGGCACGTCAAGCAAACGCTTTCATTGCTCTACGAGGTGTGTGTTTTGAATATAAGTTTTGAATATAAGTCTTTAGGAAATTCCAATTAATAATTATTAACAACACATGTGGAATGTTACCAATTTAAGTCCCAGTTTAATCACGGACAGTTGTTAATAAGGTAGTGGTGTTTCAACCTATTGTCGATTGTAGGTGGTTATGGGATAATGAAAGAGGTATTAGATATGATCACATGATCACAACCAGCATGGCTACGAGTAAGCCAACGCTAACTGAGAACCGATAAGGCTAATGAAGATAGCAATTCGGGTTTCTACAATCAAAAGTATGAGTGCCAATTCTGCTTTATAGACTTCACCAATTCTACTGCATAGACTTCTCCAATTCTCAAGCACTGGGTGGACATCAAAATGCTCACAGGAAAGAAGGTTCATGCCCACCATTGTAATATGTTTTTACAAAACCTTAGTATCTGCTAGGGACATTGCCACATGTGGTTTGTTTTAATTTGCATCTACCAAAAGTTGTCAAAACAATGGAAGCATTTTGTATTTAATTTTTTAGATCAATTTAATTCAATTTTAATATTTTTTAAGATGGAACTTAATTTTCCATTAATCATTTTTTCATTGAAATAGAAGTTTATATTCATTTAAAAAATGTTAAGTCTAGGCTAGCAACAAATTCATTCAACAAAGTTCACGAGACTTCCTCAAAACTAAACATATTTTTGAATAGACATCTAAAGATAGTAGAGACTCCTCAAAACAAGAATTCCATGTATTTCGGTAAGTAGCATGTTTAACATATTGACACAGAATACATATAACTCAAAAAAACATTTAGACTAATGATAAATATGTACACTACGAAAATCTTTGTGGTGATCAAAATTTAGGGTTTCCATAGCTAAGTGGCCTCAGTCGTCCTCATGGCCTCTAGTTCGGTGGGAGGAGCCCCCCCCCCTCCCTCTGCAATCTCTGCCTCCTTCTGATATCGCAACCTTTCATTCTCTCATTACCTCCTACATGAAAAATGTGAAAGGCCTACCTCAGTCTCGCATTGTTAAGAAGATCGACGAGATCCCCAAGGTTCCAATGCATCCTTCTTCCTCCCATCCGTTTTCCCTTCGTCTAGCTAAAAACGGCCTGATTGGTTAGTTTATGGGACTATGGCCCTGACCAAGAGCAATGTCGCAATGGTTGGATCAAAACTGGAAGAAAATGATAAAGGGGCAAATGTCCTATGCATTATGTGGTAAGGGGTTCTTCGTCTTTCTTTTTGAAAAGAAAGCTGATAGAGATCTGATTTTTAGAAATGGTTCCTATTTCATGGTTTCAAGAGGAATGTATATGAATAAATGGACCCCATATTTTATTCCGGAAAACAACATCCCTTTAGCAGTTCTTGTATGGGTTCCTTTTCCTTTTCTTCCCCTTCACTATT
>ML777115.1:462927-480682 GCA_009831015.1 Picea engelmannii
TTTTGGGTGTGGCCCTTCCTTGATCTGATTTGTATGTTGATTTGGTTGTGGCTCTTCCTTGGATCTGAGTTTATGGTGAGTTTGGGTTCGACTGTCTTCTCTTGCTGGGTATTGTCTACGACCCCCTTTAGGACAGTCCATCTTCACTCCTTTCGCTGCATGTGCCTCTAGTGCCAACAATATGTTGCTACTGTCCCTATTTTATGACCTATGCATGCTACCTATCCTACAGCTGGCTGTACCCTATTCAAGGCTTGTTGTGGCAGCCCCAAAATAACTATTTAATTCTGTCTATGACAGTAGCAGTCCATACCCTTGGACAGATTTTGTAAGGTTGTTAGTGGTCAACCTCTAGATTGGATAGTGGTGTCCTTGCTTCAGCCTTGTACTTAATGGTTGGTATGCTGGTTGGTTTTCTGATATTCTTCTAAAGTTCTTATTGGCAATACTGTTCACAAGATCATGATGAGATCTGCCCTTGAGGGTTTGATCCATGATCATAAAAGTTTTTTCTGAGCATACAGTAAAGAGGACAACAGTAAGTACCTCAGGTAAATTTGCTCTTTGTTCTTGGCTAAGGTAATGTTCAGATCTATCAAGTTAATGTTTAGAATTGTTTCTTGTTGTTAATAATGATTAGATCTGTTTAGAATTGTTTTTCTTTAGTTCAGATCCATCTCCGTGATTGTTTTACTTCAGAAATTTTGAATTGATTGCTGATTCATATCTACTGTAGTAAATGAAAGTAAAAGAATATTTCTGATCTAGTTTGTCCTTAATTTTCCAACATGGTATCAGAGCTTAGGGCGTGAAAAGAGCTCAATTGTGGCAGACTTTTGAGCTTGCGTAGATCCTCTGATATGGGTTTGTTTATTCAGATCAACAATATCAATTCTATGCATTTAGAGGTCAAACGATCTGCTCTAGATTGTTGAAATTTCATAGTAACTTGCTGGTAAATGAGACTTCTGTGTAAGAACAATTTGTGACTGGACTATCCTTTATGGAATCTCATCCTTACCAATCATTGAGAAATGGTTGCATGAGATTATGATGCTTCAATAGATACTACATATATGGATGGCAACATGTCTCCAATAACTTGTGCTTAAGATTTCTTCTTCAAACCAGCATTAGAAAGAAATCTAATAAAAAACCAAGCCTTGGATTACAACAATTTTTTGTGTCTTAAGTTTTGGTAACAAATTCTGAGTTTATATACACTAACACTGTTAAGAAATGCTCCTTGACCTACTTCCATGGTATTGGTATCAAATTCTAACTCTCATTGAACTCGATCTCCTAAGCATAAATGGCTTGGTAGATATTAATTGATTTTGACCATATAGCATAGATAATTGGACTTTTCAGTTTATTCCATGTCTGTCAAGCTTCCACTTACTATCTTTGGAAATATGGTCGTATGACAACATTTTATTTTTTCCCTATGATATCAATAACAATCTCTGGAAGTTGTTAACATAAACTGTGTTCATGTCTAGCATTTCCCATTTGAAGTTTGTATTGTGTTCTTAAACAATGACCCAAAGAAGATAACTTGATGATTTCTGGTTCTGATTTTAATACGCATGGTTAAATGATGTAACACAGAGACATACCACTGAGATTAGAATAAATCTTTCAGTAATTTAAAATCTTGAATCGAGACAAGTAGACATATTTCGGTAATGGAAAAGAGGTTGACTCCCACAAGTATGATGATCTTTGCCGAGCTTCTGGGATTAAGAGGGAGTTGACAGTGCCTTACAAATTCCCAGATGAATGGGTTTGCAGAAAGGAAGAAAATGACATTTTGTGAGGCTGCCAAACTTAAAGTATGGAAGGATGCCATGATAGAAGAATACGAGTCAATATTGAAGAAAGATGTCTGGAAGTGGTCCCAAGACCTCAAAGCAATTCAGTGGTAACCTCTAAATGAGTTTACAAAATAAAGCATGCAACAGATGGCAGTGTTGAAAAATTCAAAGCTAGATTTGTGACTCATGGTTTCTCTCAGAAAGAAGAAATTGATTATGACGAGATCCTTGCTCTCGTTGCCAGTTGAACAAGAGGTTTATATCAAACAACCTGAGGGTTTCTTGATCCATAGAAAAGAATCCCATGTCTGCAAACTAAAGAAAACCTTGTATGGATTGAAACAAGCTCCGAGAGCTTGGTATGGAAGAATTGACAGTTCTCTTCAGAATCTTGGGTTCACCAAGATTATAGCAGACCCTAATCTTTATATAAAGATTGTGAAAAATCATCCTGTTATCTTGGTTTTATATGTGGATGATTTGTTCCTTACTGGAGAGGAACATTTGATAGCTCAGACTAAGAGGAAGTTTTCAACAAAGTTTGAAATGAAGGACTTGGGTCTTATGCATTCTTGGCCTAGAGGTGTGGCAGAAATCTGGTGAGATATTTCTCTCACAAAGCAGGTATGCAGTTGGTGTGCTTCAGAGATTTGAGATTCTGGACTGTAAATCCATGACCACACCTATGATTTCTAACTTGAAGAAGTTATATGATCAAGCTTCAGGTTCAGATCCAGAAGACCCTACCGTATATCGTCAGATTATTGATGTATCTAGTACACACTAGATGGACATGTGTTACGCAGTGAATACCCTCAGTCAGTTCATGTGTGAACCAATACACATTCATATGGTTGCTGCTAAGCATATTCTCAAATATGCCCGAGGGACTATAGCTTATGGGCTCTGGTACACTTTCAGTGGAGGTGCAATACCTCATGGCTATACATATTCAGATTAGATGGGCAGTATAGTGGACCGGAAGAGCACTTCCAGATTTTGTTTCAGTTTGGGTTCAACTATGAACTTCTGGTCCAGCAGGAAGCAAGGCTCCATAGCCCAAAGCACTGTAGAGGCAAAATACATTGTTGCAAGTGCTGTCAATAGAGAAACAATGTGGCTCAGAAAGCTACTCATAGATTTGTTCAGTGACAAGCTGAAACCCACAATAATTCACTCTGATAACCAGAGCTATATAAAGCTCTCTGAGATTCCTGTGTTTCATGACACATTGAGATGAGATATGACTATGTTCGGGACATGGTGCAAAAGAACATTCTCAGTTTTTAGTATGTTCTGATGGCGGAACAAACAACATATATTTTAACCAAGCCTCTGTCGTTGACAAAGTTTGTGTACTTTCGAGACAAGCTTGGTGTTGCTGAGATTGCCTTTCTTGATGAGAGGGAGTGTTGAAATTAATGCAGCTGCAAGAGCCATTCTCCGGAGGATAGCTAAGACCCTAGCTGAGTTCTAGGCCCCCCAGTAAACTTTTGGGGTTCTTGGTCTGGGACCAAGCAGTTAGAGCCATGGCAAAATACCCTAGTGAGGGCCCCCAGTATATCACTGGGGTTCTTGGTCAAGCACCAAACAATACATCCCTAGATGTGTTCTAGGGCCCCTAGATGTGTTCCAGGGAATCCTTGTTCGGTGCTTGGATTGATCTTTGGATGTGTTCCTTGGTGGTTGATGATATAAGTCGGTAGATGTGTTCTAGGGGCCCTAGATGTGTTCCAGGGAAACCTTGCTTGGTGCTTGGATTGATCCTTGGATGTGTTTCTTGGTGGTTGATGATATAAGTTCCTAGATGTGTTCTAGGGCCCCTGGATGTGTTTCAGGGAATCCTTGCTTAACGCTTGGGGGTTGATCCTTGGTTCTGTACCTTGGTGGATAAGACCCTAGATATAATGTAGGCCCCCCATATGTGTTCTGGGGTATCCTAGTCTGGGACCAGGTAGGTTCTTGGTTAAGTACCAAGACGTGATGATGTGTGATCTTCTTCTTCTCTCTTGAAATGGTCCATGAGACCTAGGAGCAACTACGAAGATGGACATGACCATAACATTGATTTTTCCTCTTATGCTGGGATAATAAAAGCTTATAAATTAATCATGAGACTTATGTGGACAATTTTCCATTGAAGAAGACCCCTTTGACTTTGTCTTGTTGCCTCCCCTTGCTTGAACCACATCCCTCTTCTTGTTTAATATGGTGTTGGTCTTTTATAGTCACTTTGACTTGATTGATTTTATAATCAATATTTTTATAATTAAAATATTAATTATTATTTTTATTTTAATTATTAGGTTTTTAATTAAACCTAAAAGGTAGGGTTAAATTAATTAACCCTAACCCCTTCCTAAACTATAAAAGGAACCTCACCCCTCTCTAATTCTTACACTTTTGATGGTTCCTCCTCTAAGCTATCTTGGTCTGAAATTTGCTGGAGCTTCTCTTGTTCTGATTGGTATTGGGTGCGACCTCCTCTTTTGGTTTAGTTTCTTCTCTTGCTGGATATGTGGTATGCCCCCTCCTTGGATCTGATGTATATGTTGTGTATGATGTGTATGGGTGTGGCCCTTTCTCAGATATGATGTGTATGCTGTATGGGTGTGGCCCCCTTTCTCAGATCTGATGAGTATGCTGTGTATGGGTGTGGCCCCTCCTTGGATCTGATGTATATGTTGAGTTTAGGTATGACCCTACTTGGATCTGATGTGTATGCTGAGTTTTGGGTGCATCCCTTCCTTGATCTGACGTGTATGCTGAGTTTTGTGTGCGGCCGTTCCTTGATCTGATTTGTATGCTAATTTGGGTGTGGCTCTTCTTTGGATCTGAGTTTATGGTGAGTTTGGGTTCGACCCTCTTCTCTTGCTGGGTATTGTCTATGGCCCCCTTTAAGACAATCCATCTTCACTCCTTTCACTGCCTGTGCCTCTAGTGCCAACAGTATGTTGCTGCTGTCCCTATTTTATGACCTATGCATGCTACCTATCCTACAGCTGGCTGTACCCTATTCAAGGCTTGTTGTGGCAGCCCCAAAACAACTATTTAATTCTGTCTATGACAGTAGCAGTACTATACCCTTGGACAGATTTTGTAAGGTTGTTAGTGGTCAACCTCTAGATTGGATAGTGGTGTCCTTGCTTCAGCCTTGTACTTAATGGTTGGTATGCTGGTTGGTTTTCTGATATTCTCCTAAAGTTCTTCTTGGCAGTACTGTTCACAAGATCATGATGAGATTTGCCCCCGAGGGTTTGATCCATGATCATAAAAGCTTTTTCTGAGAATACAGAAAAGAGGACAGCAGTAAGTACCTCAGGTAAATTTGCTCTTTGTTCTTGGCTAAGGTAATGTTCAGATCTATCAAGTTAATGTTTAGAATTGTTTCTTGTTCTTAATAATGATTAGATCTGTTCAGAATTGTTTTTCTTTAGTTCAGATCCATCTTTGTGATTGTTTTACTTCATAAATTTTGAATTGATTGCTGATTCATATCTACTGTAGTAAATGAAAGTAAAAGAATATTTCTGATCTAGTTTGTTCTTAATTTTCTAACACGATCACATCTTGCTGAACCAAATCTCGAACAAAATGATACTGAGTATCAATATGCTTGGTCTTCTTGTGAAAAACTGGATTCTTGGTCATTTGAATGGCACTTTGTGAAGATTTCTGAGCTTCTAAAGGCTGCCCAGCAGGTCTGTCTTATGACCTCTTGTTGGGCTCTATGTTTAAGGTTCTCAAACTGTTGTTGCTGCTGTTTTAGGACAGCAAACAGGTCTGACTTTTCGCCCCCTCAAATCTGCCTTTAAAGGGACAATTGCATGCTCTTTTAAGGTGCCCTTGCAAGTGTTTTGGTGACCAAAGTTAGTACATGCATAAACCTTAAAACAAACAATACCCTCTTAGATCTTTAACTACCTTACAACTGATAATAACTAAGCACATATGACAAATGAACTCATAGGTTTTTGGTCAACATGACCCTGGATAAAACCCACCCGGGGAAAACCAGTTTGGAGTAGATGTATATAAGGAGATCTCTAGCAAATGTCACAACAAGAAACAAATACAAAGGAACTTGTTACATAGGTAAGCTCCTCTCAAGCTAGACCAAGATGTTCCTTGGGATTAGCGCCCTACTTGAAGAATGCGTCCCACTTGTTGTGCCTGCTAAGTGAAGAAGCCTTGCGCTCTCTTTGAAGATGATGCCTGCTAGATGAGAACTTGCGCCCCTTTAGCCACAAAGGTGCGCCCTCAACCCAAGAATCCTCCTCCTCAAGACTTGCACCCTCCAAGCCACTTGCGCCCTCTCTACTAAGTGCCTACTAGTATGTGCCTCTCCTCACAAGATGCGTCCTCCAACTAGCCTCATGAGCCTAGCCTCCATGAGAGCTTCCTCAAGCTTGCTTGTGCTTCTTCAAACCCTTGCGCCCTTTTTCCTCAAGTGTGCCTCTCTTCTCCTCCTCTCTAAAACTCATGAAGTGAACAATAGAGCCTCTCCTCCCCTTTAGCCTTCCAAGGCCAAACCTAAAAGATTAGTGGCTAAGATTAGCTCTTGCCAAGCCTAATCAATAGGCGAGATCTCATCTCATAAATCTCACTTGGAAACCCACTTTGCTCAAGTTTCCATTGTTTGCTTTATGTCTCTTAATTCACCCACATTGTGAATTAATAGTCACTTTATGACTTAAGTGACAAATTTCACTTTTTGACTTAAGTGACTAAGTCAAAGTGAAATTAGAACATAAAGTAAAGGTATAAGGGTAATAGTCTCCCCCTTTGTGTTGAGAGACTCACAAACACAAGGGGACTACTTTCCAAGGTACCCAAATCTCAATCCAATCTTATCCCTGCAGTGGACATCGTTGCCTGCTGGCAAATACTCGGTGAGCATGACTGTACCCTGATCATCAAAAGTGGCCTCTGATTTTGATCTGCTCGACCTGCATGATCTTTAGATGGAAGTCCATCTCCACCTATCCGAAACCTCCTTGAATCAAAGTCCTTCTTGATCCAAGCCTTGATCTTGGCATCTAACCAAAGATCTCGATCTTGGCATATCACCAAAGATCTCTACCTTGGCATCTCACCAAGGATCTCTACCTCTTGGCATCTCACCAAGAGTCTCTAGCTCTTGGCATCTCACCAAAGATCCTCACCTTGGTCTCTCACCAAGGGACTTCCTTCTGAAGAGGAATCTGAAACTGATCTGCTCGTCTCCATAGCTAAGTGTGACCCAAACCTCTTTGGTCCTCTCTGGTGCCCTGCTCTCTCTGATCAATCTCTGAGGCTCTCCAATAGATCTCTGCAAAGTAGTCTGTGGCCCTCAAGCATCTGCATCAACTGTCAGTATACTCGACAACTTTGAAACTGAAGCTGTCCCGGGTGGACCAGTCACCCCTGAATATGGTGTACTTGATAATAGAGTTTCCGTCCCATGAGATACAACACTCTAAATCTGTGGGACCTCTCGAACTCTGTCTACACACCAACTGATGGATGGTGTCTCAACCAATGTTACCAGAAATGGATTGGAACCGGTAAAACTGGCCGGTCCGACTAGGTCACTGGCAAAACCGGTGATTCAAACCGCTCATGACCGGTTCCGTAGAAAACCGGTTATTTTTTTCTCAAATCGACCGGTTCCGTACAGCCGCCGTATGGACGGAAAAGTGAGCAGATTTGCAAATTTAAAAAAAAAGAAGGGAGCATGCAATGGATTTCGATCCCCAGCCACATCAAGAGAATGTGTGCACTGATGTTGCAGTTGTATCTTTGCCTTCTGGACCAGGGGAATCAAGCCAGGCTCGGAATCCCCCTGTTGAGTCTACTCATGTTGAGGATGTAGATGATGACTTTGAGTCCGAGTCTAAGTTTCAGCATGCAGATTCAGATTATCAGATTGTGTAGTCTCTAGTCTAGACTCTAGAGTTATTTTTGGACTTTATAGGCTATTTAGAGCCTTTTTGATGATGTATTTCGATTCAGATATTCATATGACAATGGAGTGCACTTACTCTTAGTGCTATTTTGGTTTTATACACTATTACTTGTTATATATATATGAGAAACTTTGCAAATTTGTGTATAATGGTTTGGATTCACATGGATGCACATGAATATGTATTTTTTTTTTCAAAATTTGAATATTTTATGTATTTTTAGTGATTGATTTTTTGTTCTGGTTTTTTTCCGGTTCCGGTTCGGTTCCGTTTTTTTTGGTCGACTAGTTCGATGATTGATTCGGTTCTGGTAACTTTGGTCTCAACTGTCAAACAACAACCTATGAGAGCACACTCCCTCTCAAACTGAGCAGTGAGCTCCTGCTCCTCTGCTGTCGTTGTTGTGCCATCCTGTTGCTTCTTCTTCTTCTTGGGACACTGTCCAACATAGTGCCCCATCTCTCCACAAGCAAAGCATCTCAGTTTGCTCATGTCTCTCTCCTGCCCACTACCACTCTGATGTGGCTTGGCCCCTCCCTTGGGACCCTGTCTAGCACACTGACCAGTCTTCTTGTTGTCCTTTACATAAAGAGAAAGATCCTCCTCACCCTCTCCAACTTGTTGCTGGCTAGTAGATCCAGAGCTAAATCTCAGCTCCTCTTGCACGAAGTCATCCCAGAGTCTCTCCCAAATGGGCATAGCCTCCCTGGCCACAATGCCTCGCACAAAAGTCTCCCAAGGTTTGGAAAAGCCATTTAAGGCCGTCCTCACCAAAACCATGGGATCCGCTATCTCACCAACTGCTGCCAATTCATCACGAGTCTGTGTAAATCTTCCGAGGTATGAGGTAACCGACTCTGACTTGAGCATCTTAATGTTCCTAAGCTTCTCTTGAAGAACCATCTTCCGGTTTTTATTAGGACTCTGATAGAGTTTGCATAATAAGTCCCACACCTCAAAAGCAAATTTTTTACCAGTCAAATGAGGTATGACATGGTCTCTCACCGCATCACAGATAGTCCTCTTTGCCTTGGTGTTCCTCTTCCTGAAGTTTGCCACCAACAAGGGAGCAGTAACATGAGGAAGAACCACTGGAGCCTGAACTATATCCCATAGTTCAAGATCCTCCAAGACAAACACAATTGTGGTCTTCCAAGGGGACAAGTTGCTAGCACCTGCTAGCCTATCCTCCACACTTATTTGTGTTACTGACATGACTGCCCACTGAAGCCCAAACTAATGCTAAAATCTGCAAAAGAAAACAGCCTCAACACTCAACACACAAGTGTGAAAAGAGGCTGTCCAAACTGTCCAAAACAGTCCAAAATTTTTGCCCACTGTATGCTCCAAGAAATCAGCCAACACTTAGCCCTTTGGCTCTAATACCATGAAGATTTCTGAGGTACTAAAGGCTGCCCAACAGGTCTGTCTTATGACCTCTTGTTGGGCTCTATGTTTAAGGTTCTCAAACTGTTCTTGCCGCTGTTTTAGGACAGCAAACAGGTCTGACTTTTCACCCCCTCAAATCTGTCTTTATACTGATGATTGCATGCTCTTTTAAGGTGCCCTTGCAAGTGTTTTGGTGGCCAAAGTTAGCACATGCATAAACCTTAAAAAAAACAATACCCTCTTAGATCAATTGCATGCTCTTTTAAGGTGCCCTTGCAAGTGTTTTGGTGGCCAAAGTTAGCACATGCATAAACCTTAAAAAAAACAATACCCTCTTAGATCTTTAACTACTTTAYAACTGATAATAACTAAGCACACATGACAACTGAACTCATAGGTTTTTGGTCAACATGACCTTGGATAAACCCTCCCTGGGGAAAACCAGTTTGGAGTAGATGTATATAAGGAGATCTCTAGCAAATGCTACAACAAGAAACAAATACAAAGGAACCTGTTACATAGGTAAGCTCTTCTCAAGCTAGACCAAGATGTTCCTTGGGATTAGCACCCTCCTTGAAGAATGCATCCCCACTTATTGTGCTTGCTAAGTGAAGAAGCCTTGCGCCCTCTTTGAAGATGATGCCTGCTAGATGAGAACTTTCACCCCTTTAGCCACAAAGGTGCGCTCTCAACCCAAGAATCCTCCTCCTCAAGACTTGCGCCATCTATACTAAGTGCCTGCTAGTATGTGCCTCTCCTCACAAGATGCGCCCTCCAACTAGCCTCATGCGCCTAGCTTCCATGAGAGCTTCCTCAAGCTTGCTTGTGCTTCCTCAAATCCTTGCGCCCTCTTTCGTCAAGTGCGCCTCTCTTCTCCTCCTCTCCAAAACTCATGAAGTGAACAATAGAGCCTCTCTTTGCCCTTTGCGCCCCCTTTAGCCTTCCAAGGCCAAACCTAAACGATTAGTGGCTTAGATTAGCTCTTTCCAAGCCTAATCAATGGGCGAGATCTCATCTCATAAATCTCACTTGGAAACCCACTTTGCTCAAGTTTCCATAGTTTGCTTTATGTCTCTTAATTCACCCACATTGTGAATTAATAGTCACTTTATGACTTAAGTGACAAATTTCACTTTTTGACTTTCCAAGGTACCCAAATCTCAACACTTTGATTATCACATATCAACTGAGTGGGTTGCTCCTGCTGCTCATGTAGATCCTCTAGAATTCTTCTTAATTACACTGCTTCATAAGCTGTTCTGGTTGCGGCTTTATACTCTACTTCTGTTGTGGAGAGATAAACTGTAGGTTGCGTTTTAATACTCCAAGCAACTGCTGCTGAACCCATGCTAAATGAATACCCGGAAGTCAATTTTGTTGAAATATTGTAACTGCGAAGAATATTCTAATTATAATTGAGTTATTTTTATATAGATCAAATCCCCTTTTGTGGATTGATAATGTCAGGTCTTGTATAAGAGCAAATCCCCTTTTGTGGATTGGTCAAACTATATTTATATGGTGGTATTTGAGAAGTCGTCCCCTAGGGTTTATAAAGTGGTTTTAACCACTATTGGAAGAAGTCGGCCCTACTTGGTGAAGAGACATAACCTTAGCGCCTCTTCAACTAGTATTATAAGTGAGGAGGACACCTCATTTGTTCACTCACTCACTCACACTTCTAGTGCACATCTTTTGAAGGAAGCTGCAGTTGCAAGAAGGAGAAGAGAGGCACATGCTTAGTCCTAGGTTATTCTTGGTGGTTTGGTCTTTAGTCTTGGCATTGTATTGGCAATCTATTATTGAGAAAGTTTTTGCTGGGTTTTCTCCCCCATGAGGGTTTCCCAGGATAAAATGTTGTGTACCTTGTGATTGTGTTTCTTTCAGTGATCCTATTTATGTTGTTATGCTCTAGTAAATTGAAAAGAACTTAATAACAACATTAAAACTTAACATGGTATCAGAGCTTGACTGAATAGATCACCTTTCATTGGGTAACCAAAATCTTCACTGTTGCTGTACAAGAAAATTAGGGATTTTTATTGGAAGGGAATTTCTGACTAAAAACCATCTAGGGAAGTGCGCCCTACCCTAGCGCATCACTTGGAAGCTTGAGCGCACCTTTTCAGTTGCCAGAGCCTCCGGAAATTCAAACCCTAGTTTTGACTGGTACGACAAAACTAGGAAACCAGAACGAGTACCAGAAGTACATTTCAGATTTGCGCAGGTCAAGTTTCAAGAGGTAAAACTTGGAATTTTTGAAAACAGATAGCTCCGGCCTACTCGCCTTAGCCCAGTGCATCTAGTCCCTGGATCAGAATTCCAAAATTTGAAGTTTGAAAAATTAGGGTTTCCTCGTAAAACCCTAAGTTGATGTTGAAGTTGCAGTTGCAGTGCCAGTTCCTTCATGCCAGTTGCAGCACCAGTTGCAGTGAAAGTTTTTGTGAAGTGTTGGGACTGTTGTTTTATTGTCCTAGTATGCCTTACTGTCAGAGGTATGTACTTACATGTGTTTAAAATGTATTATCATTTTAAAGGGTATTTGTAGGAGAAAGGATCTTTTAAATCATAGATCCAGAAGGATCTCAGATCCAACACAATCAGAAGAACTATGCACCCCAGGGTTGATTACCTTGATATGCCTCTACTTGCTATGGCATTATCGTGATCTTATGAATATCCAGGTTGCATTTTGATCTATTAAAGTTATCATACTAACCAATGGTAAAAATTAAAGTCAAAGTATTAGATTGATTAAAGTTGAGATTAAAGAGTTTATTCCCTAACTCAAATTTCTGTCAAGATAGCATATTGTCTTAATACAGAGGACATGTTGAAGAAAATACTTGTCATCTTGAGTGAAGGAGACTCAGAAGAAAAGCAACAACACTCATTCTTGAGAACAAAGACCCCAGGTTCCAGGTTTGATTAATTAAGTTGATAAGATTCAAATTTGCATATGTCGAGTTTGATAACTTACAAGTAAACACTATAGTTGTGATAACAATCTTTGAAAAGTTTTATACTTGGTAGCATGTGAGCATTATCGAGATGAATGCTTATTGTAATCATTTACCAGATATAAGTAGCATCCCCTCCAGGAGAAACTTCTTGTTTTGTTTCCAGGTTACCATGGAGGAATGACTGTTGACGATTGTTCTTGCTATTATTTTATTATTATTATAAAGAGCATTATTCTTGCCTGTTGTTTCTCCCTTGTTGTCCTTGTTTCGGGCAAGTCATATGTGATAACCTCGAGGGAGCTATAGTGATAGTTGTTGGAGACAACATATTAGATGAGACATGAAGCAGACTATTCAAGTTGTATACATGACTGTATACGTCCATGTACCAAAGAAGATGAAAAAGAAGCTACTTTTGAGATATAGAGTATCTCATATGGAGATTGATTGTAAGGAGCAAAAGGCTCCAAAGATGATCGAGCATTATAATTGGTTAATGGATAATGAAGCCACCTTGACAAGAAGCAGAATTCATTTGAAGCCTGACTCAACTTTTCATATTAAGACTTGGTATTCAACACCAAGTATATCCTGCAGAGACTATGAAGTTTTTGTAGACTCGGAAGAAATCAAGACTCAGAGTAAGCCTGATCTCAGAAATGATCAGATGAAGAGACTGACAGACAGATGCCATGAGTTGAGAAGATTAGGATACATGAAATCTCCTGGGAAGATTCCCTTGTTTCAGTAACAGAGAAGGAATCTAGTCAGATGGACTGGGATATGGATTTTTCCTTAAGAAAGGAAGTCAATGGTGACTTCCAAGATTGATCTAACAGATCAAGCATGTTGCAGATAACAATATAAAGATGTACAAAACCTGATTTGTGTCCAGAGGATTCTCCCAGCAATAGGGAGAAGACTATGACGAGACACTTGCTCTAGTAATTGAAGAAATGGTTCCAGTATTCATGAAGACAGCTAGGACAACCATGATTATGATATAGTATGAGATTCAGGGGGAGCAGTCCTTGTATTTGAGATCGAGTTACCTCCATGAAAGAAGATAAGCTACCCTCGATGTCAGTTATTGAGCCACTCCCAATTTCAGATGAAGTTGTTGCCGTGATAGAGTAGAGGAGTTACTCTCAGATTTCAGCAGTCACAGTGAGAATGGAGTAGTCATTCTCGGCTACAGAGAAGCTGCAGATGCAGAGTCCTAGTCCCAGAGGAACAGTTGCAGAGAGAGTAGAGGACATACTCTCAGGCAATGAGACAGATAGTGCTTTTCAGAAGGCACATAGAGCTAGCACATGATTGTACAGATTGAGTTGCAGCTGAGTAAGTGTACCAAGTTGGTACAATGAAATGTGAAAATTTGGTTTCAAAGTACAGGACATGAAGACTCATGTTTGCAAGTTGAAGCAAGTTCCAAGAGCTTGGTATGGCAAGATTGATAGTTTTTTGACGAGCTTGGGCTTTACCAAGTGTAAAGCTGATCCCAACCTTTACTTCAAGATTAAGAATGATGGACCAATTATATTGCAGCTATATGTGGATGACTTATTCTTGATAGATGAATAAAAGCTAATCACAAATTGTAAGAAGAAGCTCGCTGTAGAGTTTGAGATGAAGGATCGCTAGATGCATTACTTCATAGGTCTTGAAGTTTGGCAGAGCTCATAGAAGATCTTCCTTAACCAAGGGAAGTATGCAATTGAAATACTGAAGAGATTTGACATGTTGGAATGTAAATCCATGAACACTCCCATGGAAACAAATTTGAAGCTCCTGGTTGATACTTCGTCAGAGTTGGTTGATGCTACTTTGTATAGACAGGTTATTGGTTTGTTGATGTATCTGACCAATACCAGGCCAAATATATGCTTTGCTGTGAACACCTTGAGTTAGTATCTGGTAGAGCCCAGACGTGTTCACCTTGTAGCTGCAAAGCATGTGATGAGATACCTTAAGGGTATGTTGGATTATGGTCTATGTTATACTAGAGATCATGACTTCAGACTGTTTGGGTATACTGATTCAGATTGGGCTGGAAGTGTTTATGATAGAAAGAGCACTTCAGGATGTTGTTTCAGTCTGGGGTCAGCCATGACTTCATGACAAAGCAGGAAGCAATCCAGTATTGCCCTCAGCACGACAGAAGCGGAATACATTGCAACATGATCCGCCAGTTGTGAAGCCATATGGCTTCGAAAGTTGTTGATAGTTCTATTCGATTTGGAGATGGAAGCCACCGTGATTCTATGTGATAACCAGAGCTGCATAAAGATGACAGAGAACCCAGTGTTCCATGATAAGTTGAAGCACATAGAAATCCGGTATCACTACATTCGTGATATGGTGCAGAGGGGAGCTGTAAAGCTCCAATATGTTGGCATAGATGAGTAGGTTGCATATGTGATGACCTCTGTCTCGTGTGAAGTTTAAATACTTTCGAGACAAGCTTGATGTTGTTCGAAAGGACCTCCCTCGAAAGGGGGAGTGATGTTGATGATACTATAGTATCTTGACCAACAATGGGTAGCTCTGTTAGGATTTTATATCCTATGGGATTGATCATCCCTGGACAGATCCCGAAGGTTCGGTAAGGACGGTCTGTCAGAGTACCTATGCATGTATATGCCAGTTGTGGTCAGTAGTGATAGCTTCGTTAGGATTTTATATCCAAGGGAATCTTTTGATTCCTGGGCAAATCCCGAAGGTCTGGTAAGGACGGTCTGCCAGAGTACCACGTGGTAGCTTCGTTAGGATTTTATATCCTAGGGAATCTTATGATTCCTGGGAAGATCGCGAAGGTTTGGTAAGGACAGTCTGTCAGAGTACCACAAAACGTTGTTGTTGCACTTGCCTCATTCTGTTGCCATATGATGTTGTTGTCTCAGCGTTGTGTCGATGATGTTGTTGTCTCAACCTCGTGCAGATGATGTTGTTGTCTCAGCCTCGTGCCGATGATGTTGTTGTCTCAACCTTGTGCTGATGATGTTGCTGTACCAGCCTCATGCTGTTGATGATGTTGTACCAGCCTCATGCTGTCAATGATGTTGTTGTTTCAGCCTCATGTTGATGATGTTGTTCCAACCTCGTGATGTTGATGTTGTTGTTCCAACCTTGTGCTGTTGATGATGGTGTACCAACCTCATTTTGGTGATATTGTTATTCTAGCTTCATGCTATTGATGTTGATGATTCAACTTCATGTTGATGATGATGATGATGCTATTTCAGCTTCATGCTGATGATGATGATGATGATGCTATTTCAGCTTCATGCTGCTGATGATGATGATGTTACTTTAGCCTCATGCCGATGAGGATGATGATGTTACTCCAACTTCATGCTACTGTTGATGATGATGATGCTACTCCAACTCCATGTTGTGAACGATGATGATATTGCCGATGAGAAAAACTTTCGATGATTTGTAGATGTGCCAGTTTGTTCCAGATGCTGATGATGTTGCTACCCTCTCTTTCTCCTGATGATGTTGTATTGGGTTATGTCAGTAGAATACCCTTCTTGTTAAGGGGGAGTGTTGAAATATTGTAATTGCGAAGAATATTCTAATTATAATTGAGTTATTTTTATATAGATTAAATCCCCTTTTGTGGATTGATCATGTCTGATCTTGTATAAGACCAAATCCCCTTTTGTGGATTGGTCAAACCATATTTATATGGTGGTATTTGAGAAGTCGGCCCCTAGGGTTTATAAAGTGGTTTTAACCCTATTGGAAGAAATCGACCCTACTTGGTGAAGAGACATAACCCTAGCGCCTCCCCAACTAGTATTTATAAGTGAGGAGGGCGCCTCATTTGTTCACTCACTCACTCACACTTCTAGTGCACATCTTTTGAAGGAAGCTGTAGTTGCAAGAAGGAGAAGAGAGGCGCATGTTCAGTCCTAGGTTATTCTTGGTGGTTTGGTCTTTAGTCTTGGCATTGTATTGGCAATCTATTATTTAGGAAGCTTTTGCTGGGTTTTCTCCCCCATGAGCGTTTCCTAGGATAAAATGCTGTGTACCTTGTGATTGTGTTTCTTTCAATGATCCTACTTATGCTGTTATGCTCTAGTAAATTGAAAGAACTTAATAACAACATTGAAACTTAACAAATTTTCTGTCATCCATGCAGCCTGCCCAATCTGAATATGTATAACCAATCAACCTGAAATCTTCTGTAGATCTGTATGCTAAACCATAACCTACTGTACCACGCAGATATCTCAAAATTCTCTTAATTGCTTTCCAATGCAATTCTTGTGGTTCTGCCATGAATCTCGATACAATACTGATTGCAAAAGATATATCGGGTTGAGTTGTAGTTAAGTAGATCAAACTGCCAACCAATTGACGATATAGAGTAACATCAACTGAATTGGAGTCATCATGTCCGCATAACTTCAACCTGACTTCCGAAGGAGTTGTTGTTGGATTGCAACTCAACATTCTGAACTTCTTTAGAATATTCCAAGTATACCTGGCTTGTGACATGAAAATACTATCTTCCTTTTGCCAAAGTTCAATACCCAAGAAATAATGCAACTCACCAAGACATGTCATCTCAAATTAAGCAATCATATCCGACTTAAACTTTTGAAATAATTTAGTACTGTTCCCTATGTAGATCAAATCATCAACGTATAATGCAACTATCAAAATGTCTTGTCCTGACTGAAAAATATAGAGATTGGGCTCAGATAAACTTTTAACTAAACCATGATCCTGAAAATATTTATCAATTCTAGAATACCATGCTCTTGGCGCTTGTTTGAGACCATACAAGGCCTTCTTCAACTTGTAAACACAATCTTCTTTACATGGAACTTCAAAACTTTTTGGTTGCTCTACATAAATTTCTTCATCCACATAACCATTCAAGAAAGATGATTTAACATTCATCTGAAAAATTGTCCATTTATATTATACAACCAATGTAAGTACCATCATGATTGTGTCTAACTTTTCCACTAGAGCAAATGTCTTTGTTTAATCAATTCCTTCCTTCTGTGCCTAAGTTTTTGCAACTAAACAGGCTTTATACTTATCAATTATGCCATCTGATTTATACTTAGTTTTATAAACCCATTTAGTACCAATTACATCTTTTCCTTTTGGTAAACTGACCAAGTCCCATGTATCATTTCTCACCAAGGTATTCAACTCTGCTTCCATAGCTTCATTCCATTCTTTCTTTCTCGATGCTTCTGCATAATTTGGTGGTTCATCCATCTTCATTACTTGTGTCGTAAGCGCAAAATTCAAAATAGAACTTTGAGATCGAGTAATTCTTTTCTCAAAATTTCTATCCAACATATTGCTCTCTGAATGACCCCTTTCAAGCCACTTAGGCTTCTTCTTGAATTAATCTACCTTTGCTGACTTAGAATATGATTCATCAGTATCACCAATATCCACTTCATCCTTTCTTAATTTAATCTGTACATGTTTTGACTGATAAATTCCCCGTTCATCAAACACAACATCTCTATTTATTATAACTTTTTTTGCTTGAGGATCAAACAACCTGTAACTTCTTGTTTCAATACTATATCCAATAAAAATGCACTTCACACTTTTATCATCCAATTTTCTCCTCTTTTCCTTAGGAACATATGCAATT
>ML777115.1:493332-525187 GCA_009831015.1 Picea engelmannii
GATTCCTTTTATTTCTAACAACTGCTTGGATCTTACACTAGCCCACTTGACCATGTTTGGGGGGATTGACAGGGTGCCCTAGCAAGCCTGTATCTGTAGGTTTTGGTTTGCCACTGGGGGGAATTTCTGAAAAGCCATCGTCCACTCCCATCATAGTACCACTTTTCCATATTGTTTCCCGCTCACCTATCCCATTCCACTTGTCCAGACATTGGGTTGATCTATTTTCAAGATTGCACCTTATCTCGTGGGAAGAAGGGGCTAAAGGCCCAGAAGGTAAAAGCAAGCTGGTAAAAGATAAAAGCCCGAAATTAAAACCTCGAGATGCTTTGCCCAGGGATCCTTGAGAAAGCAATAAAAAAAATCTTCTCAGCAAGAAACAAGAGGGACCCGGAAAAATAATAAAACAAGGCCTAACCAGAGGATGGGGGGTCTCATCACGAGCCAACCTATCAGGTCCATGGGTGTCTAACAGTATGACATTGCCATTAGCTGGTCACCACGCCAGGGCAATGACTCTTGGTTGCATGGCCAAGGGAAAGGGGGTCTCATCATGAGCCAACCTTCTCATTACTGTGAAAATACTTGTGGGTAACATTGTCACCACTGGTCACCACGCCAGGGCAGTCTCCCTTGATTAGCTCTTGAACAAAAAGAAATAAAAGATAAAAGAATAAAAGAATGGAGAATAAAAGGCAAGAATAGGTTTGAAAAAAATGCATCCATGATAGGTACAACTCGCCTTCTACAAAGGCACCCACAGGTAACATTTTGCATCCTTGGCCCTCACTGCACCCACATGTTTGGACATCCCCTGACCACATCACCCAC
Organism: Picea engelmannii; assembly: GCA_009831015.1. Taxonomy (NCBI): domain Eukaryota; kingdom Viridiplantae; phylum Streptophyta; class Pinopsida; order Pinales; family Pinaceae; genus Picea; species Picea engelmannii. The sequence continues at coordinate 494,164 of ML777115.1, forward strand.
TTACATGGCTTGGATGAGGTTTCTTCCGGGAACTTTCCTTCTTCTCTGGACACTAGCCCAATAGGACACCTTGTGCTTTTCTCCAAACTTGTATTGTAGGCTTGTGTAACGTCTTTGAGTTGTTAACTGATGTATTAGGGATTTTATGCACATGTTTAGTAATATTGATGATGAGATGTGATTAACATTGCTATGATCCTTGTGACTGATGAGCCCATGGAGGGCGTAGCTTTTGATGTGCAGGACCATGCCCGACGGACAGGTACCATTTGAATCAGTACACATGGGGAGATGATCAGTTCGGACCTCCATGGGGCTGAAGAGCCCATCAGGTGGATGCTGAGACCCCATCAAGGGGCAGAGATAGGACAAAGATGGATCAGGGGCTTTGCATCGGAGGAGAGGAGGACGTTCCACCAGAGGCACCCTGACACAACTTGACCTAGGGGGGTTGAGCCCTTTTCAGGGGAACGTTGGCCTTGGAAGGCTTAGGATGTCACCCATGAGGTCCATGACGTCAACCTTGCTTTATGGACGTTTTGGCAGATGGACAGGGCATTTGGCATGTGTGACAGCTTGGAGAAGCCCAAGGGGGGCTAACGTTTTGCTCCAGGATGCCCCATTTGCCCTAGAAGGGGCTAACGTCTCCCTTGGAGGGGATTTTTATCTCTTTCAAGTTTGATTGGGGTTTTAAATTGACATTTTAATGTAAAACAATGTGATTTTTAGTATTTTGGCCTTGTCGGCCTTTTAATGACCTAAAAGTAAAATTAAGTCATTGATACAATATATATTGAGGGTTTTTACTCTCATTTTATCATCATCTCTCACTCACCACTTGGTGAGGTCTGAAATTTGCGCCCTATTCTAGGGTTTTGGCTGAAATAGTGAGGCACACTTGTTGAAGGAAGATCTTTCTTGGCATTTTTGGCATTTATCTTGGTGGAAGGTGTTACAACTAGGGTTTGCTTCTTGATTTCTTGGTCAAATGTAAGTAAATTTTTGCAAAAATTCTTGAATGAATGGTTGTAGTTTTATTTCTCTTGCATTTGTGGTTATAATTTGCTGAATAAACCTTAGAGGACAAGCACACATTGTAGGTCCCTGTCTCATGTCCCCGTCAAGAATTTTAGCCATTTTATTTGCTGGAATGAGATAGAGCCTTGCCATAGCAACACTCTCCTCTTTCATGCTGAAGAAGATTGAGCCTAGCCTTAGCTACACTCATTTTTCCCCTCTTCATATTCTAGCCGTTTTACTTCTCTGAGCTAAGAAGAAGAAGACGCATCAGGGCCTAGTTCAGCTACACCTTGATGAGCCATTCTTCTAGGGTTTGCTGGTAAAGCCTTGCCATAGCAACACGTTGCCTTGTAAACCCTCTTGTCTTAGTTTTAAACTATTTTTAGAGCTAGCCGTCCTTGCCATTGAGTTAAGGAAGGAGGATAGAGCACCGAGGCCTAGTTCCCCTACACCAAGGTGAGCCTCTCTCCCCTAGGGTTTGTGTCCTTGAGGCCTTTCTCTAGAAACATCTCAAGGCTTAATCCTCTAGTCCTTAGCTTCATTACATTCTTTGATCCTTCAGCTCTTGTGTCCTCCCTTTGACTCCATTAACCCTAGGAAACGCATTGATCTAAGACTAAACTTGTGAATGTTATGATCAAAATCACTCTCAGATACCTTTGAATCAAACTCTAACTACTAACCCTAGATTATAAACTAACTTTCTAACCCTATATGCTACCGTCTTCTTTAATGCTATAAACATCTTATATGCAACATTTATTTCATGTTTATAGCAATTGAATGGTTGGCTAAGGCGTTGTTCCTAAAAGTGTTGATGTTGTTACATTGAATGCCATTAGCATTTATTGTGAAGTGATATTGTAATCATTGTTATTGTGCAACTTCGATTTTCTTCATCAATAATATTGTTTGTCAATTGCTTATTATCAGAAAGTCATTTATTATATGAAGTACTAACCAACAAGCAAGCTTGCACATGTAGTTTCATTGTTGCTTTGTTCTTGGGCAGGTGATACTTCTTGGTTATTACTTCCGGTTATCATTATTGGCTATAAGCTGGACTTTCTGATCAGGTGGTGACATGTGAGGGGGAAATTATCTTTTAGCTCTTAAGCCTTTGGCCTTCTCAAAACCCCAGGTCACCAAGGACGTCTCCCCTGGGCCTTACCTCCCTAAACAGAAAGAACCATCCCATTGAGGTGACATTGGGTGGGATAGGTTCCAGTTACGCCAGTTTGTCTCTTCATCTCTAGCTTTTATCTTGAAAATTAGTTGATCGCTTTGAATCCTATTGATTTTACTTGCATGGAGGATATTCTTTCAAAGTTCAGGGCACTTAAGCTCTTATTTTGAGGTTGCAAGTCAAGAAAGAAGATGATCAACTTACTTTTGCTATTCTCTCTAAACTTGGACTTGTCTATTCCATTTTTTTATCCACTTTCCACTCTACTAGAGAGGCCTTTATTTGTCAGGATACTACTTACAAGATGCCCTCTTTTGAAGCATTTTGTGATTCTCTAATTAGAGAGAAGGATAAGCTCTTGCAGCTTGGATCGATCAAAACTGCATGTACATCTAACAAAGCCTCAGTGGCTCAACAACATCAACTCCCCAAGCATTTGAAGAAGCAACATCCTTGCAACAACAAACAAAACAAAGATACCAAGCCTTTTCAACCAATGCCTATTCCCAATGGTGATAAAGGAGACAAGTCAAAAAGTAAGAATATTGAGAGGCATTGTAATTTTTGTGAAGTAGATGGTCATATAGGGTCTACAATGTACATGTTTCAAGAAGATGAAAGTCTTAGATGCAACAATGAAGAAGAACGACATCCATCTAGATTTTTCTTCTTCTAACTCTTATTCAAAATCTTCTTCTCATGGACATGCTCTTTCCACCTCTAGTTTTTCTTTCAATGCAACATCTATTTCTTCTTTTAATGAGTGGCTTATTGATTCTGGATCCCTCCTCAAGAGACAATGCTTCTGACACCATTTTTAGGACATCTCATCCAAGATGTCCTAAATGGACACCCTTATCCGATTCAATATTCTCTACGGCTTAGAGATTTGGGGACCTTCTTTACTTGAGTCTGATTGGGCTTCAGTTGAGAGAGTCCAAACCCTTCTCCTTCGGTGCATCATTAGATGCAAGCAAGCAGTCCCCCAACACATCATACTAGAAGAGTTTGGGGCCCACCCTTTCGACTTGAGACAGTGTTTAGACTGATGTCTTTTCTGCACTGCATTTGGAGCTTTGCCGACTAGGTGATGGGGCGAGATTGGTACTTGTACTTGACCTGCTTTTCTCTAGAGACCATTGCCCTTTCTATCCCTTTAGGCCGGGCTCGAGGTTGTTTTGCGTTTGGAGTCCATGGGCATTCAAATGGATTGTCTCCCTCCGTTTAGATATTCCTTAGATGCACTTGGCCACCTCCTACCTGTAAGTTTAAAACCTGTGAAGTAAAGCAATGCATACAAATCCTAAGAAAAACTGAAATTAATCAATGGCTCACTGATATATTACACAGAGATTTACACTGGAAACCCTTAATCGGGAGAAAACCAGCCTGCCTTGGTGCTGCACCTCTCAACTCTTCATTGTATTAATTTTACCATTCACAATACAATATATACACAATATTTTAGGTATTCCGTAGCTACCAAAACCCTAATCCCTTAATCCAAGATTAATTTAGAAAACCGCTAAAAATAGCAAAAACCACCCAAAAAACATAACCCCCCCTAGGAAAGCGCTCGACACACGCCCACAAAGAGCGACAGGTGATGGGATCGTCAGACATAGTCGTCAAATCTTACGTGCTCCATCACACACATGCAAAGAATATAATACCTACCCAACATTCTCCCACTTGTTGTTTTCTTTGCATACAGGGGGTCACAAGATTACATAGTCAACAATCTAGGGTAGTAATACCCATTGTTTCTCTACACTAGGAGAACTTCTTGGAGCTCACCGACTTTGTCAATGAATCTACAACATTCTTCAAAGTGTCTACCTTCTCCAACAACACCTTCTTGTCTTCAACCATGTCTCTCACAAAGTGATACTGAACATCAATATGCTTTGTCTTTGAATGATAAGCTGGGTTCTTTGCCAGGAAGATTGCACTCTGACTGTCACAATCTAACCTTACTGCTTGTTGTACCAACCCAATACCTGAACATATTCTCTTTAACCACACAACTTCCTTGCACGCATGAGTGGCTACCATGTATTCAACTTCTGTAGTTGAGAGTGCCACTACAACCTGTCTTTTGCTCATCCAACTGATTGCTCCTCCAAATAGGTTAAATAAATACCCACTTGTAAATCTTCTGCCATCTAGATCTCCAGCCTAGTCTGCATCAATAAACCCATGTATGTCCAACACTATGTCCAATCCTGGTCTTCCTTGGTAGCACAATCCATAGCTAAAAGTGCCACGCAAATACCTGAAAACCCTCTTCACTGCTGTCCAATGCTCCTTCCCTGGTTTTGACATATATCTGCTCAAAACTCCCACTGCATGTGCAATGTCTGGTCTAGTACAGATCATTGCATACATCAAACTGCCAACCGCACTAGCATATGGAACATGGGACATGTCCTCTTCCTCTTCCTGTGTCTTGGGATATTGATCTGCAGATAACTTTACACCTACAGGAATAGGAACCTTAACCGGTTTACTTTCCTGCATATTAAACCTCTGCAATATCGTCTCAACATATTTTCTTTGATTCAACCAGAGTTTCCTGTTTGCACGATCTCTTTTAATCTCCATTCCTATGATGAAGTTAGCAACATCGAGATTCTTCATGTCGAATTTGGAGGATAGCTGTGATTTCACCTCCTTGATAGCATCCATGTTATTTCCTACCAACAACATGTCATCGACATACAACACTACATAAATGAAGTGATTACCAACCTGCTTGGAATATACACAGTGATTAGCTCTGCTTCTCACAAATCATAGTCCAAGGATGTATGTGTCAAACTTTTGATACCACATCCTAGGTGATTGCTTCAAACCAGATAGTGACTTCTTTAGCTTGTAGATTAGCTCTCTTTCCCTTCACTGCAATGCCTTATGTTTGTTTCATGTTGATTTCTTCTTCCAGATCCCCATGTAGGAATGCTATCTTCACATCCATCTTTTGTATTTCAAAATCAAAACATCAACAACAGATAAAAGAAATCTAATAGAAGTTAACTTGGCAACACTCTACCTGGGAATAACCTTTTGCTACTAACCGAACTTTGTATTTCTCCACTTTGCCTTCTGCATTCAACTTCTTTTTAAACACCCATTTACTGTCAATGACCTTTCTTCCAACTAGCAAGTCAACTAGATCCCATGCCTCATTCTTATCCAAGGCATTCATCTCTTTAACCATGGCTTTCTTCCAGAGTTTACTATCCTATGAATTCACTGCTTCCCTGTGTCAGAATAAAAGAGATGTGCTCGTTTTCACCATAGACAATATCTCAATATTGTCACCCAACCATAGGCACAAAGGCCACCCCCGAGCATCTTAACCTTGACAGATAGAATAATTCCAGAAGAAAATCCTAGAGCCAATAGCCAACTAAGGTAGCGTACTTGTCTCCAAAGCTAGCGTACCAAGCAGAGAGTCCAAACCATAACCAAGGCAGAAAGTCTAAACCATAACCGAAGAGCAAGTCACCACTGCAGCAACTGCAACTCTCCTCTAGTCATGCACACCACTTGTCCTTATGCAATTGTGAGAGTGAGTGTGACAAATGAGCTCTAGCGCCCTCTTATTTATAGTCCTCCAAGTGATATAACTGGGCCGATTTCTACTTCTGGAGGATAATAATTTAATATAAATTATTATCTTGAGCTGACTTGTCTTCTAAGGTTATTTCCTAACCTTCTAGGATTTCTCTTGCTTCCCAGAATATTCTAGACTCATCAAAGGTTACACGTAGAGGTTAATACCTCCTGCAGCTACCATAATATCAACACTCCCTCCTATCTAGGGAGGTATTAAAGGCAATGGTCTTGAGCACAAATAGACCATTCAAATGGTAGCATCATCATAGCCACACAGAGTATCTCATGATCACATAGATCAATTTACGAGCAACATCACCACTATCTGTATAATCTGGTAGCATCAACTGCATCATCTCTCGAGGCCATACTCCATATGAGTAATTGGGCATGATGTCGAATAAGTCACTCACTCAACAAAATGATGCAAGGACCATTCTTCTAATCTGGACATATGTCCTAGAAGAATAACTGTCCTAATGCTAAAAGCCACCCTAATCGGGACATCATGTCCTTAGGAGGCAGACTTTTCAACTTGATCTGGCCAATAACTGTGCCTTAGGAAAAATACCAGTCCATGATACGTCAACAATCTGTCAACCTGGACCATTCTCCACAAGAAGATTGTCTGTCCACCAATAATTCATTTCGCCAGGACCATTCTCTGCTTGGAGAATGTTTGTCCATCAACACACAGACTATCCATCTAGCTGGCAATCATCTCCAACACTAGTGGTAGTGTCCATGGCAATTGGATAGTAGCATACAACTTCTACAATGCCATCCAATAGAACACAACTGTGTCTATTCATAGTAGTATACAACTACTATCTAGTGGTACACAACCACTCTTAGTAGCACACTGCTACTAACCAATGACACACAGTCACTACCAGTGGATCTACTACAATAGCATACAACTACTGTCTAGAGACATATAGTCTCCACAACAATCATATCGTCTGATATCAACCTACATTAACAATATCAAGCTGCATTAACAATGTCATGATACAAACTAAGTCATCTGGGCCATTCTTCCACTCACATCTGTAAGATCTGGAAGAGCATCTGCCCTTGGAAGGTTAAACATTAGCCATGGGCTATCTGGACTATTCTTCCCAATCATAGAAGAATAATTGTCCCTGATTTCTAAACCTGGACCATTCAACCTAATTGGGCCATTCTTTCGGCACTAATCACAATGCAACCTGGAGAGAATGAGTCTACCCTAGGGAACGACTGTCACTGATTGTTGAACCTGGACCATTCAACCTAATTGGGCCATTCTTCTGGCAGTAATCACAGTGTAACCTAGAGAGAATGAGTTTGCCCTAGGGAATGACTATCTGGACCATTTCCTACAGAAATGACTGTCCTCCACCAACCTCCTATATCAGACCATTCTTCGAAACTGCTCACTACTGTGAACTTCGAAAGAAGACTGCCCAGAGAGGCGGACCATTCTGCTTGACCACTTCTCATAGTGACTGGCAAGGAGAATGACTGTCCTAGACCATTCCCCCAACATTGGCCACAAGGGGAATCACTGTCTATGGTACATCAACAATTTACTAGACCATTTTTGTTACGAAAGTGACTGTCCGTTTTGGACCATTTTTTGAACTGGAAAATGACTGTCCGTCAGAAATCTTGGACCACTTTCCGAACTGGAAAGTCACTGCCAAACTTGGACCATTTTCCAAACTGGAAAATGACTGTCCATATATCAATAACATATCAGTGCTCCCTCCCAACATGGGAGTAATCACTTCCTTTTCAAATAAGGAAGTCATCTCCACGAGTCCAGCGTGTCCCTTAAGTACGCAAACTTTTCATCTTGGACAGAGGCTTTACCAAAATATCTGCTATATGCTCATCAATGGAGATATACTGGAGAACAACTTCTCCCCTCTGGACTTTATCACAGAGAAAATAATACTTGATCTCAATGTGCTTTGACCTGTCACGGAACACCGAATTCTCTGAGAGCTTCACACAACTCTGGTTATCACAATATATCACGGTCGAATCCAACACCTGATCAAACAGTCCAAAAACCAACTTACGGAGCCACACTGCTTCCGTACAAGCATCACAAGCTGCAATATACTCTGCTTCTGCTGTGTTGAGTGCAATAGACTTCTGTTTCTTGCTAGCTCATGATATCGTGGTAAAGCTCAAATTGAAACATATCCAAGAAGCACTTCTTCTGTTGTCTCCACTCCTTGCCCAATCTGAATCGATAAATCCATGCAGCTGTATATCATAACTCAAAGGTCCCACGAAGATATTTCAAGGCATGCTTTGCATTTATTCAATTCTCATAGCTAGGTTCCACTTGGAACTATTTTCACAGCAAAGCAAATATCCGGTTGAGTATTCTGCAAATACATTAACGAGCCATTCAATTGTCGATACAGGGACGGGTCTACTGGATCAGAGTCTCTCAACTTCTTCAGATCTGACATCATGGGAGTTTGCCATGGATTTGTAATCCATTATCCCGGACTTCTGAAAAACCATTTCCATACACTTCCTTTGTCATAGGAAGTTTTCACCACGCTTCTACTGTACATGAGAGGCTCTGCACCAAATTGCTTGAATCCATACAAGGTCTTCTTCCATCTGCATTCATGGGTCTTTTTCTGGTATACCTCAAAACCTTGAGGTTGCTCTACATATGCTTCTTCTTCAATTACTCTGTTTGAGAAGAACAATCTTTTCATCCATTTGATGTAAACTCCAACCCATGGATACTGCAAGAGATATAATGGCTCAGGTAGAGGTATATTTGGTTACTAGAACAAGCTGTCATCATAGTCTTCTCCCTCCTTCTGGGAGAACCCTCTAGCCCCGAATATCGCCTTGTATCAATCAAAGCTTCCATTTATAAATCTTCACAGATTCTTCAATGGACCATATCATTGGGGATTAGATCCCTCCTAATCCTGGCTTCATGCTTGAATGAGCCATATCTAGAACTTCCTTGTTTTTATTATGAGACTGCATGTTTCTGGAATTCTGCAATCAATTCCCTCTATCTGAGAGAGTCCTTGCTTCTGTCTGCTGCATCTCTCTTTGCTTCCTACAAAGTGTCACAAGCATGTTCTGGTTTCCTTTTGATCGCTGACTTCCTCTGAGTCTTTTTGAATTTGTTTCTATCTATTCTGATTGCTGCCCATCTGGCAGTTGTTGCAAGCATTGTGTCATCCTTATAAATAACAACTTCTGCAAAGATTGTTCATCAAAGGTTTGTCAACATATTTCACAAGGGTACCTGCCCGGAACAAGACAAGAAACAAAGGAAAGATCCAAGACAATATTTTTATGATAGTAAATTGAAACAAGAATAAGTACAAGGATAGAGGCAATTGCTACAAGCCTGGAAAGACATTTTCATGATAGCCTTCATGAGATAACCTGCCTGAGACAACACGAACAACAATGTTTCCGATACAACATTTTTCATATGAAGGATAGTTTCTTGGTAGCATTACTAAGATGATCTAGTCTGAGAGTAAGAACAAGAAATATCTCCTAGAGGAGGTGTTAGTTCATATTTGCAAATAAGTACATTGAGTAGTATAAGCTGCTAAGTACTTATCAATACTCACTTCAATGACAATAATAAAGATGTCAAACTTGATATGCAAACCTGGAGTCTTGCTATTGTTTCGCTTGGATTGCTTTTCTTTTGAGACAAGTATCCTTTCTGATCCGTCCCTTATACTTAAAATAATATGCTTTCTTGATAGAAAATTGAGTTAGAGAATACAATCTCAACCTTATAAGATCTTGACTAAAGTCAACTTATAGTTTTAACTTTGACTAGAACTTCATAATGCCATCAAGTCAAACATGGAGAGTGTTTTGATCTTATGAATGCCCTAAATCCAAGATCCCTTGTACATACCTTGCAAACACACTCATGCTAATGATACAAATTAAAAGAACATGTATAAGTACATACCTTTGTTACTCAACTGTGACGGTAAACCTTAGAATGACTTTGTTGGACCAGAGGTTTTGCTGCTAGAGGATTGGTAAACCTCATAATGTTCCTTTCAGTAGATCTCTCTTGGGAACAACATACACTTTCTTCATGCTAGGTCTTCTGTCTTCATAACTGCCTTTCATTTTGACTTTTTGACTGGTCAACCTTAGATTTTGAATTGGTCAAATGTTGATTTTGACCAAAATTCCAAACTTGACGTCTTGTCTTGCTGAGAATACCAGGAGGTGCATTAGGCTAGGGCGCACTAGGTTATCCAGGAATTAGGTCAAGCGCTTCACTTAATGTGCCTTAACACGATGGTTAGTGTTTCGTTTCTGCAACAAAACTTTGACTGTAATTGCAACTGCAATTGAGCAAATCCTCCCAATCTACCTTCTCGTGGTTAGACTTTTCGAAGATAATGTGGGCCCATAACCTGTTAGAATAAAAGAGTTGTGCTCGTTTTCACCATAGACAATATCTCAATATTGTCACCCAACCATAGGCACAAAGGCCAACCTCGAGCACCTTAACCTTGACAGACAGAATAATTCCAGAAGCAATCCCTAGAGCCAATAGCCAACCAAGGTAGCGCACAGCCAACCAAGGTAGCACACTTCTCTCCAAAGCTAGCGTACCAAGCAGAGAGTCCAAACCATAACCAAGGCAAAAAGTCCAAACCATAACCAAAGAGCAAGTCACCACTGTAGCAGCTGCAACTCTCCTCTAGTCATGCGCACCACTTGTCCTTATGCAGTTGTGAGAGTGAGTGTGACAATTGAGCTCTAGCGCCCTCTTATTTATAGTCCTCCAAGTGATCTAACTGGGTCGACTTCTACTTCTGGAGGATAGTAATTTAATATAAATTATTATCTTGAGCCGACTTGTCTTCTAAAGTTATTTCCTAACCTTCCAGGGTTTCTCTTGTTTCCTGGAATATTCTAGACTCGTCAAAGGTTACAGGTAGAGGTTAATACCTCCCGCAGCTACCATAATATCAACACCCTGACAGTTCTGGGATCATCATCAATAATAGATAAAGCAAAATTAGCACGAAAATTAGGTGGACTATACCTTTCTGGTTTCCTTCTTTCCCTCATTGATCTCCTCAATACTGGAGTATGAGGTTGTTCTTCTTCTGATTCATCTTCTTTCGTTGATTCAAATTTTGCATCATCTAGCTCAAACTCTATTTTCTTAGGTTCTTCTTGCCTTGGTAGGAATTCATGTTTGGGAACATCTTTAACCTCTCTAAAAACAACATCTTGATTGTAAACAATCTTCTTAGTTTATGGGTTCCATAGCTTATAACCTTTCATACCATCTTTATAACCAATAAAGATACACTTTTCGGCTTTATTATCCATCTTACTCCTATTTCCTTTGGAACTTGTACATAAGCATCACAACCAAACACTCTGAGATGTTCAAGAAAGGGTTTCTTACCTTTCCATACTTTATGCGGAGTTTTGTCCACCAACGCTGATGAGGTTGATCTATTTACCAGGTAACATGCAGTACCCACTGCCCTACCTAGAATTCATGTCCTAACCTGACACCACTGAGCATGCTCCTTGCTTTTTCCATCAACGTCTTGTCCATCCTTTCTGCAACCCCATTCTGTTGAGGTGTGTATGGAGTAGCCTTCTGCCTTGCTATATCGCACTTTTTACAAAACTCTTCGAATTCATTCCCACAAAATTCTCCACGATTATCTGTCCTCAACACCTTTATTTTCTTATCTGTTTGATTTTCTACCAGAGCCTTAAACTCTTTAAATTTATTAAATACCTCAGATTTCTTCCTAAGAAAATAAGTCCATGTTTTCCTTGAGAAATCATCTATGAATGAAACATAATACACAAATTTACCTAGTGATGGAATAGGCACAGGTCCAAACACATCACTGTGTATCAACTCTAAGATCCCTTTGCTCTTGTAGCACCAGATGGGAATCTTACTTGATTCTATTTTCCATATATGCAATGTTCACAGAAATCAAAATCCAGGGTGCAATTAGACATACCTTCAACCATACCTTTACCGTGTAGTGTTCGAAGGCGCTTTTACCCAATATGTCCTAGTCTTTGATGCCAAAGCATGGTATTCTTCTTTATTTCTCTGCCCAGGGACAACATAACTGTTACACCCATCAGTATAAGTGCTTCCCAACAACTTGTACAAAGTTTCACATCGAACTCCCCTTGCAACACCATTGCTCCTCTGACCATCTTGCAAGTGCCCTTTTCTAATAAAGTATCCACACTTGCATCATCCAACTTACAGATATTAGGCTCCTAGCTAGATCTGGAATGTGCAGAACTCCAGGGAGAGTTCTAATCCTTCCATCTTTCAACAACAACTTAACCCTTCCACGTCCCATGATTTTGGCTATTGTGTCATCTCCTAGGAAGACATCACCACCATCATACTTTTCATATTCACTGAACCACTCCTTGTGAGGAGTCATATGAAATGATGCACCTGAGTCGATCACCTATACATCACGATCAACATGTGTACCTGTAGATGCCAGGTAAACATCACCTCCTTCTTCCGTGGAGGTTTTTGCCTTTGTGGAAGAGGCATCATTAAATACCTTTGCTTTATCAACTTTCTTAGACATGCAATCTTTCTTATAATGCCCAACTTTACCACATTTATAGCATTTCCTCAAAGATTTTCCAGGGGATTTAGATCTACCTTTAGATTTAGATCTCCCCCTTGAAGACTTATTTGTATCCCTATCTTTGGGACGACCTCTTACAAATAAAGCATATGTGCTATGACTATCCATGCTTTTCCGCCTCATCTCTTCCGATAACAAGGATGAAACTACATCCTCATACTTCAATGCAGATTGAGTGGTACTACCAATTGCTACAACCAGATTATCCCAGGAGTTTGGCAAAGAACATAACAAATTAATACACTTATCTTCTTCTGCAAGTGTAATATTAACAGATCCAAGTTGACTTACCAGAGTATTGAAGGCATTTAGATGTTTCGTCACAGAATCTCCATCTTCCATCCTAAGATGATATAGCTTCTTTCGAAGAAACAACTTGTTTACCAGGGACTTTGGCTAATACAAATTCGCCAACTTTTCCCATAGTTCCTTGGGTGTAGATTCTCTCGACACATTTAGTAACACCAACTCTGCCAGGCAGAGTCAAATCGTACTTCTTGCTCTTCTATCTGTTAGATTTTCTTTATTTATAGAGTAGTAGAGTTACCAGTGTTCTTTTATTCTTCTTTAACATTAACTTATACATAATGTACGGAGCAATAACTGCATAAACAAGAGACAAAAGAACACAAGAGATTTATCCTGGGAAAACCCCAAATGGGGGAAAAACCCAACAACCTTTCTTAGATAGATTCCGTTCACAAAGAAAGTCCAATCATGAACCAACAAATAAACCCTAGCACAAAGGCTATCTCAAAGTACAACCATAAATACCACCCTAGCTGTAGCAACAACATTATACAAGAGGAGCGCACCTCTACCAAGGGTAACTCACAAGAGAGAGAGAGTAACCACAAAGAACGACCAATATCCAAGATGTTGTAGTAATTGTGTCTTCCTAGCCTCAGACCTGCTCCTTTTTATATAGCTGCAACTGCGAGTGTGTGTCTTCAAATGAGCAAGGCATAACTATATTTATACTCGTCTGTCAAAGTACTGGGGCCGACTTCTTATCTGGAATAATTCATTTTTCACTTTATTAATTCCTGTGGGCCGACTTCTTATCTGGAGGCTTCTATTTTCACTTTAATCTTTTCCTTGTGGGCCGACTTCTGTTCTGGGGTATTTCCATATCTGTTCATTGGTTCTCTTGCTTCCAAAATCTTCTTCTCGTCTAAGAAAGGTCGTCTAGGAGGGAAAGTACCTCCCGCAGCTACTAAAACATCAACACTATCCATCTTTTCCCAATCTTCTTGCGACATACTAGTAGATTGATTACTAGTAGTTTGAGTACTAGTAGTTTGTGTACTCGTGGATTGTGTACCGATAGTTTGTGTACCAGTAGGTCGTCTACTAGGATCCACAATGTTCCATTGTTCTTTGTTTACAAGAAGGTTCTCCATCTTGAGCTTCCATAGCTCAAAGTTTTTACCGTTGAACTTCTCAATCTCGATTGTAGAACTGCTAACCATTATCTTTCAACACATGAATCACCCCTGCAAAGCTCCCACTGAACCCAAGTTTATCACGGACCCAATATAAACTTGATTTATCAAGATCGAGCCAAACCCTCAACAACATAGGTGTCCCCCTAAAGCCAAAAACATGCTCTGATACCACATGTAAATTTTAAACCTGTAAAGTAAAACAATGCATACAGATTCTAAGAAAAAAAGAAATTAATCAATGGCTCACACATATTGTACACACAGATTTACGCTGGAAACCCTTAACCGGGAGGAAACCAACCTTCCTTGGTGCCGCACCTCTCAACTCTTCATTGTATTAATTTCACCATTCGCAATACAATATATATACAATATTTTAGGTATTCCGTAGCTACCAAAACCCTAATCTCTTAATTCGGGATTAATTTAGAAAACCGCTAAAAATAACAAAAATGCTAAAATAGCAAAAACCACTAAAAATAGCAAAAACCGCCCCCCCAAAAAATTTTGGGGCGCTGTCCTGAACCCTATCGGCTTCGGGCTACTGGCCGGAGCCAAACACTCCGCTTAACCAGGGGGGCAATCCTGCCCCCCCTGAGACCCCCCTAGGAAAGCGCCAGACGCACACGCCTAAAGAGAACGACAGGTGATGGGATCGTTAGATGTAGTTGTCGAATATGATGCGCCGTCACACACACATGCAAAGAATATAACACCTACCCAACACTATCCACCAAACATGAGTTGAACATGATCATCAAGGATGACATTTACAGGCAGTTTATTTGGACCACTTGGGTTACCCCTCATGGTGGGTTACGCCCAAAGATGGCCTTCTATGCTGCGCACTTCCTGGAGCTTAGAGACGGGTTCATTGTTCGACCGGAGTATACACTCTGCCATTGGATGCACACTCTTCGCATTCCCCTCGGCTAGTATAGAGTGGGTTCTCATAGACTTCCCGCAGAGACCGATCACCAGATTGATCGATCAGATAGGACTTGCCAACTATGCCATCTACAGGAGGTTGAGACTGAGGAGCACTTTATCTTTCGCTGCCCCATATATTACGAGATCAGGGGGAGGTTCCATTGTCTATTCAGTCAGGGGGATTTAGACCCTCACTGGCTTCTTCAGATACCCTGACCTTAAATGCTTAGCCTTATACATGTAGGAGGCTCTTAGGCTTCGAGCCCATATCCTTCAACCTCCTACTAGACCAGGCTCTACCCAACGGATCACTTCCTTATTCATGGTGCTACTCTTAGGGAGGGGCACTAAGAGACAGACCGATATTAGCACAACTCCAGATTCCAGACCAGTGCAGACCTGTGGGACCTCCTCCTCTCCCACGAGATTTTAGTGACATGACCAATTCAGATCCCTCCCTAGGAGACAAAGGAGATCCCCCAGGCCTCAACGACGAACTACCTCTTCGAGATAATAGCATAGTGGATGATCCGGACATCCCACCAACTCTCCCTTTGTGCATCATACTATACTCAGTTTCTTTCATTCGGCCTTGGATGATAGGAGAGATGGGTCTATTCCATGACATACATGTCTCATTACTTTTGGTTCTTCTTGTTCTTGGATCTCCTTTTGTTGTACATCTCCACTTTAGAGCGGGTTTCTAGGCTTGGAGTCGAGTGTTGTTCACAACTCAGTTTAGATTTCACTCTCTACTTTACCCCACTTTACTTTACTTTTCACATCTTGCCTTTTATAGGAGACCTTTTGGTTTCAAAGACTCATGATCTAGAAACATTTGCACAAGCTTCTAGCCATCTAACATTGGATGCAATAAGGACTGAAATTTTTTGTTCCTTGATGGCGAACAATACTTGGGATCTAGCTCCTCTTTTGAAAGGAAGAAAACTTGTTGGATGCAAATTAGTTTATAGGACTAAGTATGCCGTAGTTGGTAGTGTTGACAGACACAAGGCTTGGTTAGTTGCCAAGGGATTTTCATAGGTAGAAGGTATTAACTACAATGAAACCTTTTCCCATTGCCAAAATGAATTCCATCCGCCTTGTTCTTGCCCTTGTAGCTTCATATCAATGAGAGGTCCATCAAATGGATGTCAAACTCACTTTCTTGCATGGTCATTTGCAAGAAGAAATTTATATGGAACAACCTCCTGGATTTGTTCAGAGTGACTCTAGTGTTGTCTGCCACCTTAGGAAATCCCTCTACGGCCTCACACAAACTCCTTAGCCTGGGTATGAAAAAATGAATTAGTTCCTGTTGATTTTTCATAAGCTAGGTTAAGCATGAAGTTCATTTCATTTTTGCATTTCACTTAACCATAAATAGTAATTTTGCAACAACCCAGATCACAAGAAGAAACACCATGCACAAGAACACAAGAAGTATCATGGGAAACCCTTCTCAACAAGGGAAGAAAACCTAGCCAAATCCTTTGCTATATTCTTCAAGAGAAAGACCTTCACCTCCAAGAAAGACCTAGCACACAAGAGGGTGCTTTAAACCATAGAACTCTAGCGCCCAAGAGAGGTGCGCACCTTTTGCCAAAGAGATGTAATTGCTGAAATTTCCAAACTTACAAGGAAGATATGATTCCACAATGGGGAATCATGCCTTACTTATATTAGACTTGACCAATCAACAAAGGCGTCTATTGGCTCAACAGGGCCGACCTCTCTAAGTCACTTTATAATTTATTATTATTATTATAATTAATATTAGCAATATTAATTATTTTTTGCATTTATTATTAATCACATTAAGGTGGGGCCGACTTGTACCCTTTATATAACAATTAGGGTTACAGGCAGGTTTGACTCTTGAACAACATATAGCAAAGGATCTGATGCACCCACTAGGGGCACATCCTTAGGGATGTCATAGCTCTGGCTCACTGCATTACACAGAAGAACCAGATCTACATATGTTCACCTGTGTTCATCCACAAGCACGTCCACTCTACAGATCTCTATTCCCACTGCCTCACACAGGAGAATCATCTGGAGTTTTCTTGTCAACTTTGCTGCTCAGAGGAGGCCATCACATCATCTTCATTTTTGTTCACATGATGATGTGCCCAACACTTTTGGGATTTCACACGTTCACCTTGTGCTCAGCCACAAGCACGTCCAACTCATCAGATCACTTTTCCTACTGGATAATCATCTGGAGTTCTTCTCACTCTCTTCATGGAGGAGGTCATCTCTACGTTCCTAGCTCTGTCCCAGGCAGGAACCACGAACCCTTCTTAGGGGCTTTCTCTCAGGTTTGTAAGCTGAGAGAAATGCTTCACATAGCTGCAATGATCCACACCTCACAGGTTTGTAAGCTGGAGAATGTCTCACATAGCTCCATTCATCAACAGTTCCTTCTTGACTTTGGCTTTTCTTGATGCCACTCTAACCTTAATGTCCATACCAAGTGAGTAGGTGACTATCCTCTCATACATAAACTTTATGTTTATTACCTTATACACATTGGTAGCCACTCCAAACTTATAACCCATGTGAAAACTATCCTTAAGAAGAATTTTGAAATGACAAACTTAAGACACTTGCATTTTTTCTTGGCCTCCAAGTTTTGTAAACCCAAGAAGCTATTTCTCTTTCCCAACCTAAGTATGCATGTGATATTCTTCGTCACTTTCACATAGATAATTGTAAACTAGCCCCATCTCCCTTTTAGTATGGAGTTAAACTATCTGCTACCTGCACCTGACCCAAGTGGACACCACTTTGCATCATCAGTTGTTGCCAACATTTTGTATTTAACTCATACTTGCTCTGACATGTCCTTTGGTGTTGGTCTCGTTGCCTAGTACATGTAAGAACCCCACAAAAGTGATTGGAAAGTTGCAATGCGTATGCTTCACGATATTTGAGGTACAATTCAGTTTGGCATAGAGTGTAGTTAAGGGGAAACTCTTTAGTTAGTTGGTTTTGCAATTTTTGATTGGGATGGTGACTTTGATGATCATAAGTCTACTGCAGGCTATGTATTCGACATTGGTTTTGGAACTCTCTCTTGGGCTTGCAAGAAACAAAATTCCCTTTCTCTGTCTTCTGCAGAAGCATAGTATTGAGCAATAGTTTGTGCAAGTCAAGAAGTTCTTTGGCTTTGATAGATCCTTTGAGAATTCGAATTCAGCAATAGGATTTGGTTGCTTTGTGGTGTGATCATAGAGTGCCATTTAGCTTGTTAAGGAGCTTGTTCATCATCAATGCAACAAACATATTGACTTACACATGCATTTTATTCAGAAGCTTCTTCAGGAGCGCACCTTTGAAGTGCTCTATTGCCATACAGATGATCAAGTAGCTGAAATTTTCATGAAGTTCCCCCACAACAACAAAGTTCCTAAAACTTTGCTCTATGTTAGGTGTTTAAGAAGTTGTCATTAAGGGGGCACATGCTTTAATGCCTCCTCCCTTCTCCCTTTGTCACTTTGTAAATCCTTCAATCCTATCCCGAGTTGTTCATAAGGGGGGATGCTAGGATATTTAGGTTAAAGTGTGCTTGTGGTGTGTTTCCTTAGTGTGATTTTGTACTTTACTAATCCAGTGGTCACATTCATGTCCTACACAGTGATCCGACATTTCAAACATCTTAATTTTAACGACACGTGATCCATGGCTTAACACTGCCCATGATTTTTATTTAAAGAGCATGGAGGGTCATTTGTCGATGATCGATATTGAGAAATGTTTATGTAATCTATTTTCCTTTTTTTGCATTAATATATTGTGTCAAGTGGTTGTGTTGGCTAGGGCCATAGACTGTTTCCGTTCTTGAGGGTTTTAACCACGTAAAAGACTAGTGTACTATTTTGTGTGTGTGAGCGTTTGTCTTAAGATGTTCAATTTGTGTGGATATACCCTATTTTTGAACATAATCACTATAATAAATATTTCAGATTCAACCATACAACTAAAAGTTCTATGAAATAGATCCAAGGAACCTCAAGTAAATGAGGTGAAATTTTGAAAGTGTTTTGAAGTGCACGTTTTTGAAATTTTCACATGGTGTTAGAGCTGATTTGACTAAGATTGTTCTCTTCGTGAAGAGAGATGGATATTTTAGTTGCTCTGTGCTTGGGAGAGGCGCTTGACCTTGATAGGTTGTTGGGTGTGAAACCCTAGTGTATTTTGGAGAAGCACTTGAACCCTAGAAGGGTGATTTGCTTGATTTGTTGCTAAGATTTGCTTAAGATTTGTAAGGACGAGTACTCAGTTTTAGAGAGTATGATAGATTGGAAGGTGCTTCCACTTTTACATGTTGGAAATACATGTTGCAAATACTATTAGAAGAGGTTGAGCTTTGGGATCATATTGAGAAAGAGATCACTACACCCACAAATTCAAAACAATTTGTCGAGCATAATAAAAAGGAGGCCAAAGAAAGGAGAATCGTTCTTGATTCTATGAAGGATCATTGTTCGTTCACATTGCAGAGAAGAACACTGGCAAGGAGATGTGTGGTGCTTTGATTGCATTGTTCCAAAGTATGAACATTTCTAGGAAAATGCTTTTGAGAAACAAGCTTTTGGCCATTTGCATGAGTGACATAGATTCTTTGGTTGGCTACTTGGGGAGGATCACAGAGTTGAGAGAGCAATTAGTTAACATTGGGGCAAAGGTGGAAGATGAGGAGTTGGTGTCCATTTCCTAAATGGGTTTACTCCGTCTTGGAAACTCTTTGTCCAAGGTATTTGTGCTCGTGAGAAGCTACCATCTTTTGAGAAGCTTTGGGATGACTTTGTGCAGGAAGTGACAAGGTTAGAATCTAG
Source organism: Picea engelmannii (assembly GCA_009831015.1). Classification (NCBI taxonomy): domain Eukaryota; kingdom Viridiplantae; phylum Streptophyta; class Pinopsida; order Pinales; family Pinaceae; genus Picea; species Picea engelmannii. The sequence continues at coordinate 513,899 of ML777115.1, forward strand.
TTCAACTAAGCAAAGTGAAGTAGAATACCCAACCCTCATTGGGATGATCAGGAAAGGAAGTAAGAAAGGACCAAGAAAGGGTAAGAAGGAAGAATCAAGCCATGTTAAGAAGGCTTTGAGTCATGTGAAGTGTTTTTGTTGTTACTAGAAGGGACATTATGCCAATCAATGTCTAGAGAAGAAGAAAGGGAAGGCCAAGCAGCATAGACAGGTTGAGTGCAGAGACTATAGTTGGAGTGGATGAGTTAGCATTAAAGCTTGAGACCATCTTCTCCATGGTCTTTTGTTTATCCACTGACACTGTGTTAGGTGTTGGGTGTTATGTGTACAGTTGGGCATTGAGACATATGACTTCTGATAGGAAACTCTTTAGTAGGTTTCAGAAGCAAGAGGGAGCAATGAGGGTGGATTTGGGTGATGATGCCACTTATCTTGTGAAGGGATTGGGCTCCTTTTCCTTTTAGATGCCAGTAGGTTATGTTCTTGAGTTGAATGATGTTTTGTTAATTTTTAGTTTGAGTAAATATCTTCTTTCCGTTTCTTGTATGACAATTTTTTAGTGTAGAGTTGCATTTGAAGGATAGCAGTGCACTATCGATAATTGTAGTCTAGCAAGTCCAAGGACTTTGGCTAGAGGTGTGTGGAATGGTGGCCTTTATAGGCTTCTAGTTGATCTTGTGGAGCTCTTACACGTCAATAGGAAGTTCAGTGAGTTTTAGTTTTGAGGAGGCATATGCAAAATATGTATGGTGGGATGCCATGGAGATAGGTTCAAAACCTATCGTGGAATCAATGATTGATTCCAAGCTTGTAGCTAATGGGAGCATTGAGGAGTACATGGATAGGGTTGTATTTTCTCAAAAAGGAGTTGACCTTGATGAGACACTTGCTCCAGTTATCAGAGGATTCTCTTGAAAAGAGTTGATCTTGTTGAGGGTTTTGCTTTAGTGGCAAGAGGTTTTGAGGTTTATGAGTGAGATACCCATGTTTATAGTTTGTTGGAGGCCTTATGTGGGTTGTTTACACTTCAAGCTTGGCAATTTCAGATTGAATGAGACATGTAGATTTTGATCTTTGGTTTATTCCACTTGTGTGTAGAAATTTCTACCCGAATTGAGTTTTAATGCAAAACAAAATTTTTACCTCTTTAACTAGAGGTTTCCTAGATCTTAACCTTGTGAATTTTCAGCCTTAGGGCTGTTATGAAATAGAGTATAAAACAACAGCATAAAGAGTACAGTATTTTGTTTTCTAACAGCCCATTCTTCTAGGCAATCCAAGGAGAAAATATACTAAACCACTTGGATAAGTTTCAGCCCTCTAGGGAACTTATCCCACATAAACCAGATCTGAAAATTCATTTTTACAGCAGTTATAGCAGCAAAACAGCCCTTAGATTCTTCATTGATGATGTCAAATCACTTAACAATTGTCCTTTTGCTTATGTCAAATCATCAAAACATATATAGCTGTAAATAACAATACATGAAGAGCATGTATGTCTGAAAATCAAATATAGAAAATGCACAAATTTTGGCCAGCTGAAAACTTCATTAATATGATCAAGATGAAGTACATGTACATACCATAGCCTTCTCTCAAGGCTAGTACAAGTCCACTAGTTCTCCAAAACCTTAGCGAGGGAAAACATGAAAACTCTAGCTCAACCAAGGAGCTACAACATGCAAGGATCACTCCAACAAGTCCTCCAAGGAAAGGTGTCATTTTCTATTCTTCTTCTCCACCAAAGATACCATAGGGTTTTATCAAAAAACCGTAGTCTCAAACCTCCAAGGGATAAACACTAACCCTAGATTTCCAAGATGCTTCAAGATACTCCAAGAGGATCAAGAAACCCTAGCAGCTAGAAAGAAAAGCGATCATCACCAACGTTTCCTCCATAAGAGCAAACCCTAGTCACAAGAGAAAACTCCAAATGAAGACGTCTCCTCTAGACTTCATAAGTCCACCTAGGGTTCATGAGGAAACCCTAGTGACTTCCTTCATAAAACGAAGTACAAAGAGAAGAGATACAATGATGTGATGTAATGATTATGAGAGGGTATATCTCCTTCCTCTATTTATATGAGAGGTAAGGGAGGCCAATGATACAATGTGGGCCTAAGCCCTTACAAGCAACCTACAATAGGCACTTGTAGGCCAACACATGTGAAGTGCTCCACTCCAAAGTACACATGTCATGGTCCAAGGTGATTTCATACACATTATGGGCTCCAAGATGATGTAGCTACATTTTGTCGGTATTGTGTATATATGGGATTATCTTTGCAGGGAATTGTGAACAACTTAAGATGTGGTGTGAGAAGATTATGGCCTCTGAAGTTGACTTGAGGGATGATGGAGTTTGGTAGGTTATTGATTATCCAGAATTATGTTCCTTCTGACTCATAGGGGGTCAAGCCCCTAGCATATGGGAGGCTCAAGATATGGGGATAACATCTTGTGTTGTTGAAGAAACTTTGGGGGATTGGTGGTTGATTCAGACTCTGCAACAGATTCATATTGCAGAAGGTAGGTTTAGTTGAGATTTAGAGGGAGAAGACTAGTGTTGAAAACATTTTCCTCACAAAGAGGAAGTGTTTGCTTTTTGGTTGCTCCTAAAGTGTTTATACCATGCTAGGGGTGCACTTCATGTGATGTGGTGTGCATGGTGAAACCCTAGCCTCTTGTTGTATCTTAGGGTATTTTGGTGGAAACATGAGCACCGCTCCTAGTGCATATCCATTGGCATCATTTTCTAGCTCAAAAGGTTGTTGCAAATTTGGCATAGCTAGGATCAGAGCATTGCTGATTTTCTTCTTCAAATCTTCGAATGCTCTTTGTTGTTGTTTGCCCCAATGAAAATTCTTTCCATTGGTAGTCAAGGCATGTAATGGTGTTTTTGTTGTGGAAAAGTTTATGATGAATTTCCTCAAATATTGGGCTGCTCCCATGAAACTCCTGACCTCTGTCACGCTAGTGGGAACATGCAATTGTGTGACGGGTGCAATCTTCTCCGGATCCACTCTCGGCTCTCCTCCACCAATCATGTGTCCAAGATAAATCAAGGACGTCTTCCCAAACTAGCATTTTTGCAAATTGACAATTAGTTGATTCTTCTTTAAGGTCTCCAATACCTGCGTCACATGTGAGAAGTGCTCTTGCCACGTGTTGCTAAAGATTAGTATGTCATCTAGATATACTATTACAAAAGAGTCAATGAAGGGGCGTAGCACATCATTCACGAGTTTCATAAAAGTTGCAGGTGCATTGCATAAATCGAAAGGCATTATTAACCACTCGTACAAACCTTGTCTTGTTTTAAAATTTGTCTTCCACACGTCCTCCGCTTTAATCCTTACTTGATGATAGCAAGATTTAGGTCATTAAGGATTAGTGATCCACTCGTAGAAAGGATTAATGATCCAACAAGTCATTAATCCTTGGAAAAGGGTATCGATTTTTGATGGTGATCTTATTCAGGGCATGATAGTCAATGCACATTCTCCAACTTCCATCCTTCTTTGGCACCATGATGATGGGTGAGCCACAAGGCGTTGTACTAGGTCTAATTACTCCCTGCTCCAACAACTGCTTCAGTTGCTTCTTCACATCATCTGCTTCAATGATGGACTGCCTATACAACCCTATGTTCGACAATAGTGACTCTGGCAACTGTTGAATCTTGTGTTCAACCTCGCGCTTTGGTGGCAGTCCCCAAGGCTCTTGAAACACTTCCTTGTAGGACCTATCAATTGTTGTAGTTGTTGGGACTGCTTTCCACTACATCCTTCCAAGGATGCCTTCATCTCCAACTGACTACCTTCTCCTTGATGTTTTCCTTCTCTTAAAAACAACAAGACACATTTCTTCATACTTTCCGTGATTCTTCTGGCATGATGAGTGTTGAATAGAGAGAGTTTGGCTTTGTCCTTGTGTGCATTTGTGGCCTATGCTCTTCTCTCTTTGATCAGTCTATATTGGTTATTTCTTCTCTTGAAAATGGAATCCCTCACGTACAAATATGGGCTTCCCAAGATGACTCTGCATACATCCAAAGGAACCACATCTGCAACCACTTCGTCAACATAGTTCTGGTTGATGGTGAACTTGAATTTGCATTGCTTGCTTACCTTCAATTCCGCATCCTGCCTTACCCAACCTAGAGGGTATGGTTGCGAATGATTATGTGTCTCTAGCCCAAGCTTCTCAACCAATGCGCAGAGATTAAGTTGGATCGTGGACCAGGATCAAACAAACAATCCACTGCGCTCTGTTTCATGTGGATTTTAATGTAGAACGATTCGGTCATCACCTTCTCCTCTTTGTGGCTGCAACCAACTAACGCCACCTCCTTTTGCAGAGTAGTGCAACTAATCTTCCCTTCTAGGTTTGAGGTGTTGTCCACCCTCTCCTCGACATCCACACTTAGCATTGCTTTCTTCTTCTTCTAGAAATGTTATAGGTGGATGCTTGTCCTTGGGATATGTGCTTACTAAAGGTGGATGCTTGTCCTTGGGATATGTGCTAGAGGCACACTTCTTATGGAGGTAGTTATTTTATGTGGCATTGTCAATTGCTACATGGGGCACATGTTGAGGAGGATGGGGCCTTGGCATTGGATGTGGAGCTATCTTGTGGAGGAGCGCTAGGCACTAGGAGAAAGGGTTCTTAGACCTAGGAGCATTGGGACCATGTGGCACACAGGTGGAGGTAGAGTGCTTTGCTTGAGGGTGCCTTGCTTGAAGGGTGCTCCACTGGAGGTTGCTTGTGGACCTAGTTACGTGCATGTGGAGGAGAGCTTGGGAGCTTGTCTTGGAGAGCATGTAGCCTTATGATGAGGAGTGCTTGACATGTGGAGGCTTAGCTTAGAGATCGCTCCACTTGGGAGGTGGTGCCTAACCACCTAGTGACATGTGTACTCTCTTGGTAGAGGAGAGTTTCGCTTGTGGACCTAGTCTAACGACTTAGAGTAGTTTGTTGTTTACCTAGTCTACTTTTCTATTGTTGTCCTCCCTCACCTATCTTATATAATGCCTTTTTTATAACTCACTATTCAAGTATTACTTGTAATCTTGATATACTTGTCTTGGAGTCTATGTGCTTGTGTGATACAAGAGTTGGAAGACTTAGGGTTTGTGTGAAGTAAACCGTAGAGAAAACTGGGAGTGGTAGGGTTTGTCTTGAAGACTTGGTGTGAGTTGGATCTAGGGTTTGTGGGATGAAACCTCAGAGCAAGATTTGCAGTGCTTGGATGCAAGTGGAGTTTATGTGATCCATACTTGGTGAATCTCTTTGATAGCTTGTGGGGTGCAAGTGATCCAAGGGTCGACTTGTTGCTGTTGATGCTAGCTTGTTGTGGAGCCTTTGATGTGGCTAGATAACTTGGTGGGATGCCTTGCTAGGCTTTTTTATTGCTGGTTGGGTTTGCTGTTGATGGTGGATGTCGTAGCTAGGGTTTTGGAAACAATTGGAGTCTTTGCTTGGGATGAGTTGAAGGGAATTGTTCTACCAGCTTGGGATGAGTTGAAGGGAATTGTTGTACCAGCTTGGGATGAGCTGAGGTATTGTACTTTATCTTCATTTGTGTAATAATATATGAATTGTACTATTGCTGTCCTAAGTTTTTATGTTGCTGATTTGAATGGCTGTTTTAATGAGCTGATTTGTTGGGATAGATGGGCTGAAATGTTATCTGTTTTAGCATGCCTAGATGGAACTAGAAATCAGATTTAGTGCAGTTACAAATCTGTTATAAAAGTAATTTTCAGATCTATGTGTTGGTTGAGATTGTGCCCTAAGGGCTGTGCTGTTCATCTCTCATTCAAGTACATGTTCGGTGTCTATCTTCTTGAGCTTTCCTCGTGAAAAGGTTCGAGAGAATTGAAGTATTTGTGCTGTAATAAATATTTTAGCTTCAGCCATAAGGCTGAAAGTTCTATGAGATAGATTCGGGGAACCTCAAGTAAAGGAGGTGAAATTTCGGAAGTGTTTTAAAGTGCAGATTTTCAAAATTTCCACACCTTTAGTAAATAACAGTATGAAATACAGAAAAACAACCTTTGCAAGTTAAAATGACAAAAAATATACACAATGTAGTGGCAGAGTTTCATTTGCATGCAACACCAAGAAGGTCAATTCTTCATAGAAACTAAGAAGAATGTAATTTAGTTGGAAGAAAATTCTTTCCCCAGTTGGTCATAAGAATGTCTTGGATGTTAGTTGGCAATGATCAAGATAGAAAATGATATAAAGGATATAGAAATATTATCCACAAGTTTCATAATACGACAATTTAGTGGAATGCACTTCATGAGGAAAGTAAACCGCCTTTCATTTTTTTGTCAAGAAATGAAGTGTTATGGATGACACTAGATAAAGCTTACCATTTTTCTTCTTAGATTGAACAAATATAATAGAAGAATTCTCCTCTAGTCTAATCTACCTATCAAATTAGTTATAACTTATAACTCATGAACTAGGAATATATAATATTGGAGAAGCTTATTTACAATAAACTAGATTAGAAAGGAAAGTGCTATGAACGTCATATGTCTCAATAGGAGGAACCACTTTTCTTGGATGTTTTATAATTATGTTAGTTGAGTGAATTGATATATATTATTTAGCCTTGCACTTAGGCCATGAGGTCATACATTATTAGAGGCATCATTAGAATTTAGAGTCATAGTTACCAGGCTTGGCCGGACCTTAAACCTTTTGGACTGGCTGAACCAGTCTGTACCAAACCTCCAGACTTTTCCTAAAACACACAAGAAAAAGAACCTAAAAATTGATTTAAAAGGAAAATAAATCTACTTTTTGCGTATGTTAATGTAATTTTCGGTGATTATTTGTATTTTTGAGTAATATCTGTAATTTTAAGTACAATTTTAAATGTTCCATATTTCCGAACCTTTTTCCAAACCTTTTGAAAGTTTATTGAAATCCTGAACTTTTGTGAGCCTCCTCCCTGCCAAAACTACTAAACTTGTTGAACCTGGTAATTAATGCAGCATACTGTTTAGAAGTACTCAACCTTCTATATTTCCTTTTTTATTGAACCAAGGGCAAGTGTAGATAGGGGAATATGGGTGATATTGTTGTATTGTGACTAGAGTCTAGGCCTAGGTGTGTTGCTGTCATGGATACATCTTTGTTCATGGTCATTACACATCTTACATGCCTTTGCCTTCTCACACCATGTGCATTATGTACGTCTTTGTAATTAGTTGTGTTTGCCATGTGCTACGGTTAGCTATAGTAATTATGCATATTTTTACTTTATGCTTATTTCTCACTGTCTTGGATGCTTATTAGTCACTGAATAAAGTGTCGTGGCTCAATAATGGAGGTAGAGTAAGTAAATAGCAAATAAGTAATGATCTTTTTTTCAATATTTTGTTAGATAGACATGACATGCATGGTGAGAGGATTATCCGGTAACATTTGTCTTCCCATCCTTGGATCTTTAAAATTTTCATTCAATATATTATGCACGCTAAATAATTTTTAAAGCAGAATACTTTATTACGTTGTGTTAAGACTAAATCTGACACCCTAGGCTTTAGGTCGATTGTAGATTGAGGGAATCAAACTAGGTTTAATTCAGGGGTGGATCCTAAGGTCACGAATGATAACACCCCTCTTGTTTTGGGCTGGTGCGTGCCAACCACAGGGAGTCTACCCTAGGGCGTGCTGCTTGATGGATGAAATCTGACCTGCAAAAACACAAATCAAACAAGCACAAAATGGTTTTGGAACGAGGGTTAGATAACCTCACCCAAAACTTGCATAAAAATTGATTTCAGATAAATTTTGGTGGAAAACCCTAAGCAGAGCGACCCAATAGAATGCAAAAAGAGACAAATCAGCAAGAAAAGAACACTCCAATGGTGCCAAATCGACCCCCAATGAAGGATGAGCTTCAAGAAACCTGCAATTTATTAGAAATCCAATGCAACAACAAGAATCTAGGCCAAAATCAACACATAAGACACTTTATTCATGTCAAATTAGAGGAATAGCTCCATCACAGAGAAAAGCCAAGAACTGTTACAATGATCTCCAAGACACTGAGAATCTGAAGCTCGAATGAGAGATAGAATAGAATGAGAGTAGTAATGCTCCTGCAATAGAGTGATGAATCTGTCAACTGTGAAAGCATGCTGCATATATAGCTGACTGCATGAAGAATTCGCCCTGATGTTTCCAAACTAGGCCAAAAGCTAGCTAATATCCCTCGCCCATGTGTCAATCTGTCCATCTGCCATGTGTCAATGCATGAAAACATGCTAACACTGGCTGAGCACACCTTTCCCAAGCAATATGGCCAAATCTGGGGGTTATCTGGAGGAGAAAGGAGGTTGAATGGGTCAAAATTGGTTAGGTATGAAGAAGTTTTGGCCAAAAAGGTAAGAGGAGCGCATCTCCCGGAGAGAAATAGGGCGCATGAGTGATAGATGGGAAGGAAAAGGAAGAAAAGGAAAAAGTGGAAAGCTTAAAGCAAAAGCTAAAGCAGGAAAAGTGGAAAGTTTGAAAAGGGAAAGGGTGGAAACTTGAAAGCTAAAACAAAAGCTAAAGCAGGAAAAGTGTAAAGCTGGGAAAGGAAAAAGATGAAAGCTAAAGGCTAAAAGCTAAAGCAGAAAGCTAAAACTTAAAGCAAAAAGTAGACAACTCGCCCAGTTTGACCTTTGACCTGCTTTTAGAATGCTTTATGACTTTGGGAAACTTCTTTGCTTTATCCAGTTTTCATTTACAAAGTGTTGGGCGCCTTAATGGGCCCAGTTTTAGGAGGAAAAGGACCCAGATTTAAGCATGTAGGCCCCACATGGGATTCCAACTCACCTTGCCACGTCATTAGCTATGCCACCTCATCACCCAAAAAACAAGTTGTCCAAATACCATCAAGTTTATACTCATTGGAAGCAGAATTGGACAAGGAGTAAGAATATGTTGTCAAATAACTGATGTCAGGTGTCAATAAGATCCTCATGGGCAAGAAGTGTCCCATAATGCTGCAAATCTCTCATACTCAAACTTGGAAGTGAAAAACTCATCCTGTAATAAGTCAAAAATCACTAAAACAAGCTCTGAACTCAACACCTGTAAGAAACCATCCTCTAACTGACCAGAACAAACATCAATGTGCCTGGAAGACTTCTGCATGATGGCCCCGTGCTATCAAGAAGAACCTCTGAATGCCAGCCTAAAAGGATATGCTGGCCCTTTGACCATCCAAATCTCAAGGGTGAGATTTTGGGGTCAACAAATGGCGACTCAAGGGGCGAGACCTCCTGTGGTTCTCGAGAACCTAGAACTCATGTCTGCAACTAAAACCATCCAATGCCAATGATGTCGAGAAACTGATGCCAAAGGAAACAAACTGATAATCGTAAAAACTGCTGACTGATACTAGTAACTGTTTTATTGGGCCATGGAGTCAATCCCTACAAACCATGAAACTCAAACCATGATACCTATGAAAATCACATGAAATGGGAAATCTGATCTGAAACTGCTGCCACTCGCCAACTAGTGCATTGCTCTATGTGGTAGATGCGTTGATGTTGACACAAAAGAGGCAGTCACTTTGTCAGAGACCAATAAGGTAAGCCCCTACCAAGTGCGAAGGTCACTCACCAATGATGACAATGGGGCCTAAGGCATAGACACACTCTGTCACAATGAAAAATGATCTGGAGTCGAATCATGACAAGAGTCACCTGATCAAGGCCCAATGATACTCAACCATGTCAAGTGCGAAACGAATGCCAATGAGGCTTGCAACCATTAAGGTGTTCGACACTCCTGGGTTTCTTGTAGATAAGGTGTCGGTGTCGATACAAGGCAACCTACTGAAAAAAGGAGCAATGATGACTCTCCTTCCACAATGCGAAGTGAACAAGGTGAATGAAAATGTGTGGTGGGCCAAACAACTCAATCTCGGTATCATATCCCTATGCTGGATGAGGGGACTCTGTAAGATGGTAAAAATTAGTGAAGCAATGATGAAAAGACAGACACAATCGCCTATGTCTTTCATCCTACCCCCCTAAACTCTATGCTCAGGTGATGAAAAAGGATCTCTCGTCCAGACTGGCAATCTAGGATGACACAAACATCTGGCGTGAGGCCACTGACAAGTAGAAAACAGGCTTCCGACAAGCACAACATCTCTGGAAAAGCGGAAAGTCCTCCTAGGAAGCAGGAAGTGAAGCAAAGAAAAATCCTAATCTATCACAACTCAAACCACATGTTGGTAAAGGGAAAGTGGGCCAGGGAATCTAGTCTAGACTGAAAACTAGAAAGCAGGAAGGGAATCTACTCTAGGCAAAGCAAAGTGACAATAAATGAAAAGAACAAACATCTAAACTAATGCCCGCAAGTACCCAAAAATGTTGAAGGGGTTAAACCCTTCATTGGAAAAATTGTTTAAGACGCTGCCCATTGATAGGTAGTTGCATGACATCACCATCCAAATCAACAAGCTGAAAAGTGTTGGGTCCCACTGAAGCATGGACACTGAATGGACCCAACCACAAACTATCAAACTTAATGTGGTCTCCTGGCTTCTCTCTTCTCTTTTCCCACAACAAGACCAAATCACCAACATGGAATACCTTTCGTTTAGCTCTCTTATCAAAGGCTTTCTTTACCTGTCTCTGATGATCAATAAAATGTGTCAAATCCTCTGATCTATCCTCCTCAAGATGAACTAGATCATCAAATTGGCCATGCAAGGCCACCTCATCTATAGTGAACTCTCTAATCAACTTGTGGATTGGAATCATCAAGTTAACTAGTAGGACTACATCAACACCATAAACCAACTCGAAGGGTGCCTTACCAGTTGACTGCTTCTTTGTCACTCTGTCAGCCCACAATGCATACTTGAGACTGCTATCCCAAGCTCTCTTGTTTTCTCCCACCGTTCTTCTGATTACCCAAATCAAGTTCTTGTTGGAGGACTTTGCTAGTCCATTACCTTGTGGTTAGTAGTTAGCCGAATGGGCTAGAGTGATACCAAACCTGAGGCAGAAAGCCACCAACTCGACCGATCTAAATACACTGGCGTTGTCAGTCGTAATCTTCCTCGGGACTTTGAATCGGGTGAGGATATTCTCCTCCATGAATCGAATAATGGCAGCAGATGATGATGTCCTAAGGGAAATGGATTCCACCCATCTAGTGAAGTAATAAGTAGCTCCCAATATCCAAGAATGGCCAACACTAGAAACCTATGGAATCTGTCCAATAAAGTCCAACCCCCACTGCTGGAAGGGGGCC
>ML777115.1:556728-600857 GCA_009831015.1 Picea engelmannii
GCTTCCGGTAACCCTGGTAACAACTCAATCCATGAACTTATGTAATCATGTAAATACCCCTCAGTTCGTTGGTCTACTACCATCACCTGACCAACTGTCTGAAGGTAGTCACTAATGCGGGGAGTCAATCCTGTGCCTACTGACCTTATCAATCTCTGCCAAGGAGGTAGCTCTGTCATCCATGCTGCCCATGAGATCACGGGAAAGTGTTGGTCAATCAATATGCTCTGCACCCTCAGTGAATCTGTAATGCAATTTGTCCACATGCTCCCCCATCCTAGTTCTGGAATGGGCAAGGATTGTACCAACCCAACCTGAAGAGTGTGCCCCGACCTGTTCTGTTGCCAAGTCGTATGCTCCCCCATATGTCCTTACTCATCGTCCACAAAGTTCTCCCATGCAAAACTCTCTCAAATCTGCTCATAAGTGGTGAAGTTACTGGGGTCCCAAACTACCCGATGTGATGCAAAGCACCCTCTACTTGTAGCACTGATCTGCCTTGTGCACACAAAAGAACTTCCCAGACTATCCCTGACAAGCCAAGCAATCATAAACTGTCGAGGCTCGATCAATTCTTCAGAAGACTGCTCCTCCAAGCTACTAATCCAACGTACTCCAAGAGTAAACTCTGGAGAACGCAAACTAGCAATCCTATCGGTATCGTGCTAATGATGCATCCCTCCAATCACCACTGTTTGACCACCATGCTCAGACTGTGCTCTCCTCTCCTGGAATTGCTTATCATGGACCATACTCGGCCAAGACATCTAAGTGAAGTCAACGTAGGTCAATCCATGGCTATCCTCGATCCTGGGTATCATGAGGAAAAAAAAAAACTCCACAACTCCTCTTACCTCATTCCCACCAGGACGTAGACCAATCACTACCTCGGCTCTGTCGGTTGTCAATCTCACCCGAAGCAATCCATCACTTGGATGAATGCTAGCGCCCCACCATTGCATTGGAAGTCCACCACTCCCAATGCCTGTTGCTGAAAACGCTGTGCACTGCCCCAATAGGGTTTGAGACTCCCCCTACATTCTGCATCTTGATCACAAAGTCCAAACAGATGAACTCTGCCATCGCCACCAAGCTACCTATCTCATTCGACTGACTCAGGTGATCCTCCCATGTCCTGCCGAGGGCATCAAACCACAACGAAAGATGCCTCGACAGTTGCCTGCAAGACTGGAGGGTGACTACTGTGTTGGTCAACCCCAAGGGCACGATCAAGATCCCCTGATGATATCTTGGAACAAACCTGTGAGTGTCTGGCTCCCTGATCCTCATCTGCTGACATCCTCGATGAAGCTCGATTATCGAGGTGTATGTTTCCCCTCAAGGCTCACCCATCCACTCTCCGATCTTGGGTAACATCAAATCAAGGGTGTGCCCGAGGCCTCTGTCCGGAGGTCTCCCTGGTGGAAATGCTCCAAAGCTCTACTGCCCACTACTGTGTGCCAATGAAGACCCTTGCATACTCTCGCATACCACTGTGTCCTGTGCATTCTACTGAATCCAACACTCTGCTGACGATGGCTGTATCTGTATCCCAGAGTGTGTCCATTCTTGTCATGTACCTTTCCACCCAATACATGGACACATATATTTCCTCACAAGCTGATCCCCAAGGAAGGTGCTCAACTATTTCCTGAGACTTTAGTGTGCTCTCCGAAGGTAAGGGCTCACGATCCTTGCAGTACCAACTAAGAGTGCAATCCAAACTCTTGGAGTCACAACTCTCCCCGAGTACCGACAAATCGGAATGCTCCTCATTCGACCCCATCACAAGAGGCTCCTCCCTCTCATCATGCGTGACACTCATGCTCGCCTGTACCATGGCTGCCAAATCTGATGGAGTCTTTACTGTAAGTGGTGAAGAGCGTACCAAGCCCAACTGATAATGTAGCTCCTCAACCTCTCTTTCCTTGTCCTCAACAAACTTGAGGGAAAGGTCCGTATCCATAAACAACTACAGGTAGTCTGACTTTAGCTGCTCTAGTGCTTGTTTGCCGATCCACAACTAAGCACTAGTGACTCCACTTGCCACTCCACTGTGTCTCTCCTCTATCTGAGCTTTCCACATAAGATCCTTAATGAATCTACGAGCTCCATCGGTCCTGGTCCTGGATGGGGTCTCTTGTGAAAAAGGGTCCATGTCCCCTGGCCATAGCTCATAAGTGGGATGGGCTGTTGAATGCTCATTGTAGTGGGATGCTAGCACAACTTCGTCATCATAAGCATCCTCAACGTGTGTGCCATCAACCTGTCCGTCATAGGTGCTGGTGTCATGGGATTCATAGGACAATGCTAATGTTGCATGAGGTGCTTCTGTGTCGTCATCCTCATAGTCAACATAGGTGGGACAAGATATTGCCCCCTCATCATCAGTGATAGACCCCATCAACATACAAGTTCCAATGGTCTCATCATAGACCATTGCTTGGTCCTCCTCTGTGCTCACCTCCTCATCATGGCTGGATGCATGCTCCTCCACTTAGGAATGCTCCTGTGCCACCAATGGATCCTTCTACTCTTCTGCCATACCTTCCTTCAATCTTTGTCTTGTGCCATTAAAGGAATCCTCATCTAGGCCTTAGGGCCAACTTCCATACTTGATGGTGCGATGGTCTCGAAGATACATATCTGCACAAAACTCTTTACCCAGTGCTAAATACTCTTGATAGTAAGGCATGTACTTGCCTACCGATAGTTCCCACTTTATTTCAACCATGAGCTCCTTGGTCTTCATCTTTCCAACCTCAGTATGTTGTCCTTGACCTCAGTTGACTGCTGCAGATTTCTCTTCCACTGAATACCCCTCAGGCTGGCAAGATCACCAGCTCTAATACCACTATAATATCCCTAGGGTTTTTAAGGCTAGAAAATGGACTTAGGTCAACTTGCAAACAAGTAATTTAAACAGTACCACACAGTCCTTTAACCATATCAGAGTGCATTTATAAATAACCAGCATAGGAATAAAATCAACACTAATTTTCAGTTCTGCAACATGGTAATACCAGTAGTAAATATAGCCATACAGTATCCATGTCTAGTTTGCTATTAAAACCAGTAGTGAAACCCTCTAAAGGTTGTTGTCACAACTTTAGTAAACACAGGAATACAATACCCAGTCAGTAGAAGATATTACACCAACTGTTCTTGTAATAGAAAACACTAAATGAAACCTTGACCTTGACTGGTGGTGGTGCAACCATCCTTCTGTTGAATCTGGCCCCCAACAGTGGGAATAGGGCTCGGCCTGCCTTCCTGTAGATCCTGGTTGTTTCTCCTAGCTGGCTGCTACAGTATATCATCGACTTTCCCCCTAAGGGAAGATATAGGGTACGACTCTCCCCCTTAGACCTCTCGATGTTGCCTCTAGGCCCCCGACCCTCAAGAGAAGTCACTGCTGACCCTCTTAGCACCTCCCACAACCTTCCACAGTCTACAACAGCAACTCGGTCTCCTTGATGGTAAATTCGGTCCTCTACAGAAACCACATCGAACTTGTTCAATAACTAACACTCCAATGGATGTGATTCTGATGCAAGAGTGAACAAGGGTTGAGCTAGGGTGAGCACAAGCCCACTGAAATCCAACAGAAGCTAAGGGTTTACCAACCCTCCAAAGGACTGAGGCAACCGCCTTCAAAGACAAAGGATCAACTCAAAAAATGAATTCTTGTGCCTTTCAAATGAGCCTCTATCTCTTTATATAGTTTGTGCCTTAGGTTTGCTTCCTTGTTTTAGGGTGACTTATGTTAGGGTCTTTTACCTTTTCCTTTACCCAAAGGTGGTTTACCGACTCCCCTTTGTTGATATTATGGTAGTTGCGGGAGGTATTTACTCCCATGTGTAAACCTGACGAGAATAGAATATTTCGGGAAGCAAGAAGAAACCCTAATTAATTGGTTAATAACCCTAGAAGACAAGTCGGCTCAAGAGAATGACTTGTATTAAGTTATTAGCCTCCAAGAGAAGAAGTCGGCTAAAGGAAATATTATATACTAAAGAATTAGTACCCAGAATGAGAAGTCGGCCCAGGCAGTTTGCCAGGATTAGTTTGTGCACAAGTTTGGAGGAGAGCTGCCATTGCAGCTGCTGCAACTAGCAGATTTCGGTTTTGGCTTGGACTATCTCTTGCTTATGGTTTGGACTCTCTGATCAGCTCTTGTTACTCTTGCTTGGTGCGCTATCCTTGGAGAAAGGTGCGCCACCCTTTGTTTGGCTATCTAGCCTAGGGTTTGCTTTCAGAATGATTCTTTGTCAAGGTTAAGGTTGTCGGGGGTGGCTTCGGCTTATGGTTGGGTGACAATATCGCTATATTGTCTATGGTTAAACAAGCACATCCATTATATTCTAACACCCTTTAGTTGGGGACTATGGCCTACGGGAGCCTTCTAAGACACTATGTCCCTCCTTCGGTGGGGTCAAAGGGGAGGGGACATGCCACTGAACCCCACTCTCCACTAGGTGGTGCGCCCCCCTTGGACAGGGTCCCACACTCCACTGGCAACCACCTTCAGAGGTGCGCCCTCTCTTTTTGGGCCCCACATTCCACTCAAAGATGAATTTTTGCTGCAAGCCTAAGTCTAACTTAAGTTGAGATACTAAGGCCGACTAGGGTTGTTTAAGGTGTCCATCAACTGGCCTAGAACACATAGGCACAACGAGACACCAACCAAGCTAAAAACTAACACTCCCTCTTAGCGAGGGAGGTGTCTCCACCAAGATCAATGTCTGATCCAATCAAATCTGTTACTGTTGTTGTAGCTGCTCCCTCTGAACCGGAAGATCCACCTGCTACTTCTGCTGCACTCTGATCTGATGTGTTGTTCTGCTCATCCATCAATGTCAAGTCATACCAACTGACTTTCTTCGATACTTATCTCTGATCCGGGATCCCTCTGGACCCACCTACAGGGTATCCCAACACCCTGCACATCATACCTTGCCTGATGCCAAGCCTCATTGTTACATCCAAGGCTGCTCTCTCTGCACGTATGAGCACTTGTCCATCATGTGAACATTACTTCATACTCCATATCCTCCAAAGCTGATATAGAGAGCAAGTTAACCTTCAACTTTGGCACACACTGTTGGATATTTGCAACTTCATGCAGTCATTTTGCACAAGAAAGTACAAGAAGACCCATCTACACCATTACAAAAGCCCCGGGAAGAAGTTGAAGACCCAGGAAGAGAAGTCGACATCACAGGAAAATAATAAAGTAATTGAACATCCAGAAATAAGAAGTTGGCCCCAGACTGGCGCCTAGATTAGTATAAATACAGGATTGACTCATTTCATTTGGACAGGTAAACAATTCTCCTTTCTACAGTGCGCACAAGGCAGTTGTAGCTACAGTTGTGCTATTTTGTTATATCTTGGTTCTGGTTGTCTTGGAGAGTGCACCACACTTTGAGAAGCTCTTGCTTGGTTATTCTTGGTCATTAATTGAGGTGCTAGGTCTTGGTGATGCTAGCCTTGGGGAGGATCTTCTCTGTATGGTATTTTGGCTATTGATGGTGATGTATTGGTAATATCTTGGACTGAATTCTTCTTTAGAAAGGTTGCTGGCTTTTTCTCCCAAAGTTGGGTTTCCCTGGATAAACTCTTGTGTTCTTGTGTCTACTGTGCATGATTAATATTTCTAGATCTTGTTATTTCCGCTGCATTGTTATAGTTGATATTTCCAGTGTATAGTTATTCTATGATAACTGATGCACATAAGTGAATCTTGTTATTAATCATAAGGAAATAACTATCATATATGAGAATCGTATAAAACATCAACACATAAATCACCTCATCCACCTCTAGAGACACTCTTGACTCTAGCTGGAATCTGACGCATCCAACCCCTTTACTGCATGCCTGGTGCATGCCCCATTCTTCACATGGAAGTTTGAGCCCGTCTCCGAAAGACTAAGGAACACCGACCTCATTTTCATCATATGGCGAGATGACCCATTGTCCATGAACCATGCCCCACTATCCTCAAACTCAGCCAATCTGCTGCTGCTAGAAAGAGTGGTAACCAGAGAAAATTTGTCATCGAATTTCTTTGCAAACGTATCCATCCCAATGCTGTAGCTACTACCTCCGACTCCTTCTTCTTCTTCTTGTTGGGACACTTGCTGGCATAGTGGCCAGTTTTGTGACATGCAAAGCATCTCACTTTGTCCATGTCCTTGGAGCCTCCCGCTCCACTGCTCTTCTTTGCATGAAGAGCCACATTCTCCTCCTCCTCACTCTTCGGTTGACTAGCCTGAGATGCATCCACTCGCAGCGCCTCCTGGGTGAAGTCGTCCCACAACCTCTCCCAATCAGGGAGTTTCTCCCGTGCAACCACCCCTCGGACAAACACGTCCCACTGCTTATACTACCATCTTTAAACTTGTTAATTTATTTCTCAACAATAAAATTCAAAGTTCATTTAAAGTTTCATACATTTTTTTTCACTTTGTCCAAACCTCAATAACAGTTGTAACACCATGAAAGTGAGGAAGAATATCATCCTCCAAAGCAAAGGTAAGAAGAAGTAATGCATTTTTATTCTTCTTCTTATAGTTATTAGACACGAGATCTGATTTTGGAGTTGTCCTTATAATGATTTTCCAAAGATCACGATAAGACAAAATTTGCTCCACTTTTTGTTTCCATGCAGAATTTTTTTACCATTTAATTTATGAGATTTCGGCATCATGAAACTATTAATATTGGCCATATTTCCTTATAACTTCAAAAAAATTATAATTTCAAAAAACAAATCTGCTTATAACTCCAATAAAAATCAGAAATTCTTATGACTCC
Source organism: Picea engelmannii (assembly GCA_009831015.1). Classification (NCBI taxonomy): domain Eukaryota; kingdom Viridiplantae; phylum Streptophyta; class Pinopsida; order Pinales; family Pinaceae; genus Picea; species Picea engelmannii. Next base: position 563,551 of record ML777115.1, read on the forward strand.
TTTTGAAACTAAAACTTATAACTCCTTTAAAAAATCAGACTTAAAACTCTTTCCCGTCTGTACACTTTAATTTTTTTAAAGGATTTAACAATAGATTGTGCAATTGGCACCTTTGCAGTACAGATTGTTGACTGCCGTGGTACGATTCGCTAAGTGGCTGACTTTTTCTGCTGACTGACAGCTGCCGTACACTTTTTCCAGTTGTACAAAACTAATTGAGTCGCTGTATGATTCCAATTTCAGTTGTTGCCGTACAATTCCATCTTTAATTGAACCACCGTATAATTTAATTGGTCCGCAATTCGATTGCTGTACATAAGTTTTTTAATTGTTTATTCAGTGGCCATACAATTTTGTGAATTCAGCAGCTGTGCAATTTCCAAGCAATTCAATTACTGTACAATTTTTGACCAATTGCCATACAATTTGAATTTAATTTGCTTCCGTACAGATTCGGTTTGTACAATTTCTGAGCACTGCCGTACATGTTTGATTTTACCTTCACTGCGGTACAAATTCTTTTTCCTGGCCGTAAGGATGTCTTCATACAGATTCTTCTTCATGGCTGTATGGATGTCTCTTGAAGGGTTTGATTTCAAAGTGTGCAAATTTTCACAGTTTTTTTCATAATTGTCTTGCGATTTCTGGAATCACGTCATTCGTGAAGCCCTAGAAATTGAAAAGCATCCCAATAACTTTAATCAAGATGATGGTTATAAACTTAGACATTTATGGAAGCCTATCATTCATCGCCTTAAACACTAAACTCTTTCTGCCTCCTTTAGCAACCCCCCCCCCCACTCTCCCTAATCTTTCTCTTACCCCCCCTCTTTTTACTCCTCTGTTATAAACCTCTTCTTGTTTATTTTCAAGTTCCTTCTAATTCTTAGACTCCTTTAATTTGAAGATTTTCCAGGTCCTAACAAGCTGCCAACTAGGTCTGTCTTTGACCTCAAGTTGGCTCTAAGTTCCAACTGTCAAACAAGGGTTTGCTGCTGTTTTATAACAACAAACTGTTCAGGAACTTCTTTGCTGTTCTGTTACAGTTACATAGGCCATTGAGGTGCTCTAGCATGTAGTTATTGTCACAAGATGTTAACACATGCATACATAAGCTATGTAACACACCTAGAGATCTTTTAGAGCTGAAATAATGTTGTTTTAAACACTAGCATACATGAAAATGAACACATGTATTTTTGGTCAACATGACCCTGGATAAAACCCCCTCGGGGAAACCAGTTTGGAATTTGAGTGTATAAATGTTGAAAATAGAAGAAGGAATACAACAAGTACAATAAACAGATGAACCTGATACAATAGCAGCTTGAACCAAGCCGAAACACAAGTCCAAATGATGAAGATGCGCTCTAGGATGGTGCACCCTCCTCACAAGTTGCCAAAACCACTAAACTGAAGCTCTCTGCCAACTGGAAGCTCTGATGGAGAAACCCTCCCACAGTACTCTGAATTTGTGTTGTAGCTCTCCACTGAAACTGTCCTCAAAGCAAACTGACCTCTATAAGTCCTCCCTGCTAGCTGTGTGCCCTCCTCCTAGCAAGAACTAGCACCACAAATAAATGAAGGACTAAGCTTTGTGGCTGCCTCCATGAATAGAAGTGCCCAAGCTTTCTTCACTCAATGCCTCCAACTTCATCCTCATGCTCCTCTCCCAACTCTCTTGGTGAACATAACAAGGAATAATGAGCCTCTCCTTTGCCCTTGCGCCCTCCTTAAGGAAGCATAAGGAAACCTAAAGTATGTGTGGATGAGATCATCTTATCTCATCCCTAATCAATGGTTGAGATCATCTCAAAAGAATCTCAACTCAAAACCCACTTTATTTAAGTTTCCATAGTTTCACTTTATGTCCCTCAATTCACTCACAAAGTGAATTAATAGTCATTTTAGGCTTAAATGACCAAATTTCACTTTTGACTTAAATCGTCTATGTCAAAGTGAAATTAGACATAAAGTAAATGGTACATGGTACAAAGTACTTCCCACATGTGTTTAGAAGCTCACAAACACAAGGGGACCACTTTCCAAGGTACCCTAATCTCAACACTCCCTCTTACTGAGGAAAGTGCCCTTCACCCCCAATCTCATCCCTACAGTGGACATGGTTGCCTACTGGCAAATACTCGGTGTACCCTGATCAAAGAAAGTAGTCTCTGACACAGATCTGCTCAATCTGCGTGATCTACAGATGGAAGTGTCTCTCCACCTATCCAAGATCACCTAGATCTTGGTATCAAACCAAAGATCTCAACCTTGGTCTCCCACCAAGGATTTCTACCTCTTGGCATCTCGCTAATGATCACTACTCTTGGCATCTCACCAAGAGTCTCCCCCTCTTGGTATCTCACCAAGAGTACCAGGATCTCGACATCTCACCAAGATCCTCAACTTGGGCTCTCGCCAAGTAGCTTCCACCTGAAGTGGAACCAAAATTTGATCTGCCCATCTTTGTAGCCAAGTGAGGCTCAAGCCTTTGTGGTGCCTTGCCGCTCGCTCCTCCTCATCAATCTCTGATGCTCTGAAACCCCTGCACCAACCCTTTGTTTCGACAACTCTGAAACTGAAGCTGTCCCGGGTGGACCAACCATCCCTGATGATGGTGTCCAAAAAAGCTGAGTCTGAGCTCCCTCTGAATCACTACTGTGGGTCAATAGGTCCTCCTCAACTCTGTCTCCCCACCTGACGCTAGATGGTGTAACAATTGATAAAGTAGTAGCGAATGCACACTCTCTCGCAAACTGTGCATTGAACTCAAGCTCCTCTGCTGTCGCTGCTGAAACATCCTGCTGCTTCTTTTTCTTCTTGGGACATTGTCTTGCATAGTGACCCATCTCCCTACAAGCAAAGCATCTCACTGTGCTCATGTCTCTCTTCTGCCCACCACTGCTCTCTCCGTGTGGCGGGCCCCCAAACTTGGGACCTTGTCAACTTCCCCTGTCATTCTTCTTCTTTCCCTTTGTCCAAAGAGCAAGATCCTCATCACCCTGCAATGTCTGCTGCTGTCTAGAAGTCTCTGATATAAGTCTAGTCTCCAACTGAACGAAATCATCCCACAATCTTTCCCAAGTGGGCATGATCTCCTTGGCAACAATGCCATGAACAAATGGACCCCATGGTTTGGTGAAGTTGTTTAAGGCTGTCCTCACCATAGAGTCTGGGTCCACTACCTCTCCAACGGCTCCAAGCTCGTCTCTGATTTGGGTGTATTGGCCAAGGAAAGAAGTAACCGACTCATCCTGGAGCATACAAATGCCCTTGAGTCGATCATATAAAACCATCTTCCGGTTTTGGTTAGAGCTCTCGTAAAGCTTGCATAGAGATGCCCACATCTCAAATGCATAGGCTTTCCCCAGTCAAGTGGGGAATGATATGATCTCGCACTGCATCACATATCGTCCTCTTTTCCTTGTTGTTCCTCTTCCTGAACTCTGCTAACAAGACGGGAGCAGTATCAGGAGGAACAGGAACAGTCGCCTGAACTATATCCCATAGTTCGAGGTCCTCTAAGACAAAGACAATCCTGGCCTTCCAAAGAGACCAGTTGTTAGCTCCAGCTAGCCTATCCTCCACACGCATTTGAGATGCTGGCATCACTGCCCACTGCACTAAAATTGATGCTACAACTGCAAAGGAACATTGCCTCACTCATGTCAACACAGGTTTGAAAAGAGGCAAACGAACACGACCTCACTCCTAGCAATATAGGTGTGAAAAGAGGTCGTGACAAATCAGCCTGACTCCTAACAAGTAGGTGTGAAAGGAGACTGACGAAATGTCCACAAACTGCTCTACAACTCTGCACAAAAAATAATGCCAACAAGCTGCCACTAAACTCTGTAAATGGCTGTCCACAAAATCTGCCCAATAGATGTCTAAAATAGTCCACCAAGATGTTGTCCAAAACTCAGCAAAAATCAACCACCAAGCTCTAATACCATGAAGATTTTCCAGGTCCTAACAAGCTGCCAACTAGGTCTGTCTTTAACCTCAAGTTGGCTCTAAGTTTCAACTGTCAAACAAGGGTTTGCTGCTATTTTATAACAACAAACTGTTCAGGAACTTCTTTGTTGTTCTGTTACGATTACATCAAAGTTACCAGAACCGGACCGGTTGTTGAACCGGTCGACCCAAAAAACCAGAACCGAACCGGAACTGGAAAAAAATTTGAATAAATAAACCGGTCACTAAAAATACATAAATATTCAAATTTTGAAAAAAAATACATATTCATGTGCATCCATGTGAATCCAAACCATTATACACATTTGAAAAGTTTCTCATATATATATAACAAGTAACATTGTATAAAACCAAAATAGCACTAACAGTGAGTGCACTCCATAGTCATATGAATATCTTAATCAAAATACATCATCAAAAAGGCTCTAAATGGCCTATAAAGTCCAAAAATAACTCTAGAGTCTAGGCTAGAGGCTAGAGAGTAGAGACTACACAATCTAATAATATTCTCATAACCATGTCCCTTGAAGCTCGAACCACATGAAGCTATAGCATCCAACATAGGTTGATAAGAAATAGACCTTGCAAAATTGAAAGATATGTCTGCATCATACCACCACCTAGCAATGCATTCCCCAACAACCTCCCTTTATATCTTCTTCCATTTGGCATCAATAGTGGGCTGAGCACCAAGGGTAGTGCGGGGTACAAAAAATGACTCAAGGTTACCACGAGGCCTTTTGGATGCTGATACACCAGCACCACTTCCACCAACATGTTCTTCCCTAGGATTGGTATAAGGATCACGTCCAGGGATTGGGAAAACAGAGGATTCCTCAAAACTAGGCATTCTATCTTGATGATCACTATCAAATTGAGTTCCACTACTACTTCTCCCCACATCTTTTCGAACGTTCTTATTCTTGGCTTTCTCTGCTTGATAGGAATCAAGATGGCCCTGCATTTTAGCTTTTAGTTCATCAGAAACTTCCAAGCATGGTTTTATATTCCCCCTTACATGGGCTAAATGTTGCTTGATCCTATTAATACCTCCCCCACCAACCTCCTTTTGGCAATAATTACAAACCATTTTCCCATCAATCAATTGACAATGAAGCCATCCTGGATCCCTCTTATCTTTAAGAGCCATGGAAACAAATAAAAATCTGCAAATAAAAAACCCTATGTTTTTTTAATTGCTAGGAGAAAACAACAATAATTTTATGGAGAAAACAACAATAATTTTAAGGAGAGTAATCACTATGGTTTTTGGGAGTAAGTGCATAGTTTACATACCTTGAAATCTGCCCAAGAAAACAAGTTCCAAATCTGCCCAAGAAAACTTGTTCAAGTCTGCCCCAAATCAACTCCAACTCTGCTCCAAATATGCTCCAAATCTGGTCCAAGAAACTCAGCAAAAGAACTCTCCAAATGAGCCCAACAATCAAATCTTCAAATCAACCTAGCAGCCTCTCCAAATCAGCCCTGCAATCAGCTCTCTAAAATTAACAAAAACCCTTAGCTCACAAACTCAAGAGAACCCAAATGAATAGTGTGAGTGAAATAGAGGGGGTGGGGGTGGGGTTGGTTTTATAGGTTTATTAGGGGCTCTAGATATTTCTAGAACCTTCCATTGCATGTTTTTAAAAATAAAAATAAAATTGCAAATCCCCTCACTTTTCGGCCGTACATTGGCTGTACGGAATCGACCGGTTTGAGGAAAAAAACTAGTTCTGGTAACACTGGGTTACATAGGCCATTAAGGTGCTCTAGCATGTAGTTTTTGTCACAAGATGTTGGCACATGCATACCATAAGCTATGTAACACACCAAAAGATCTTTTAGAGTTGAAATAATGTGGTTCTAAACACTAGCATACATGAAAATGAACACATGTATTTTTGGTCAACATGACCCTGGATAACCCCCCCCCGGGGGAAAACCAATTTGGAATTTGAGTGTATAAATGTGGAGAATAGAAGATGGAATACAACAAGTACAATAAACAAATGAACCTGATACAATAGTAGCTTGAACCAAGCTGAAACACAAGTCCAAATGATGAAGATGCGCCCTAGGATGGTCCGCCCTCCTCACAAGTTGCCAAAACCACTGAACTGAAGCTCTCTGCCAACTGGAAACTCTGATGGAGAAACCCTCCCATAATTCTCTGAATCTGTGCTGTAGCTCTCCACTGAAACTGTCCTCAAAGCAAACTGACCTTTGCAAGTCCTCCCTGCTAGTTGTGCGCCCTCCTCCTCAAGTACACCCTCTTCCTAGCAAGAACTAGCTCCACAAATAAATGAAGGACTAAGCTTTGTGGCTGCCTCCATGAATAGAAGTGCCCAAGCTTTCCTCACTCAATGCCTCCAACCTCATCCTCACGCTCTTCTCCCAACTCTCTTGGTGAACATAACAAGGAATAATGAGCCTCTCCTTTGCCCTTGCACCCTCCTTAAGGAAGCATAAGGAAACCTAAAGTATGTGTGGATGAGATCATCTCATCTCATCCCTAATCAATGGTTGAGATCATCTCAAAAGAATCTCAACTCAAAACCCACTTTTCTTAAGTTTCCATAGTTTCACTTTATGTCCCTCAATTCACCCACAAAGTGAATTAATAGTCATTTTAGGCTTAAATGACCAAATTTCACTTTCGACTTAAATCTCCTAAGTCAAAGTGAAATTAGACATAAAGTACATGGTACAAAGTACTTCGCACATGTGTTTAGAAGCTCAGAAACACAGGGGGACCACTTTCCAAGGTACCCAAATCTCAACATAATTTTCATTTTATAATCCCCCCCCTCTTTTTATTATTTTCATCTTTGAATTAGTAGTCATTTTCCTTATCTTGTATCTTTGAACTTTGAGTTAGCCTTAATTGTTTATTCTTTCCCCCAGCTTTTTAACCTCCCAATTGGAAGTTCCTCCTACTTTACTTTGGGAGAACTATTTCCTCATTCTTTATCTACTCTTTATTTTATTCTCTAAGACCACCCTTTCGCAATATCTAATTTAAACCTTAATAGTAATAAAATAAATTTAATATTACTTTATCTTTTAATTCAAACAAACTTCCCTCCCCTTATAACCTAATTATTAAACGGTAACCGTTTGATTCTTTCAACGGCTACTTCCTTACCTTCTTTAACTTTGTTCCAATCTTTAACTTTTTAAAATTATTATTAATTCATTATTTTATATTAAACATCTTATCTAGCCTTTATAACCTAATTATTAATTGGTAACGGATTAATTCATTCAATGACTATATTTTTTCCACTTCTCCCTAACGTTCCCTTCGCCCCCTGCCTTTATAAAGCTTCTCTTCAACTCTCTTTTCATTCATTCTTGCTTCAAGAGTCCCTGATGATGGGTGGAGTGTCCACTCAAAACGTTGGATGTTTCAAACTCCCTACACAGTTAAAGTTCCAGAGATCGCAAGACGAGGGTTTGATTTCCTTAATTCACCTTAGCAATCTGCTACAGAAAATAAGTGAACTACCCACAAATATCTGTAAAACAGCAGATGTTTCACAGATCTGATGTAAATCGTGCAAAATCAGTAAGGGCATACAAGATTATAGGCTGATACGGTGCTAGTGCACACAATTTTGAGGGTCAAATCTGCTGAACAATACACTATATCAGCAATAAAAACACCAAGAATAAGACCACTACCAATAAATCAGTGCTAAGAAAACCCTGAAATAAGTCAAAAAACACTTTTGGATCAGCTATTGAAATGAGCCCTTGATTGAGGGTTTAAAATTTAAACCCTAAGAAACCTAGACAAAAAAGATGGTCCAAAAATCCTAGATCTGCAACTCTTAGGCAATAATTATAGACAAAAATGTTCAGATCAGCTGCAAAGAGAGAAGACCAAACACCCTGGTTCCACAATCACAAGAAGTAGTGATGCCACCAGCCAATAGCCCTGGATCAGCTCAAGAAATAAGTAAAGAAGATAGTCCGAAATCTTGGTTCTACAATGACAAACAAAACAATGATGCCACCAGCCAAAAACTTCAGATTTTCCCCAGGAAAAGATCCTGAAATAAACCAGTAGGGAAGGCCTAATACTGGGCACAACAATCCTATGCAAGGGATCTCCAAAAAGTGCATAAAACAGGCTCAAACAGCCTCGAGTAAGGGCCTTTCTCCAGCCAATAAAATCGTAATAAAACCAGCTCAAATACTCCTTTAAGTTAGGCACTCTTTGCTGTAACAGTTAATCACAAAAGATACCAGCATAAACAGCCAAGAAGAAAACCCTAACCAGCAGCGTTATGAGTAAGGGAAGTTCACACCTGCTCTGATACCATGTTGAGATTCATGAGAGAGAGAGAGAGAGAGAGAGAGAGAGAGAGAGAGGGTCAAATGGAATCAACCAGCAAACTCTAAATCTTACAATAAACAAGGAGAAAACAACACTAGAGCAGTTTTTCATAAAAACCATAACAAGCATGCCCAAGAGAGAAATTACCCGAGAATTATAGCCCTGATCCATAAAGTGCAGTAGAGAAAGGATACCACAACTATAGAAGAAGAGAGTGCAACACTAGATGTCTTTCTCATAGTCTAAAAGAATGAGTCACTTGCATAAGAGATCAATAGCTTGAGATGATGTTACAAATGCGTCTTGAGTGTGTATTTATACACAACCCAAAAGGTAGGGCACCCTTGCCAAGAGAGGTTATTGGCACACATAATGACCATGCCGGTCTTAACCATGCAGGAATATAATAAATGAGTGTTGACTAGGTTGGTTTTAAGCCAAACCGTAGAAACACACTAGAACACAATAACGATGATTGCAAAGTGAGTTTGGCCATGACTATATAGGATTACACCATCATTTCAACAAATGCTGTAGCTTAGCTCATATTTTATTAGAAACATTATTAAAGAATTTGTTCTTAGTCACAAATCTCTTATTCTGTTCTTTTGGTATCAGATTTATCATTCCTATTGTTGGTCTTCCTCCTTATTTAGCTATTAGCTTCTTTATGTAGTCATTCCAATTTATTCAAATGCCACTTAGGTTTATAGAAATAAATATATACTTTATCATTGGGCATGGTTCTGATGCCAGTTTGTTCAATATCATATTTGAACGAGACATACATCTTTGATGGGCTGTCGTGAAAATAATCTTGCCCAAATCTTCAAGTGTTTGATTGATGCACAGATGAGTATGCATCTTCAAATGATGCAAAGAATCTATCAGGGGGTCATTTCCTATATAATGGTGGCTTGATCAGTTTCTTTCTAGAAAATATGTTTAATATCTTGAAAATATACACAAAGGTCAATTTCATGGAAAGAAAAATTACATTCATAAGAAAGCTTCAGATGGGTTTTCCAAATTATCCATTCAGTGTCTTCATTTCTGAAGACCAAGATTAAGCAATCATTCACACACATATCTGGTCATTCCTGAACCAATATTAAACAATCATGCAGACGCAGATCTTGTCAGACTATATTTTTGCTTCCCTGCAACCCAGACACATAATATATCTATCTAAAGACTAACACCCTAATATGTCGTATCTTTTTGTTACCTTTAACTCTACAACCCTGACATAACACATTTCAGGCCACCTAAATTATGGTCTAATTCTCTATTGTCTGCTTCTCCAAAACTACTAGAACACTTGTGCTTGTTTCTAAGTAGATGAATATTGGCTAACCTCTTGTGATCAAACTGAATGATGTTTTTTCTCCTTGCACTCAACCTAACTGATGTTATTACTTTGATCTGTTCTTTTTAGCACTAATGATCGCTTAGACAATAGTCTGCATTTTTATTCTGAGAAATGGAGTAGATATGGGCACCATACTAGTTATAAATACTATTTGTAATTGTACACCACAGAGTAGTAAATGTTAACCCTTTAATATCATTGAAATAAGCACAAATCCAATTCTATTACTGAAATTTTTATTTGGTTCCGTTTCTGTAGCCCAAATATATTGGAAAACTGATGGAGAAGGCCAAGATTCGTCAACAAGAACAAGAAATTGTTTATGAACGACAACTTGCCAAGGAAAGAAACAAGGAAGATCACTTGTATGCAGACAAGGAAAAATTTGTTACAGCTGCTTATAAAAAGAAGCTTGCAGAGCAGGCAAAGTGGCTTGAGGAGGAAAGATTACGTGAGCTCCGTGAAGAAGCAAATGATGTAAGTTCTTTCCAATATCAGCAACTTATAGCTGGTATTTTAGAGATATTTGTTTGGAATATTTATTTTTCTCTTTTCCCTGCTCTGTCCAACTCTTGCATGGACAGGGGTCTTCCCATAAATGGTAATCACCAATAGAAGTCTTTGTCATGACAAAATTTGAAAAAGTATTACTTTTCCGAGAAGTGTTTACCGTGAAAGGGCCTCTTGGCAACAATGTGTAGAGGACATGTAGAGATTTGATGCTGGAGCTAAGCAATGAGAAAGTTCATGGTAATTGTGTGATGTTCATAGATTATACTTTTCTGGAACACATGCTTTCTTTTCAGATAATAGGAAATGCATAACCACTTTTTTCTACAAGGTAAAGCCAGTGGCCCCTTAAGGTTTCACCATTTGCACCACGAAGTAAGATTATGGTCTATTGGAGATTGAATACTTGCAGGTCCAAGGTCCTATACCATGGAATTTTTAATAGGAAAATGGTTCCTTTAGATTCCCCTAGCTGTCTTGCATACTTTTAGAGTTTGTGGAAGTTAGGGATCTATTCTCTATTTGGAAGTTCACTAAGGCTTTAGGCAAGGAGGTAATCAGTAGTGGATTGAGATATATATGCTTTTTATTCTTAGAATTCCTACCATTTTTAGCTCACACAAATGTCATGAAATCCCCAAGCATACCACGTACAAATCAGTCATTAGTTAGTTTTGCGCTTGCTAGGATATTATTGGTTTTCAATATGTACCTTTGGGCTGTGCTTGTTGATGATTGCAGCTTCGTGAGACATTCTCCAGGTCGTACTCCTCGATGGACTGAGCTGGGTTGACTTGTGACGATACTCCTCGATGGACTGAGCTGGGTTGACCTGTGATGATACTCTTCGATGGACTGAGTTGAGTATGACACTTATCGATGGACTGATAAGTTGTACTGGGTTGGTTCCCAACGACCCTTGGGGTGTAACCCATGTGGTTGGGATATTTTCCAGGTCGTAATCCTCAATGGACTGAGATGGGTTGACCTGTGATGACATACTGGGTTGGTGCTCACCAAGGCTTAGGGTGTAGCCCATGTGGTTGGGATATTTTCCAGGTCGTACTCCTTGATGGACTGAGCTGGGTTGACCTGTGATGACACACACACTATGTGGGTGTAACCCTAGTGTACTCTAATGGGTTGTGGCCCCTAGATGAGATGAGAAGGTCCACATTGGTTGTAGCCATGTGTGACGTGATGGAGGAGACCTTTCACTATGACGTCAGAGAAGGAACATGGCCCAAGCCTTGCGTAGAAGACCTAGAGGTTCAAGTGGGCCCTATTGAGAAGCATCACTTGGACGTGACAGTTCACACGTTGGACTTGTATATATAGGAGAGCTATCTCCCATTTGGAGACATCACTTTGGATCATTCTCTCGTGTATTTTCGCTCTCTTGGACTAGTGCACTATCTTTGGAGTAGTAGCGACATTCTTCTCTCTGTTCTTGGATCTTCTCTTGGACAAATATTATAGTGAAAGGTTGTTGGGTTTTCTTCCCTTGTGCAGAAGGGTTTCCCAGGTTAAATTCTTGTGTATCTTGTGCATGGTTATCTTCTCGTGATCTTGGTTATTTACTACAACTATTGTATATGGTTTATGCTTCATTTATGCTTCTGCTAATGTTAAATGATAGAGAAAGTTAAGGAAATATGAACAAGCATAAAATTCAACATGGTATTAGAACAGTGTTCTTGAAGAAGCCATCTGCACAAGTTCACTAGCCCTCTTCTGCAGCTCGCTAGCCTTTTTCTGCAGTTCGCAAGGGTTTGACTGTCGCTGTACTTTTCCTTTTCAAGTTCGTTGAGCACATTTCCCTAGGTCGTTGGGCTTAATTCCTCCACAGATCAGTGCGCCCTACCCTAGCGCATCTCTTGCAACCCTCAGATTACAGATTGGAGAAGTTTGAATTTTTTGAAATTTTTTGGTCCTAGGGTTTCTGCAGACATGGTGACAAGCGTTCTAGTGGAAGATAGGCTTGATGGAACCGCTAACTTCAACTCTTGGAAGTCTAGACTACTCATCACTCTGGAAGAGAGTGATTTGATGAAGTTTGTGGAAGAGGTTGTGCCAGAACCTGATGATGCTTCAGACAAGTCTCAATGGAAGAAGAATGATGCAAGAGCTAGAAGGATCATCATGTACTCTGTGAGAGACCACTTGATTCTACACATCTCCAAACTGAAGACAACTAAAGAGATGTTTGACGCCTTGAAGAAGTTGTTTGAGAGCAACAACACCAACAAAGCCATTGCCTTGAAGCACCAGCTTAAGAACATCAAGATGTCTAAGGCAGATATAGTTGCCACCTTCTTCATGAAGATATTTGAGATCAAATATCAGTTGGGCGCCATTGGAGATCATCTCAGATAGAGATCTTGTCATGTTGACTCTTAATGGTCTTCCAAGCCATTGGGAGCCATTCATTCAGAGTATTAGTGGGCGATCCAAATTGTCTAAGTTTGATCGGTTATGGGCAAATTGTACTTACGAGGAGACCAGACTTGCAGCCAAAGGTGCGCAAAGTTCCCATCATGATGAAAGTCATGCCCTTGCCTCTCATGCAAGGAAAGTAAAGGAAAAGGAAGAGGACGAGGTTTCGACAAATCATTCAAACAAAGAAAGCCCAGACCAACTCTTGAGCATAAAAAAAGGATCTTCCAAAGATTCTGTGCTTCAAATGTGAGAAGTTTGGCCACTATTCCAGACAGTGCCCTTTGTGGAAGAATAAAAAGCAGCATGTCTCCACCGCTGATGTTGGTTGAGAGCCACCCCAGAAGAAGTCAAGGAAAGGAAGCAAGGACGTTGAGGAGTTCTTCTTCATTTCAGCCCTCTCAGGGATGGTTCCTACTAGTAGTGATATTTGGTTGATTGATAGTGGTGCTTCCAGACATATGACTGGATATAGAGAGCACCTCACAGATCTAGTAGAGAAAGACTCTCAATTGCATGTTGTGCTTGGTGATGATGCCAGATATACTGTGAAGGGATCTTGGGCCACTTCCTTCCAGTTAGACTCTGGTACCTTGCTTCATTTGAGTGATGTATTGTTTGTACCGGGGATGAGAAGGAACCTTGTCTCTATTTTAGCCTTGGAGGACAAAGGCTACAAGATTGCCTTCTCTAATGGTAAGGTTCTTGCATGGGACAAGAACTCTGGTATGGAATCAATCTGTTTGATTGGTGTTCGAGAAGACAATTTGTACATATTAACAATCCGACTAGTTCAGGCTCTAGTGCATGATTCTATCAGTCTGAGTGAGTTATGGCATATGAGACTTGCTCATTTGCATTATAGAGCTCTTCCTGCTCCGGGAAAGATGGTGACGAGTCTTCCACAACTCCGTGTTGAGCATGATGGCATTTGCAGAGGTTGTGCTCTTGGCAAGAATGCCAAGGGGCCTTTTCCGAGTAGTGACAACAGATCCAAGGGGATCTTGGACTTGGTGCATTCAGATTTGTGTGGGCCTATGACAATTACTTCATTGAGTGGATACTTATACTATGTGATCTTCGTTGATGACTACTCCCGAAAGACTTGGATTTACTTTTTGAAGTCCAAGGAATCCGAAGAAGTCCTTGGCATGTTTCAAGAGTACAGAGCACATGTTAAGAACTTGACCGAAAAGAAGATCAAGATATTGAGATCAGATAATGAGAGTACACCTCCAAGGGTTTCTGTGATTTCTTTGTTGAGGCATGGATCAAGAGGGAGTACACTGTTCCTTACAAATCCCAACAAAATGGGGTTGCAGAGAGAAGGAACAGGTCTATTGTTGAGGAAACGAAGGCGATGATTCATGATCAGAGTTTTCCTATGTTTCTGTGGGCAGAGGCATCCATGACAACTGTGTATGTTCAGAACAGGAGCCCTCATAAGATTTTGAAGAATATGACTCACGAGGAGGCCTTCACCGTAGTGAAGCCTGAGGTTGGACACTTCAGGATATTTGGGTGTCCTGTTTACATCCACGTACCCAAGGAGAAAAGGACGAAGTTAGTCCCTTCAGGCATGAAGGGTACATTTGTTGGGTACAGTGAGTCTTCGAAGGCATATCAGATCTACATACCGGGTCAGAAACAAATTGAGGTGAGCAGGGATGTTTCCTTTTAGGAGGTAGCCTTGACGAGATCTAGAGGATCTCACATGGAGATTGATTGTGAGAGGCAGGAGGAGATGGTATCTTCTCCCCCCTCACCCTTCAACAGTTCAGAGGGAGCCAGTTGAGTCCATGGAGATAGTTGAGCCTGTTGATCCAGTTGATCCTGTGGATCATGTTGATGTTCCCATAAATATTGCAGTAGGTTGAAAAATGCTTGTATGTTGAAGTTTGAGTAGCTTTAGAAGATATCCTTATTGTATTTGACCAAGACAAACCCTAAAGAATATTATTATATTATATTTGTTAATTAGGCCCTATTCTGCCTTTGTAAAAGTCGATCCTATTGTGCCTTCACTTGTAAAAGAGAAAATAAAAGGGTAAAGTAACAGGCCGGCCCAAACCTAATTTTAGGCTGGCCAAACCACTATTTATAAGGGAGGCCAACGCCTCATTTGTACACTCACTCACTAGCTCTGCAACCAAGAAGAAAAGTGCGCAAGCTTTAGAGGGAGACACTGCTGCAACTAGGAGGTGACTTAGTGGAGTGTTTTGGTTTATCTCTTGGATATATCTTGGTTAAGTGGTGTGCTACTCTTCCCTAGTCAAGGGTTAGAGGAGGATCTTCTGCTTTGTTAGTTCTCTCTTGGAGAGAAGCATTGTTCTTGGTTGGAAAATCTATATTTAGGAAGTTTGTTGTGTTTTTTCCCCTTAGGGGGTTTTCACAGGATAAATCTTGTGTATGCTGTGAATGCTATTCTTTTGGTGATCCTTTATATGCAGTCATTGTGCTAATGGTTTAATAAGTAAAAGAATGCTAAACTAGTGAACTACTTAAGTAAGAAAATCAACATGGTATCAGAGCGGGCCTGAAAGAAAGCATTTTCATAGCACAGAAGAATTCATTGAAGAAGCTAAGGGTATAGGAAGACTCTCCTGAGTCCTAACCCTAGCGCACCTTTTCCTTGGAATAGTTTTTAGTTTTGGACAAATTTTAGAAATTAGGGTTTCTGCATAAACCCTAAAAGGTGACATCATCCACCTTGCTAGAGGACATTGGGAAAAGTAAGACCATCTAGGAGCTTGCCCTAAGAGGGCGCACCTGGTCCCTGGATCATAATTTTGAAATTTGAAGTTTGAGAAATTAGGGTTTCCTCATAAAACCCTAAGTTTGCAGTACCCGTTGCAATTGCAGTACTAGTTGTAGTTGCAGTGCCGGTTCCTTCATGCCATTTGTTGTGCCAGTTGCAACACCAGTTGCAGTACCAACACCGGTGGCATTGAAAGTCTTTGTGGAGTGTTGGGACTGATTTTTGATTGTCCTAGTGCACCTTACCCTAGCAAATCTGCAACTACCTTTAAATTACAAGTTGAAGCACCTTTGAAGTTTTAAAAGTTTGTTATTGCTTGTCGTTGCTGCCGGATGGTGCCACTACTTGTCGATACTATCAGAGGTATGTACTTACATATATTTAAATTGTATCATTATCTAAAGGGTATTTGTAGGAGATGGGATCTTTTGTCCAAACAACAATCGTAGATCCAAAAGGATCTCAGATCCAACACATTCAGAAGAACAATGCACCCATGTTTGATTATTTTGATATGCCTTTATTTGTTATGGCATTATTGTGATCTTATGAACATCTAGGTTATATTTTGATCTGTTGAAGTTATGACTATCATACTAACCATTGGTCAAAATTAGAAGTATTAGATTGATTAAGGATGAGATTATAGATTTTATTCTCTAAGTCGGATTTCTGTCAAGAAAGCATATTATCTTAGTACAGAGGACAGGTTGAAGAGAATACCTGTCATCTTGAGTGAAGGAGACTTGGAAGAAAAGCTACAACACTCATTCTCGAGGAAAAGACTCCAGGTTCCAAGTTTGATTGATTAAATTGATAAGATTCAAATTTGCACATATCAAGTTTGATAACTGCCACATTACAAGTAAACACTATAGTTGTGATAACAATCTTTGAAAAGTTTTATTATTGAAGGGTAGCATGTGAGCACTATTGAGATAAATGCTTATTGTAATTATTTACTAGATATAACTAACATCTCCTCTAGGAGAAACTTCTTGTTTTGTTTCCAGGTTACCTTGGAGGAATGACTGATCACAACACTAGAAGAGTGTTGCTCTCATTCCTTATTATTGTATTCCTTACTTTTGGCTCTTGTTTTAGGCAGGTCACAAGTGATAGCTCCGAAGGAGCTACTGTGACGATTGTTTTTGCTATTTTTTTATTATTATTATAAAGAGTATTATTCTTGTCTACTGTTTCTCCCTTGTTGTTATTGTTCCAGGCAGGTCATAGGTGATAACCCTGAAGGAAGCTATAGTGACGGTTGCAGGAGGCAACATATTAGATGGTCTCTAGTTTAAGACATGGAGTAGACTATCCAGATAAGAAGATTGTATACACGACCGTATACATCCATGTAGCGAAGAAGAAGAAGAAGAAGAAGAAGCTACTTTTGCTAGATACAGAACATCTCATATGGAGATAGATCATGAGGAGCAGAAGGCTCCAAAGATGACAGAAAAAATCCCTCTAGTGCAGTTGATCACTCTTCAAATCATCTGGAAGAGTTAGTAGAGCCAGAAGGGCCTACCCCGAATCATTGCAATAACCAGGAAGAGACCAGTATGGTCCCGTGACACTTTGTAGGATGCAAAGCCATATAGCATTGACGAGCCATATCATGAGCAAATTGTTCCACTAGTGGTGAGGCAGGCGACCCCACCAAGTATCAACTCAGAAGGAGCTATAGTTCAGAGGGAGTCAACCCTCGTGATCCAGTAAGGAGGAGCAACCTACCCAAGACCATTCATAGAGATGTACAAAGCCTGATTTGTGTCCAGAGGATTCTCTGACTAAGAGGGAGAAGATTATGACAAGACACTTGCTCCAGTAATAAGAAGAAGTATATATAGAATAAACATGATTCATTAAAAGAAGCCGACACAGTATGAGATTCAGAAGGGGCAGGTATGACAATCCCTGTATTTGAGATTAAGTTATCTCCAGTGCCTGTTGGTGCAGTACATGAGTCGGGCCATGGAGACATGACTACAATAGAAGATTGAGTTACCTCCAGAGAAAGAGGATAAGCTACCCTCAGTGTCAGTTATTGAGCCACTCTCAGTTTCAGATGAAGTTGTTGCCGTGATAGAATAAAGGAGCAACTCTTAGAGTTCAACAACTACAGTGAGAATGGATCAGTCATTCTCAACTTCAGAAAGAGAAGCTGCAGGTGCAGAGTCCCAGTTCTAGAAGGAATAGTTGCAGAGAGAGTAGACGACATACTCGTAGGAAGTGAGACAGATAGTGCTTTGCAGAAAGCACATAGAGCTAGCACACGATTGCGTAGATTGAGTTGTAGCTGAGCAAGTGTACCAAGTTGGTACAATGTGATGTGAAAATTTGGTTCGAAGAACACAAGGACAGATATATGTTTTGTGGTGAAAGACATGTTCACCTGATTATGGAAAAACATGTGATGAGGTACCTAAAGGGTACAATCGATTATGGACCCAAATATATCTTGAAGTGTGGGATAAGATTGCAGATTCAGATTGGGCATGCAGTGTCATAGACTAGAAAAGTACATCCGGATATTGCTTTAGTATGGGATCAGTTGTGATCTCATGACTCAGTGAGAATCAGACCTATATGGCACTCATTTTCGCAGAGGCATAGTATGTGGCAGCATGGTCAGCTTGTGGCGAAGCAGTGTGGCTTCGAAAGTTGATTGCATAATTGTTTGATCTCGAGTTGAAGGAAACCTGTATCTTTTATGACATCCTGAGTTGCATAAAGTTGTTAGTGAACCCAGTGCGTCATGACAAGTCCAAGCATATCGAGATCGAGCACCATTATATCCGAGAGATGATACAGAAGGGAGAAGTGAAGCTCCAGTATGTTCCTATCGACGATCAGGTAGCAGATGTGTTGACGAAGCCTCTGTCAAGAGAGAAGTTTGAATACTTCAAAGATGAGCTTGGTGTGGTCCAAAAGGATTTTCCCTCATGAGACAGAGTGATGTGTTCCCCAGTAGTGGGAAGTGATGTGTTCCCCAGTAGAGGGAAGTGATGTTTTTCCCAGTAGCGAGAAGTGATGTGTTCCCAAGTAGTGGGAAGTGATGTTTTCCCCAGTAGCGGGAAATGATGATATCCCTAGTATAGGGAAGTGATGTGATCCCCAGTAGAGGAAGCTACCCCAACGCAGGTTGGTAACCCCAATGCAGGCTGGTAAGCTACCCCAACGCAAATTGGTAAGCTACCCCAGCGTAGGTCGGTAACCCTAGCACAGGTTGGTAACCCCAACGCAGGCCTGTACAGTGTACACTACCTGCAACACAGCTTGGTAACCCCAACGCAGGCTAGTACGCTAACCCAACGTAGCTTGGTAACCCCAATGCAGGCTGGTACGCTACCCTAGCGCAGGTTGGTAACCCAAACGTAGGCTGGTACACTACCCCAACACAGGTTGGTAACCCCAACGTAGGCTGGTACGCTACCCCACCACAGGTTGGTAACTCCAACAAAGGTTGGTATGCTACCCCAACACAGGATGGTAACCCCAACGTAGGCTGATACGCTACCCTAGCGTAGGTTGGTAACCCCAATGCAAGCAGGTACGCTACCCTAGCGCAGGTTGGTAACTCCAACGCAAGCTAGTATGCCACCCCAGCGCAGGTTGGTAAATGTTGATGATTACAGCTGCGTGAGACATTCTCCAGGACACAAACTAAGTGAGTTGGCCTGTGAGAGAGCCCATGAGATGGGTGTGTCGTTCCTCTCTGAGACGAAGATGGAACGCTGTGTGCCCCTGTGTAGGGAAGATGCCCATGAGATGGGTGTGTCGTTTTCTCTGAGACGGAGATGGAATGTTGTGTGCCCCTGAGTAGGGAAGATGCCCATGAGATGGGTGTCTCGTTTGAGATGAAACGATGTGTACCCTTGTGAGGAGTGAAGGAGCCCATGGGATGGGTTTACTGTTCTCCTTTGTGTAGAGAGTTGAGACGATGTGATACTCCAAATGATTCTCCTGTGAGACTCAGTGAGATAGAGATCTGTTGAGTAGGACGTCCCTGTGGCTGAGCATAGGTGGACGTGATCCTAGTGGCTGAGCACTAGTGAGCGTGTGTCCGGATGATTCTCCTGTGAGACTCAGTGAGATAGAGATCTGTTGATTTGGACGTCCCTGTGGCTGAGCACAGGTGGACGTGCCCCTAGTGTTTGAGCACTAGTGGGTGTGTGAGATCCCTTGGTATATTGTCTAAGAGTTAGATTTACTTGTAACCCTAATTGTGATGTAAAGGGTACAGGTCGGCCCCACCATAAAGTGAAAGATAATTAATGTAAAAGATAATTAATATTGTAATTATTAATTATATTCTAAGTTATTGAATTTGACCTTGTTGTGCCAATAGACACCACTTTTGATGTGTCCAGTCTAGTATAAATAAAGGTGAATCCCCATTGAGGAAACACACTTATCATTATGTCATCTCATGATTTCAGAAGTTGTGGTCTGAAATTATGAGAATTACAACACCCTCTTGTGTGCTAGGTTTGGTGATGGTTGGGGGATCTTCTCTTGAGAATATAGCAAAGGATTGGCTGGGTTTTGTTCCCTTGTTGAGAAGGGTTTCCCAGGATACTTCTTGTGTTCTTGTGCATGGTTATTCTTCTTGTGATCTTGGTTTAATGCAACTAGTTATTGTTGCTGCATTAATTTATGGTTCAAGTAAATGGTAAACAGAAAATTGAAATTAAATACACGAGCCTGAACTAGTAGGAAATTCAACATGGTATCAGAGCAGGTCTTGAAAAATACCACTTGCTCAAGGTTGAAGGAAGACCGTGGTCACCTAAAGACTGCTAAACCCTTGCTGCTATTGCAAAGAAAAGAGGTCGGACCCCACAACAATTAAAGGAAGCCCGTAAGGCTGTCTTACACCTGCGGCTGAAGTAAGGAGAGGGTCAGACCCCTAAATTCAGTGGTAAATGTTTTAAAGAGTGGCCACAGGCCTACCAGCCTAGGCCGAGCCCTGTTTAGAGTCTTTTAAGGCAGGCCACATGCCTCTAAAACTGCCACAGCAAAACCTTAAAACTCAGATCTATACTGGTGCCCAACAGCAAGTCCTCTTTTGGAGGCTACCTTACTAGGAGCAGAGTTATCAATAGTTGCAACAATAACTATGATTCTTTTGGGGTTCACGAACATCTAAGATAGTGAGATTTCTGAGGATTTTGTTCTTTGCATTCCAAAGAAAACTTAAAGATCGATCTAGGCCACTATCATTGCCAATCTCAAGGCATTACTTCAGGGATTCATTGCAGCATAAGGGTATTCTTTTGGAGATTGGATAGCAGGTATTCTGGAGATAGAAATTGGTTTTTGAAGGCATCATCAGTTCTGCAAACAGGGTACTTTCACAGTAACCAGAGCGCAGATCTAAGGCTCGCCTTTGATTTTTGATGGGGACAAAACACAACATGGTCTGTGCTACATATTGGTTGGAGGCATTTTCAGCTACAGGTATAAATCCAGACATGGTTGAGGACAATTTGTCTACTTTAGTGATCATACAACCTGGTCCATTGTGAGAGAAGAATAAAGTAAATGAAAATTTGAAGGACAACTGGGAAAGGTGTTGATCTGTTGCTAGATAAGAATGAATTAAATGGTATTGTGAAGCATGGCTGGGAAAGGTGCAACAAGAGTTTGTAGTAATAGACTGATTATTTTCAGTGCGATTGGTTTTAGAGCTAAATGTGTATTTCTGGTTTGATGTTCATGGCTGCTATTCTCCAGCCACTTGGTGAATATCCTGTTGCCTCTTTAGCAGTAGATTTTTTTAGGTGGGTGCACATTGCAAGAATGGAGAGCCAGAGAATGGTACTGTTTGGATTTTCATGTTTGTGAGTCGTGACACACATAACTTTCAAGAGAATAAGAAATATCCAAGTTTTTGTTTCTGAAGTCCATTACTTCCATCTACCTTTTTCTAAGCACACATGGAGCGATATAAGATCATTAAACTATTGGGGGATGGCACCTATGGAAGTGTTTGGAGGGCTATTAATAGGCAGACCAATGAAATAGTCGCTATTAAGAAAATGAAGAGGAAATTTTTATTCTTGGCAGGAATGTATGAATCTTAGAGAAGTGAAGTCTCTACACAAGTTGAATCATCCCAACATCATAAAGCTCAATTTTGATTCTCCATCTTATGCGAAAGCATACAACAAGTGTTCAAAGTGACAGTAGTGTACTTCTGGACAAAGCAACTAAAAGGTTGATGCAGAGACTTGTATGGTACAAGGTGGCTACAGGGGCAAACGAGTCTGTTTATAGAATGTAGCAGTGGCAGGTGGCCACATGAAGCTACAACAACATAATTTGCCTCCTAGTCTATGGTAAACAAGCAAGGAATAACATTGCTCATCATGACATTGACAAGCAAGCAGAATCTCCATTGGTGTACACTCTCACGTATGCACTTGTATATATTATTTGCATCATTGTCATGAGGGTACTTGCAGGAGGAAGGAACCCTTGCTGCAATCGTGGATTCAAAGGGATCTTAGTGCATTTACAGGAACAACACACTAGAAGAGAAGACTCCAGGTTTGATTGTTTTAATTATCATGCCTCTAACCTACATTTCTAAGGTTGCTACATTACAAGTAGGTGTTGTATCTGTGACAACAATCCTTAAATTGTTTTGATTCTAGAGATGTACTCATGAATCTCCTCTAAGAGATATTCTTGTCTTGTTTCCTTTCGTTTGTTTTCTTGTTCCAGGCAGGTTAACAACAAAGGAAGATGTTTATCCTTCAGAATTTAGAGGGAGTCACTTGACTTAGAGGGAGTCAAAACTATTTGAGAAGAAGGAAAAGACAATGCCTTCTCCCCTTCAGCAGTTCAGAGGGAGACAATTATTGATCCAGTTGATATTCCCAGAGACATTGCAGTAGGCCATGAAAGGCCTGTCTAGGCTCGAGAAACTTTGCAAGGGGCAGAGGGACATGCAGCTCCTCAAGGCACATTCCGAGAGACCAAGAGACCAAAGAGACTTTCGAGCTACTTTTCAGCCATAAGCCACATCATTGATTTTGAGCCTTCTTTTCATGGAGAAGCAACAGGTGAGCAAGTATGGCAAGATGCCATGACAGAAGAATATCAGTCTATCTTGAAGAATGATGTATGGGATATCGTTCCAAGACCAGAAGGGAAGTCTGTAGTGACTTCCAAGTGGATCTATAAGATCAAACATATGCAACTGATGGAAGTATCGAGAAATACAAAGTGAGATTTGTAGCCAGAGGACTCTCACAAGTAGAGGGAGTTGACTATGATGAGACATTTGCTCTAGTAGCCCAATACACTTCCATTCGTACTATCAATGAACTAGCTACATCCATGAGTTGGAAACTACATCGGATGGATGTAAGGACAACCTTTCTCAATGGTGAGATTGAGGAAGAAGTTTATATCGAGCAGCCAGAAGGATTCGTGATACACAACGAGAAATCTCATATGTGCAGGTTGAAGAAAGCCCTGTATGGACTAAAGCAAGCACCTCGTGCTTGGTATGAGAAAATGGATGAATTCTTGATGAGTTTGGGCTTCAACAAGAGTGTTGTTGATCCAAACCTATATTATCACATTGTTGGTGACAAGTGCCTAATCTTGGTCCTGTATGTAGGTGATTTATTCCTCACCGGTTCAGGAAGACTTATTGTTGAATGCAAGGGAGCATTGACTTCTAAATTTGAGATGAAGGATCTGGATATGATGCTCTACTTCTTGGGACTAGAAGTATGGCAGAGGACTGATGATAGTTTCCTGAGCCAAGGAAAATATACAGTGGAGATATTCGGGATGATGGACTGCAAATCCATGCCTACACCGATGGTGATGAACTTGAAGAAGATGAATGAGGCTTCTTCCGATTCAGGCGAGATTGATCCACATCTTACAGACAAATGATTGGTTCATTGATATATCTGGTTAACACCAGACCTGATATGCCGATGCAGATTGGGCAGGGAGAGCAGTGGACCGGAAGAGCACATCCGGTTGTTGTTTTACCTTGGGGTCTGCCATGGTTTCCTGGTGTAGCAGGAAACAAAGCTCTGTGACCTTGAGTATCGCAGAAGCAAAGTATATAGCTTTGAGTGTGGCAGTCCGCAAAGCAATGTGGCTTTGCAAGCTCCTGATAGATTTATTTGATCATGAGATGGATCCTACCATTATTCATTGTGATAACCAGAGCTGTGTGAAGCTCTCTAAGAACCATGTGTTTCACAATAGATCGAAACACATTGAGATAAAATATCATTATATCAGAGACATGGTGCAAAGGAAAGCAATACACGTGCATTACCTTCCTACACATGAGCATATTGCAGATATCTTCACCAAACCGCTTGCCAAGACAAAGTTCGAGTAGTTCCGTGAGAGACTTGGCCTTGTGGAGAAGGCCTCCCTAGCTGAGTGGGAGTGTTGATGATTACAACTGCGTGAGACATCTTCCAGGACACAGACTGAGTGAGTCGTCCTGTGAGAGAGCCTATGAGTTGGGTGTGCCCATGAGATGGGTGTGTCATTCATCTCTGAGATGGAGATGGAACGTTGTGTGCCCTTGTGTAGGGAAGATGCCCATGAGATGGGTGTGATGTTCTCTCTGAGACGGAGATGGAACGTTGTGTGCCCCTGAGTAGGGAAGATGCCCATGAGATGGGTGTGTCATTTGAGATGAAACGATGTGTACCCCTGTGAGGGGTGAAGGAGCCCATGTGATGGGTTTACTGTTCTCCTCTGTGTAGAGAGTTGAGATGATGTGATACTACAGATGATTCTCCTATGAGACTCAGTGAAATAGAGATCTGTTGAGTAGGACGTCCTTGTGGCTGAGCATAGGTGGACGTGATCCTAGTGGCTGAGCACTAGTGAGCGTGTGTCTAGATGATTCTCTTGTGAGACTCAGTGAGATAGAGATCTGTTGATTTGGACGTCCCTATGGCTGAGCACATGTGGACATGCCCCTAGTGGCTGAGCACTAGTGGGTGTGTGAGATCCCTTGCTATATTGTTTAAGAGTTAGATTTATCTGTAACCCTAATTGTGATGTAAAGGGTACAGGTCGGCCCCACCATAAAGTGAAAGATAATTAATGTAAAAGATAATTAATATTGTAATTATTAATTATATTCTAAGTTATTGAGGTCGGCCCTATTGTGCCAATAGACACATCATTTGATGTGATAAGTTTTGTATAAATAAAGGTGAATCCCCATTGAGGAAACACACTTATCATWKTGTCATCKCATGATTTCAGAARTTGTGRTMTGAAATTATGAGAATTACARCACCCTCTTGTGTGCTAGGTTTGGTGATGGCYGGGGRATCTTCTCTTGAGAATATAGCAAAGGATTGGCTGGGTTTTCTTCCCTTGTTGAGAAGGGTTTCCCAGGATACTTCTTGTGTTCTTGTGCATGGTTATTCTTCTTGTGATCTTGGTTTAATGCAACTAGTTATTGTTGTTGCATTAATAAATTGAAATTAAATACACGAGCCTGAACTAGTAGGAAATTCAGCAGTAACTCCAACGCAGGYTGGTACGCTACCCCAGCGCAGGTTGGTACTCCAACGYAGGCTGGTATGTTACTCCAGTACAAAAGGCTGGTGAAAGTGTAGAACTTCTTATGATATATAGATTCATTATTGACAACAAGACAATGACCAAGTAAGCAGAAGCGCAGAAGCAGTGATGATGACCGTGACAAGAAGAATACCTTCCTTGCTAAGAGGGAGTGTTGAAGATTGAGTAGCTTCGAAAGATATCCTTATTGTATTTGACCAAGACAAACCCTAAAGAATATTTTTATATTATATTTGTTAATTAGGCCCTATTGTGCCTTTGTAAAAGTTGGCCCTATTGTGCCTTGACATGTAAAAGAGAAAATAAAAGGGTAAAGTAATAGGTCGGCCCAGACCTAATTTTAGGTGGGCCAGACCACTATTTATAAGGGAGGCCAATGCCTCATTTGTACACTCACTCACTAGCTCTGCTACCAAGAAGAAAAATGCGCAAGCTTTAGGGGGAGACACTGTTGCAACTAGGAGGTGACTTGGTGGAGGGTTTTGGTCTATCTCTTGGATATATCTTGGTTAAGTGGTGTGCTACTCTTCCCTAGTCAAGGGTTAGAGGAGGATCTTCTGCTTTGTTAGTTCTCTCTTGGAGAGAATCATTGTTCTTGTTCCAGTACAACCTGATTTGCAAAGTACAACGACATATCTTAAAGAAACTGTCCACCCAATCCAACAAAAGGAAGTCTTCGTGAAGACCTTAAGAAAACCCACTTAAGGGGTTTGAAACCCTAAAATACAAGTTGATCCAGAACTCTTAGTTCCACAACGCTTAGGGCAAATGGCATGAGTCAATAGTCTCACAGATCAATTAAATAACCTAGAAAACTTTTCCACCAAGTAACCCTCTAGATCAAAATATGAGAAGTGGGATCCCCTAGAGGCTCTAAAGAAGTATGCGTGAACTCCCGGTTTCGCAATAATAATGCCACCAACTATAGCCTAAAAAACTCATTGAATAACAACAATGAACTTTGGCAGAAACGAGGAGAACGATAGGGTGTGTTGCCTTAGAAGAGCATTGATCTGCAAAAGAATCCCACTAATTTGCTGGAAAAATTAAAAAACACCAGAAAGAGGAGAGTTTTGGTGATGGAGACTGCAAAAACCCTAAAAAACGTTGTTGTCCTATAATAGTGCTGAAAAACCCCAAGTTTCAGATCCCCTTAAATCTGCTTAAAAGACCAAAACCTGTCAGAGAAGGAGGGTGCTGGTGAAGAGGGTAAAAAACCTTGAAAATATGTTGTTCCAAAAAAATTGCCGAAAAACCTTAGTTTTAGATCCAAACTAGGTAATTTTTAGGGGTGAATTTTTGCCAATTGGTTATTTTTGGCATTTTTTTCAAAAAATACATTCACCAATTGGCCATTTTTACTTGAAAAATTCATTTATTTTTAACAATATGCTTATATTGATAATATTCACCAAATTTACAAGTTTTAATAGTAAGTTAGATGTTTTTATTGAATATTCGCCTATACACACACAGATACACACACACACACGCATATATGATTTTTTGAATCCAAAAAAATACCCTAGAATACTATATTTCTATATAATAATCCAATCCTTAAAAAATGCCCTGGGTCAACCTGAAATAACCCTTAAACAACGTTGGATAGAGATGGAAGAGTCCACATTAGCTCTGAACCATGTTTGGATGATAAAGAGATCATGGGTCTACGGTGAACATTTTAGCAAACCCTGATCCAACATAAACCTCAAACAAAAATAGCACATAAAGAGAAGTGAACCTGTGAACAAAAGAATTAAGAGATATAGTGCTCTTAGGGAAAATAATCAATCACTTAAGAATTCAAGATAATGATACAAAAGACTCATAAGGTGTGCATTGATACACAACTTATGAGATGGGGTGCCTTCCCCCATAAGGGGCTTCTAGGCCCACATAAATGCTTAGGTCGGTCTCACCCATGTAGAATAATTGAAAATAATGTTGAGTAGGTCTGCCATAAAACCATAACCTAGCAATACAATAATGAGTGATCTTAGCCGTATTGTCAAGTAACTGTTCAACAACATAGGTATTCCAATTGAGGACAAACACATTCAGTAACCACTCACACAACTAGATCAAAGATCGACACATCAATGTTTTTACGTGGTAAAACCCCTGTGGGGAGACTTCCAGGGCCCCAACCAACATGGCCACTTGGAACAATTTATTAATGCAAAAGAAAATATATTAGAGGGATTTATAAGAGAGTTTCTCACAATCGATCATTCGATAAATGACCCTCCATGCTCTTTAAATAGAGATCATGGACCAATCGGGTGCTAAGCCATGGATCAATGTAGCCGTTAAGATCAAGGATAATATGAGTTGTTGGATCAATTTATGTCGGGAACATATCGTGACCGTTGGATTGCCTAACTACAAATGCATACTAATGCATACTAAAGAAACACACTTTAACCTAACAACACATTAGACCAAGTTTATATTAACTAACTCCTAAGTGTCTAAATATCCTAAGTTCTAACATCCCTCCTTAAGAATAACTTGGGATAGGATTGAGGGATTTACAAAGGTGACACAATAGGATCTTTGGCAAGCTTGATGGCACTCTGATTGTCGCACCAGAGGGTGGTTGGATTCTTTTGCTAGAATCCAAACTTTGAAAGCATCTGTCAAAGCCACAAGGCTTCTTGACTTGCATTAACCGCTTCTCGGTACTCTGCTTCTACTGGATAAAGAGCAATAGCCTGTTGTTTCTTATAGGCCCAAGTGACAGGTCCTGAACAAAGATAGAAAACATAACTTGCAGTGGAATTTCGATTATCAGGGTCGCCGACCCAATCTGAATGAGTGAAACCAACCAATAAAGGAGTCCCCCCTTACCTGTAATGTATCCCAAAGTGAACTGTACCCCAGACATACCGAAGTATCCTTTTAGTTGCTTTCTAATGGATTTCATGGGGTGATTGCATATACTAGGAACAAGACCAACAACAAAGGAAATATCAGGACGGGTATGAGTCAAATATCAGAGGCTACCAACTAATTGACGGTACAAGGTGGCATCAACTTCGGGAGAAGTACAAGTGGCAACAAGTTTGACTCCAAACTGGAAGGGAGAAGGGGTTGGTTTAGAATCATCCATGTGAAAGCAACGAAGGTCACAAGCATACTTAGACTGGGAAAAAATGATTGCTTCCTTGGTTTGCAAAACTTGGAGGCCAAGACAAATAGTGCAAATAGCCTAAGTCGGTCATTTCAAATTTCTTCTTAACGCTGGTTTTCA
Organism: Picea engelmannii; assembly: GCA_009831015.1. Classification (NCBI taxonomy): domain Eukaryota; kingdom Viridiplantae; phylum Streptophyta; class Pinopsida; order Pinales; family Pinaceae; genus Picea; species Picea engelmannii. The sequence continues at coordinate 591,806 of ML777115.1, forward strand.
CATGGTTAAAAAGTTTAGGGTCACTACAAGTGAGGATAAGGTCATCAACATAAAGAACAAGTATTATGAGATAGCTTCCTACTTTTTTCGTGTAGACATTAGGGTCAGAATGGCATCTAGAAATGTTGGTGTCAAGAAGAAAGCTGTCCATTTTGTTATACCAAGCTCGAGGAGCTTGCTTAAGACCATACCAAGATTTCTTAAGGCGAAAAACAAGGCTAGAGTCATTCTAGACATAGCTTGGAGGTTGTTCCATTTAGATTTCTTCTTGCAAATCCCCATGCAAGGAGGCGGATTTAACATCCATTTAATGGACCTCCCATTTATGTGAGGTAGTAGGGGATAGAACAAGGTCGATGGAATTCATTTTGGCTACATGGGCAAATTTCATTATAGTTTATGCCTTCAACTTGAGAGAGCCCTTTGGCAACTAATCGAGCCTTATGTCTTTCAACACTTCCATCTCATAGTGAAAGCTTTAGGACTGATTTTTATTGTCATAATGCACCTTACCTTAGCAAATCTCCAACTAATTTTGTAGCACCCTTGAAGTTGTTAAAGGTTTGGTATCTATTATCGCTGCTACTAGATGGTGCCACTACCTACAAATACTATCAGAGGTATGTACTTACATATGTTTAAATCGTTAAACTTTAAAGGGTATTTGCAGGAGAAGGGATCTTTTGCCATAGATCCAAAAGGATCTCAGATCCAGCACATTTAGAGGAATAATGCAACCCAGGTTTGATTATTGTGATATGCATCTATTTGGTATGACATTATGAACATCTAGATTGTATGATGAAGTTATGACCTTCATACTAACCATTGGTCAAAATTAAAGTCAAGGTGTTAGATTGATTAAAGCTAAGATTATAGAGTTTATTCTCTAACTTGGACTTATGTCTAGAAAGCATATTATCTCAGGACAGGTTGCTCTCTTGAGTAAAGGAGACTAGGAAGAAAAGCAACAACATTCATTCTCGAGGACAAAGACTTCAGGTTCCAGGTTTGATTGAAACTTCTTGGTTTGTCTCTAGGTTACCATGGAGGAATGATTGATCACAACACTAGAAGAGTGTTGCTCTCAGTATTGTATTTCTTACCTTTAACCCTTGTTGCAGGAAGGTCACAAGTGATAACTCTAAAGGAGCCACTATGACGATTGTTCTTGCTATTGCTTTATTATTATTATTATAAAGAGTATTATTATTGTCTGTTGTTTCTCCCTTGTTCTTGTTCCGGGTAGGTCATAGGTGTCCTAAGGAAACTATAGTGAAGGTTGCAGGAGGCAACATATTAAATGAGACATGAAGCAAACTATCCAAGTTGTGTACATGACAGTATACATCCATGTACCAAAGAAGATGAAGAAGAAGCTCCTTTTGAGAAACAAAGTATCTCATATGAAGATTGATCGTAATGAGCTGAAGGCTCCAAAGATGACTAAACATTAGACTTGGTGAATGAAGCCACCTTGACAGGAAGCAGAATTCGTTTGAAGTCTCACTCAGTTTTTCATTTTAAGACTTGGTATTCAACACCAAGTATATCCTACAAAGACTATGAAGTTTTTGTATACTCAGAAGAAACCAAGACTCATAGTAAGCATGATCTCAGAAAGGATCAGATGGAGAGACATCTTCCAGGACTGGGAGACAAATGACATGAGTTGGGAAGACTAGCTTCATAAACCTCTAGGAGACATGAAATCTCCAGGGAAGAATCCCTTGTTTCAGTAACAAAGGAGGAAGCTAGTCATAAGGACTGGGATATGGATTTTTCCTTGAGACTATAAGGGAAGTCAATGATGACCTCCATGATTGATCTTCCAGATCAAGCATGTTGCAGATAACAATATAAAGATGTACAAAGACTGATTTGTGTCCAGAGGATTCTCCCAGCAAGAGGGAGAAGACTATGACAAGACACTTGCTCCAGTAATTGAAGAAATAGTCCCAGTATTCATGAAGACAACCAGAACAACCATGATTCTAATATAGTATGAGATTCTAGGGGAGCAATCCCTATATTTGAGATTGAGTTATCACCAGTGCCAGTTGGTGTAGTACATTAGTTGGGTCATGAAGACATGACTACAATAGAAGATAGAGTTACCTCCATGAAAGAAGAAGAGATATCTTAAGTATCAGTGATTGAGCCACTCTCAGATGAAGTTGTTCCCATGATAGAATAGAGGAGCTACCCTCAAAGTTCAACAGCTACAGTGAGAATAGAACAAGTCATTCTCAGCTTCAGAAATAGCAACTGCAGGTATAAAGTCCCGATTCCATAAGGAACATTTGCAGAGAGAGTAGAGAACATACTCTCAAACAGATAATACTTTGCAGAAAGCACAAAGAGCTAGCACATGATTGTGCAGAATGCGTTATAGTTTAACAAGTGTACCAGTTTGGTACAAAGTGATGTGAAAATTTGATTTGAAGTTGACGATAGAAAGACTCATGTATGCAGGTTGAAGAAAGCTCTGTACAGATTGAAGCAAGCTCCCAGAGCTTGGTATGGAAGAATTGATAGTTTCCTGATGAGCTTGGGCTTTACCAAGAGTAAAGTTGATTTTAACCTTTACTTCAAGGTTATCGCTACAGAATTTGAGATGAAAGACCTAGGCGGCTAGGCCTGATGCATTACTTCCTAGGTCTTGAAGTTTGGCAGAGCCCAGAGAAGATCTTCCTTAACCAAGGGAAGTATGCAGTTGAAATACTGATGAGGTTTGACATATTGGAATGTAAATCCATGAACACACCCATGGAAACAAAGTTGAAGCTCCTGGTAGACACTTCGTCAGAATTGATTCATGCTACTCTGTACAGACAGATTATTGGTTCATTGATGTATATGACAAATACCAGGCCAGATATATGTTTTGTTGTGAACACCTTGATTCAGTATCTGGTAAAACCCAGACGTGTTCACCATGTAGACGCAAAATATGTGATGAGATACCTTAAGGGTACGTTGGAATATGGTCTTTGTTATATTGGAGATCATGACTTCAGACTATACAGATATACTGATTCAGATTGGGTTGGAAGTGTTTCTGATAGAAAGAGCACTTCAGGATGTTGTTTCGGTCTAGGGTCAGCCATGACTTCATGGCAGAGCAGGAAGCAATCCAGTATTGCTCTCAGCATGACGGAAGCAGAATACATTGCAGCATGTTCCGCCAGTTGTGAATCCATATGGCTTCGGAAGTTGTTGACAGGTCTATTCGATCTGGAGATGGAAGCCACGGTGATTCTATGTGATAACCAGAGTTGCATAAAGATGACGGAGAACCCAGTGTTCCATGATAAGTCGAAGCACATAGAATCCTATATCACTACATTTGTGATATGGTGTAGAGGGGAGTTGTAAATCTCCAATATGTTGGCACAGATGAGCAGGTTGCAGATGTGTTGTCCTAGCCTCTGTCTCGTGTAAAGTTTGAATACTTTCAAGACAAGATTGGTATAGTCCGAAAGGACCTCCTTCAAAAGGGGGAGTGATGCTAATGATACTATGGTATCCTGCCCAACAACGGGTAGCTCAGTTAGAATTTTATATCCTAGGGGACTGATCGTCCCTAGACAGATCCCGAAGGTCCAGTAAGGATGGTCTGTCGGAGTACCTGTGCATGTATATGCCAGTTGTGGTCAGTAGTTGTAGCTCCGTTAGGACGGTCTGTCAGATCTCGAAGGTCCGATAAGGACGGTCTGTCAGAGTACTAGTAGCTCCGTTAGGATTTTATATCCTAGGGAATCTTATGATTCTTGGGCAAATCCCGAAGGCCGGGTAAGGATGGTCTGTCAGAGTACCACAAAATGTTGTTGTTGCACCTGCCTCATTTTGTTGCCTTATGATGATGATGATGTTGATGATGTTGATGATGTTATCTCAGCCTCGTGTTGATGATGTTGATGATGTTGATGATGCTGTTATCTCAACCTCGTGTTGATGATGTTATTATCTCAACCTCGTGTTGATGATGTTGTTGTCTCAGCCTTGTGTTGTTGATGTTGTTGTACTAGCCTCGTGCTATTGATGATGTTATACCAGCCTCGTGTTGTTGATGTTGGTGTACTAGCCTCGTGTTGGTGATATTGTTATTCTAGCTTCATTCTATTGATGTTGATGTTTCAGCTTCATGCTGAAGATGATGATGATGATGTTGCTACTTCAGCTTCATGCTAAAGACGATGATGATGTTGCTACTTCAGCTTCATGCTGAAGATGTTGATGATGATGTATCAGTCTTGTACTGATTGATGATGTTGTATTAGTGTTATACTAATTGATGTTGATGCAGATAATGATGATGATGCTACTCCAGCTCCATGCTATGAAAGATGATGTTGTTGATGATGAGAAAAACTTCCGATGATTTATAGATGTGCCAGTCAATGATCCAGATGCTGATGATGATGTTGCCCTCTCCTTCTCCTGATGATGTTGTATTGGGTTGTGTCAGTAGAATACCCTTCTTGTTAAAGGGGAGTGTTGAAATATTGTAACTGCGAAGAATATTCTAATTATTATTGAGTTATTTTTATACATCAAATCCCCTTTTGTGGATTGATCATAATGGGTCTTGTATATGACCAAATCCACTTCTGTGGATTGATCAAACCATGTTTATGTGGTGGTAATTGAGAAGTCGGACCCTAGGGCTAATTAAAGTGGTTTTAGCCACAAGATGGAGAAATCGGCCCTGCCTAATGAAGAGACACAACCCTAGCGCTCCTCAGCTAGTATAAAGAAGAGAGGATGGCACTTGATTCTCTCACTCACTCAAGTCACTCATCTAGTGCGCAAGTTTGGAAGGAAGCTGCAGTTACAAGGAGAAGAGAGAGGCGCATGCTTAGTGCTGGATATTCTTCGTGGTTTGATCCTTAGTCTTGGTATTGTATTGGCAATCTATATTAAGGAAGTTTTTGTTGGGTTTTCTCCTCCATGAGGGTTTCCCAGGATAAAATGTTGTGTACCTTGCGATTGTGTTTCTCTCAGTGATCCTGCTTATGCTATTATTGTCTAGTAAATTGAAAAGAACTTAATAGCAGCATTAAAACTTAACAGTTCACAGTTCCAACAAGCCTCTTCTCTTTTGGCTCAAGTTTTACAGACTCGTGATCCGGAAACATTTGCAGAAGCTTTAGGTTATCCATATTGGGATACAACAATGAATGAAGAGTATCGCTCTTTAATGGCGAACAATACTTGGGATTTTGTACCTCTTTCGAAAGGAAACTGGTACTATGGATGACGCTGGTATTGCAACTGGTATGAAGGAGCTAGCATTGCAACTGATACAGATACTACAACTGCAACTGAAACTACAACTGGTACTTCAACTGCAACTGCAACTTAGGGTTTTATGAGGAAACCCTAATTTTTCAAACTTCATATTTTTAAATTTTGATCCAGGGACTAGATGCTCTGGGATGAGGCGAGTAGGCTGGAGCTATCTGTTTTCAGAAATTCCAAGTTTTACCCCTGAAAACTTGATTTGCGAAAAATTAGATTGGTACTGGTTTTGGTTTCTTGGTTTTCTGGTACTAGTACAAAAACTAGGGTTTCACTTAATGGAGGCTCTGGCCACTGAAAAGGTGTGCTTAAGTTGCTAATGAGTTCGCTAGGCTAGGGTGCACTTCCCTAGATGGTTTTTAGGAAAAAATTCCCTTCCAATAAAAAGCCCTAATTTTCTTGTACGACAACAATGACGTTTTTGGTTACCTAGTGAAAGATGCTCTACTCAGTTTAGCTTTGATACCATGTTAAGTTTTAGTACTGCTATTAAGTTCTTTTCAATTAACTAGACAATAATAGCATAAGTAGGATCACCGAGAGAAACACAATCAAAAGGTACACAACATTTTATCTCGGGAAACCCTTATGGGGGAGAAAACCCAACAAAAACTTCCTTAATATAGATTGCCAATAGAATGCCAAGACTAAGGATCAAACCACAATAATATCCAACACTAAGCATGCGCCTCTCTCTTCTCCTTGTAACTGCAACTTCCTTCAAAACTTGCACACTAGATGAGTGACTTAGATAATGAGGCACCATCCTCTCTTATTTATACTAGTTGAGGAGTGCTAGGGTTGTGTCTCTTCATTAGGCAGGGCCGACTTCTCCAGTTACTGGCTAAAACCACTTTAATTAGCCCTAGGGGCCGACTTCTCAATTACCACCATATAAACATGGTTTGACCAATCCACAAAACGAGATTTGGTCATATACAAGACCCGTTATGATCAATCCACAAAAGGGGATTTGATCTATAAAAATAACTCAATAATAATTAGAATATTCTTCGTAGTTACAATATTTCAACATGAATGTGTCCGACGTTGATCTGAAGGATCACTGACAAGATCACCGACTCCTCAAATTGAACGGACCCATCTGGGAAGCTGTGGTGCTGGTGTAGGTTCATGTTCAATGGACTCATTTGGAGGAAGGTGAGCAGGTGGAGGTGGATTTTCATCCTCACTGTCATCATCTGAAGAAGAAGAAAACATAATAGGAACAAAAGATGGCACAAACGCCGAAGATGGATCGTAGGCCGAAGAAGGCACAAACGTTGAATTAGGCTCGCAGGCCAAGAGATTTTCAACAAATTTAATATCTCTTCTAATAATAATTTCATTAGGATGAGGTTGAAGAAGTCTGTAACCCTTGGCATCTTCATAATATCCAACTAAAATACACTTTTCACTTTTAGGTTGTAAAGTTTTCCTTTTCTCATTAGGAATGTGAGCCCATGCTACACTACCAAATGCACGAAAGTGGCTTACATTTGGCGTAATTTTATTCCATTCTTATTTCAGTGTTATATTTTTTAGAGCCTTTATGGGAGTGCGATTTACTATGTAATTTGCACAGTTACTGGCTTTCGCTCAATAATTAAGGATTAATCCCCTAGATTGGATCATACAACTAGCCATTTCTTTTAATGTGCGATTATTTCTCTCAACAACACCATTTTGCTGTGGTGTATATGGAACAATGTGTTGCATTTGGATGCCCTGTGTAGTGCAGTAACTTGTAAAATTGTTGTTTGCATATTTTCCTCCATTATATGTTCTTAACCTTTGAAGTTGATGTCCAAATTGTTTTTTTACAAGGGCCTTTTAGGACAAAAACTTATCCAACACTTCGCTCTTAAGTTTTAATAAGTAAACTCAAGTGCGTCTGGAGAAGTCGTCAATGAAAGTTAAGAAATACTTGCACCCAAAAGAAGAAGAAGAAAGCAGACCACACAAGTCACCGTGGACACGCTGCAAAGGGGCCGAGGCGTGCCAACAAGCACGCTTGTTGAAACTGTCTCGATGATGTTTGCTGAGAACACAACTAGTACAAACACCATCTCTGTAAGAAACAAGAGGGAGATCGATCACCATTTGTTGATTACATAATTGTTGCAATAAGCGATCGTTTAGATGACCAAACTGTTGATGCCAAAGTTTGCTCAAGTCATCGCTGTGAGCAAAAAAAATTGATGATAAAGATAATGACTCAAAGTTGTCAAACTTGTACAACCTGGTAATATCATCAACAATTCTAGTTGAGGACATGCTTAGGATATTTTAAATCCTTAATTACAACTTGGTGAGGTGAAAACTCTATTGTTTTACCTTCACCTGAATGAGTGATCTGATATATTGATAGAAGGTTGCAAGAAGGACTTGGAACACATAATACATCATTGAAATGACCATTATCTACCTGAATTGTTCCAGACCCGACAAGACTAAGAGATCTATCATCACCAACAAATATTTCCTTTGTTACATTCATTTAGAGCAGAAAATATGGCTTTATCCTTAGCCATAAGATAAGATGCTCCAGAATCAATAAGTCGCTCATTAGAAGAAGAAGTAGAAGTTGCATTGAAAGAGAACCTAGAAGCAAAAAGTACATGTCCATGAGAAGAACAAAAAGAAGAAGAAGAAGAAGAAGAAGATACTAATGTTGTGCTTCTTCATTGTTGCTTCTAATGCTTCCATCTTTTTAAAACATTTAGACTCCACATGACCATGTTTCCCACAAAAGTTGCAATGTCTATCACCAGTCTTCTTACTTTTGGATTTTGTGCCTTAGTCACCATTAGGAGCAAAAGATGGCGGTGAAGGTTTGGGACCCTTGTTTTGCTTCTTGTTGTGGCGAGGATGTTGCTTCTTGGGATTCTCGGATTTATCTTTCCATTGGACCACTAAGGCTTTGTTGGATGTACTTGCAGTGCTAATCAATCCAAGTTGCACAAGCTTATCTTGCTCTCAAATCAGAGCATCACAAAAAGACTCAAGAGAGGGTTGTTTATAAGCACTCCCTAGAGCTTCTGTAGTGGCATAAAAGGTAGATACAAAAACATAATATTCACTATCGAGCTTAGCAAGAATAGCATATATGCATCGATCTTCCTTAAGATCTAGTTGGCATTCTATAAACAAAAGTCTAATTAGCAAGAATAGCATATATGCATCGATCTTCCTTAAGATCTAGTTGGCATTCTATAAACAAAAGTCTAAATGTCATATATAATATATAGAAAGGAATAAACAAAATTTGAAATTGAAGATTACCTGGCATCCTTGTGGTCCTATCTTGGACAACCATATCATAGCCCAACATCCCGGATGCCATCCTATATATCTCATTCTGTCTAGAAATCTCTGAGCATTCAGCTGGAGTCAACACCATCTCTGAACACACTGGAGGAAACCATCGATGACCTCACCATCAAAATTAAATCCACAAACACAAGCGAATGCAGGGTTGAGGTAGAGCCTTGTTGCATGAATGGGACGACGGAGAGTGTTATTCCATCGTTCATCAATCACACCCCATATCTGAGCTCTCTTGGTCAGTCCTTCCTCCCCCATATCAATGATTTCCTTGATCCAAGGAAGTTTTCCCATGTCCTCTAGCATCAAATCAATGCAATGGACGACACAAGGACTCTAGTACAAGGATGGATACCTCTGCATAAGCATCCTCCCAACAACAACATAATTAGCAACATTGTCCGTGATGACTTGGACAACA
>ML777115.1:601755-614287 GCA_009831015.1 Picea engelmannii
GGATTTTGGCAAGGTGGTATTTCAAGCGGCTAATTCCTACAAAAATCTTTTTGCCGCAAAGATTGCATGTCAATATTTGTCTATTGGGAAGTTGCACTGGTTCACCATACACCCACATTGGATCCAATGCCTTCAGCATTTTGTTTAGATGAAAATATTAAACCTATGGCACAAAAGAAAACCAAAATAAACACACTATAATGCAAATGTTAAATAATGAGAGCTAGATGAATTAGAATGATTGAATCTTCCATTCAAAAACAACAAGAAGAGGTACATTGCAAACCCTAGTGTAACTCTAAAAATTAAAAAAACAAAGTTCAAACTTCAAGCAAATGAAAGAAAAACGTTTTGGATCATACCTGGAAATCTTGATCTCTCTGCTGGCGCTAATGGCAACAAGATCCTTGGCTTTCTCCTCCTTGGATAGATGCACAATGACTTCCCTCACACTTCTCTAGCTCCCTCACACTTTAGAAATGAAATAATGACTAAAAAAGGCAACCCACGGCCTCTAAAACCCCCTTCATGCGCACTTTTTTCGTGCTTTTACCCAGTAGGCCGACACTTTCCATCGACTCGCTACATTTTCTCAATATTTCGCGAGTTAATGAAAGTGTCGCGACATATTCAGAGTGTCGAAAATGTCGTGATATTTTCCTAAGAAAATATCGACCCCCACAAAATTTCGGCGATATATTCGATATTTCCGATATATCGCCAATATATACGACAATGCTTATCACTGAACAATTTTACACGGAAAGTTATTGACTGAAATTAAATGCAGCGGAAACACAAAAGATCAGAGATGAATCATCAACACATATGAGACACAATATTTCTTTTCTTCTAACCTTATCAAATTCAAAAATCCTTAGGGAAAAATTGGCCCTCCCAGCCAATACAAATATCACCAAATCTGAGGACAAAACTTGTCCTCTTAACCAATACAATTTCACCAAAATCTGAGGATAACCTTGTCCTCCAATAACCATACAAATCAGAAAAACCAAACCTCAATAAATATCCTCTGCCCACAAATTTGTTGCAGACCACCTGTACGACTTATTGACCTCACATGTGAGCCTGTACAGACCTGCACTTACACATAAAAACTTTGTATGGATGTACGCGACTGTTCCCACTGCAACTCGCGTATGTACGCGACTGTTCCCACTGAAACCCACGTACATACGCGATTGTTCCCATTGAAACCTGCGTACATGCACAAAAACCCTTGTATGGACACCTTCGTACAATTCCCACCCTGCAACTTTTCTTCCTCTAGGCCAAATTTGCCACCATGCAGAATTTTCCTTTGCTGAAAACACCAAGCTACCTAGCACAAGTGCAGGTTCACTTATGCTAGCTTCATCATGTCTCCACACATTCTACATCATATGAAATGTCAGAATGACCTTCCTCCTTTATATACAATCCTTAGGGGTCACCATAGAAGCCCCTCCACAAACATCAAATTAGGCTTTCTCTGTGGGTGTGAAGCCCCTACACAAGCCCACAAAGCCTATCAGCGAACCCATGAAGCCCCAACTTCATTCCAAGGGAGTTTTCACCAAACAAAAAGTGTGATGTGGTGCCCACGACGATTCCCACATGCCCAACACCTAGGGTCATGTGAGAATACATGTCCGAAGCTACAAAAATCAACATGTAATTTGGTACATTTTTTTACTTCTTAATACATCCTCTATATGGGATTTCCATGAGAAGTAGTTGGTACTGGTAAGAAAAAGATCATTGGGAGAAGCCATATTAAATATGCAGAGAATATGGATTTAAAATCTGAAATTGATGGTCTGGATGGAAAGCTCTTGAAAAAATAGGCAATTTAAAAAAAAATGGCAGTGAAAATAGACTTTCGATGTGAAAGTTATGCCCTTTTGAAAAAGGCATAAACGGTAACCAAAGAGCCACATGGCAAGTAGAAGTTGGTCTACGTGGTGATGTTCCTCCTAACTGTGACTATAAACTCACTTCTAAATAAGTTACTTATGAAGTGACCCACTTTTATAGAATAAGCCAGAATATTTTTTACAATGAAGTTACTTTGTAAATGAAAGTTGCATACAAAAAATAACTTAAAATAAAATATTAAAGTTATTTAATAGTGATTGACTTTTATAATTTAAGTGAAATACACTTTACAATGAATGAATGAACTTTTCAAAAAAACCTAACAAAAAAGAGACTTGAACTCAAGACCTCTTACTAAGTAAAGTAACTTTCAACCAAGTGACCTAGTATAGTCTTAAGAAGGAGGATTGGGGATGTTGTTGTTGATGTTGTTGTTGTGGAAGACGACCTTGGAGTGCGTGCTCAATAAAAACTTCTTTTCATGCATTCACACAATTTTTTTTTTGCTTCTTGACAACAACAAGGGTTAGATCTTGGTTAGGTTACTTGGAAAATGCAAATTTTCCCTTTGTTTCTGATTTACCAAGATCGCACAATGTGCACGACAAAGAGCATATGCAGACAAGAAAATCCTTTCAGCTTTGTTTTTTAATTTTCGAGATCGCACAAAGCGTAGGGCGAAGATCATACACTGATCGAAAAGAGTAGCAACCCAGAAATAAAAAATAAAAAACCAAAATATTATCTCTGTAAATATTTAAAGGGGCGTATTCAAGCTTTATACCTCTGGATTTGACTGAAATGGCCATATCTTGGGAAAACGAAAACCTTTTCTAATGAAATGAAAAGTGTTTTTAGTTGAAAGAAGCGCTCCGGATGCGATGGAACAATCGTCTCGGCCCATAATTGTACAAAAATGGCAGAAACTAGAGATGTGACAACACGACTTCAAGATCTTGATCTAGAAACGGAGTGGGTCTTCAAATGCTCTTTGATACCATGTTCGACAATACATGTATTCCAATGGAGTACAAACACCTTCAGTATCCACTCACACAACCAGATCAAAGATCAACACATCGATGTTTTTATGTGGTAAAACCCCTGTGGGGAAACATCCACGACCCCAGCCAACATGGCTACTTGGAGCAATTTATTAAAGCAAAAGAAAATATTACAGAGAGATTTACCAGAGAGTTTTTCACAATCGATCATTGACAAGTGACTCTCCATGCTCTTTAAATAGAGATCATGGATCAATCGAGTGTTAAGCCACGAATCAATGTAGTCGTTAAGATCCAGGAGAATATGAGCCGTCAAATCACTCTATGTCAGGAATATATCGTGATCGTCAGATTACCTAACTACAAATGCATAGTAATGCATACTAAAGAAACACACTAGGAAACATACTTTAACCTAATGACACATTAGACCAAGTTGATCTTAACTAACTTCTAAGTATCTAAATATTTTGATAGTAACCACAAGTGAATGTTACCATCATTTCAACAACAATGGTACAATGGAGAAAGAAAATCAACCAATCCACAAGTGAAAGATGAAGACAAAGTGCTCTCTAGTCAGTGTTTGAGCCAGAGGTGGATCCTTTGTTCTCATAAATTGTCTCTAATACTGAGCTTGATAATGTTGTTTGTAGTTTTGCAAATATTGGTGATATATCACCAACGTTACGATCCTTTCATTGTGGCTATAATATCGCTACCAAAAATCATGATTTTTGGTAAGAATCACGATATCTCACCAATATATCACAAGTTGATCAAAAAAATCACAAGGGGGCGATAGGTTGCCTTTCAATCCAATTTTCTTACTTTTTGAGTCAATTTGAAAAGAAAAGAAGGGGATTGAGAGCAAAGGAGAAATTCATTGCCTTCCATCGAGTTGAGAAGTGGACATCAAGGGTTGTCTTCTCCATGAGCAGATTTATTATGGAGTGGGGATTGATTCCCATTTACTATTTTTATATGTCATGTATGTGTAACAACTTAAGCATGTGTTTTGTGTGCTTTACAAGATTTAATATAGGGTTTGCCATGTCGATTAGATTTCCCTCTTCTTGGCTATTTTTAATGGGAGATCACTGTTTCTTTTATGTAAATAAAAAAGAGATTTATTTCCTCAAAAAACAGTTGTGATTGTACATATCATATAAATTTCGAGGGATTACCACCTGTTCTGCCAAACTAATGGAAATCGAAACAGATGGCACCCTTCTGTTCTAGTTGGTAGAAAAGAGAAAAGCCCCCTCCTATTTCGCCAAACATTTGGAAACCAGAATAGGTGGCAAAAAAGTGTTGAGACAGAGCTGTCTGAACATGCCACAAGAAGTCTGAACAGAACATGGGGTCGAAAATATGGACAAAGCATAAAACAAGAAATCTGAACTGAAATGCAAAAATTCACTCTTTTTTCCAAAAGAAGTGTAGCGAGCCGAAAAGAATAATCATCGAAAGATCCATTGAAACCTGCGCTTTCCTTTGTGCCGCCATGGGGAATGAAGATGTATGGTTGCACATAGGTTGGCTGGGTTTGTGAGCTCGAGAGCGCTTCAAACAGGATGTCAAATCGGCTGCTAAGTAAGGTATGCATATGGAGCTGCTCCATCATGTCCTTTCGCATCTCAAAGATGAGCTCCAGATGTTCTGGTGCCAGGAAGCAAATAGAATGCGGATTTCGGGCCATGGCAGAGGTGGGCAGTGGAGATTCAATACGGGGGTCAACCAAAGGATTTTCTTCCTGGAGAATACAGGTCGCCCCCTCCATGTCATACTCTGTAGCAGAAGCAGGAAGACTGGTGCTAGGCCAGTCGTCGGAGTCTGGGACAATGTAGAGGGAATCTGGTGGCACCATAATAGGTTCTGCTGGAATTTCCTCCTCTACATAGGCCATTGGAGGGGAATTCGACTCTTTAGCACCCCAAATCAACGCAGTCGAGGAAGCTCGGGCAAGATTGCGGAGGTGCCTTTGCCTGTTTGCATAGCTATACCAAGAAGGTCCTTGCTTAGGCTTTCCACGCTCGCGAGGCATGGAGGATAGGGAAAACCAAACAAAACATAGCTGAAGAAGGCACAGAGCTGGGAGAGTGAAGGGAATGAAGCACAAATGCGTAAACTGAGCTGAGTGGAAAGGACCATAACTAACCTGGAGGAGATGGAGGAGCTGAGGAGCTGAGGTCACCTTGCAAATGCCTCCCGTACCCATCCTCATCCATCTGCAATGGCACACAGAGAGCTCCATTAAACCTGCGTGAGGGAACTGTCCTGCTTGCCCAAGAGCACTTTGAATGCAGTCCTCCATCCAAGATATGAAGGCAAGGTTGGCGGCAGGGCTAATAAATGGCAGAGGCTGCATGCTAACAACGTGGCACCCCATCTGGGGATGGGAGATCACTGTTTATCTAGGTCTGATTTTTTATTTGCAACATTCTTTTGTGTTGGTTTTCAATTCCTTTTGTGCACTAGGTTTAGTCACTCCCCTACGAAATTGTTGAAGGCTTTCGACCCATTATAGGAATAGTGTGAGCCACTTGAGCCTCACAATTGTTAGAAGTTGACTTACAATGTGTGGGAAGGAAAAGATTGGTAGAATTAGTGGTTTGAAATACCACCTTGCAAAGATTTTTCATAAATTCCTAGGCATGAAGTGGGAATTTATGAAAAATCAACCTCGAAAATTATTCATATTGCCAATCAATCACTTATTGAAATGGATAAAAAGAAAAGAATCTTTGAGACTAGAGATTGTAGTTGAAGGAGTTGCAAGAAAATTAGCAACCATAAATTTTTCAGGGGCAAGGGGAAGTGGGAGCTTCTCCTCAACTTCACGTTCCACAATGCCCTCAACAAGCTCACTTTTATTTGTTGTGAGAACCACTATTAGGGAACAACCTTCTATTAGGTCATTGATTAAAATAAGGGAGAAGAAAGAAGCAACAAGCTTGTGGGTAGATATTTTTTTATGGAGTGACATTCCCGTTGAATTTCCTTTGTTTCGTTAACATTAGATTTACCATAGCAATTTAATCTTCTTTTTGCATGCTCGTTTCACCATAGGCGATGCTGCACCATCGCCACCCAACCATTGGCACCTACGCATGCCTTTCCCCGAGCTAAGCATATACTGCAATATAAAGCAATAGTTTATCCTGGGAAACCCTTCTACACAAGGGAAGAAAACCCAACAAATTTTTCTTATAGAGAATATCCTTGTCAAGAACCAACTCTATCGACTAGAGCAATCCAACAAAGAAGAATACTTATCTCCACAAGAGATAACCCAACAATACTGTTGCAGCACACCCTAGCCAGAGCGCTAGAGTGTCTTGCCTCCACTAGTGCACCACTAAAAGATAAACCCTCCACATGCACTCTTCTTTCTTCTGCAGCTGCAACTCTCCTTCAAACTTGCATTATGTATCAATGTGAGAGTGTGTCAAATGAGGAAGGCGTCACCTTTATTTATACTAATCTGTCCAGTGACTTTTCAAGCAGGGCCGATTTGACTTTCTGGAAAATATATTTTTTGTTTGTCTTTTTCTTCTGGAGTTGACTTTACTTCTAGAACATTATAATTCTTCTTTATTATTTTTTGTGAGGCCGACTTCTCTTCTGGGATCTTCTTTGACTTCTTGGCATCTTCATCTATAAGAAAAGTTGTCCCGGAGGTGAATACCTCCCGTTGCTACCAAAAACATCAACACTCCCTCTTAGCTAGGGAGGTATTCTCCATGATGTTCTCCTCTGGTCCTCATAGCCCTGCAGACTATGCCATGGTCCTTAGACCATGCTAAAAGTAGCATTGTCACGTCACACATGGTACAACCAATGTGGACCTATCAATCTCGTCTAGGGGCTACAACCCGCTAGAGAACACTAGGGATACAACCACATAGTGTGTGTCATCACAGTCAAGGGCCACAACCACAAGACGTGTCCACTTGGGCTACACCTTAAGGGACGATGGGCTACAACTCATTACAACTTATCAGTGCATCGAGAAGTGTCATACTCAACTCAGTCCATCGAGGAGTATCCTCACAGGTCAACCCAACTCAGTCCATCGAGGAGTACGACCTGGAGAAAAATATCCCAACCACATGGGATACACCCCAAGGGTCGTTGGGCACCAACCTAGTACAACTTGTCAGTCCATTGAAAAGTGTCATACTCAACCATCGAGGAGTATCATCACAAGTCAATCCAACTCAGTCCATCGAGGAGTACGACCTGGAGAAAATATCCCAACCACATGGGCTACACCCCAAGGGTTGTTGGGCACCAACCCAGTACAACTTATCAGTCCATCAATAAGTGTCATACTTAACTCAGTCCATCAAGGAGTATCATTGTAGGTCAACCCAACTCAGTCCATTTAGGAGTACGACTTGGAGAATGCCTCACGAAGTTGCAATCATCAATACTCCCTCTTAACCAGAGGGGCATCCACTCCAAGTTTATCACGAAAGTACTCGAACTTCGACTTGGCAAGGGGCTTGGTGAGAACATCTGCAATCTGCTCATCTGGAGGAAGGTACTGCATCAATACTGCTTTCCTCAACACCATGTCTCGAATGTAATGAAACTTGATCTCGACAAGTTTCAATCTATCATGAGATACTGGATTCTCTGAGAGCTTCGCACAACTTTGGTTATCGCAATGAATCATGGTGGGATCCAACATCTATCCAAACAATCCTACAAGGAGCTTTCGAAGTCACACTGATTCGCGTACTACCATACATACTGCATTATACTTGACTTCTGTGGTACTCAAAGCCACAGAAGTTTATTTCCTGCTACACCAGGAAACCAGGGCAGACCCCAAACTGAAGCAACACCCGAAAGTGTTCTTCTTGTCCATTGCGCTCCCTGTCCAATCTGAATCAACATATCCCTGCAATCTCATGTCAATATTGGAGGCATATCTCAGGCCATATCCAACTGTGCCTCGCAAGTATCTCAACATGCTTCGCTACTACCCAATGCAACTGTCTCGGTTGACTCATGAACTGGCTAAGTGCACTCATTGCATAGAAAATATCTGATCTGTTGTTAACCAGATACATCAATGATCCAATCAATTGTTTGTACATAGTTGGATCAATCAAGTCTGAATCGAAAGAAGACTCACTCAACTTCTTTAGATTCGACACCATCGGTGTGGCCATGCACTTACAGTCCAACATCCAAAATCTCCTCAGAATCTCAACTGTATACTTTCCCTGACTCGGGAAGATCTCATCGGTTCTCTGCCACACCTCTAGTCCTAAGAAATAGTGCATCATGCCAAGATCCTTCATTTTAAACTTAGAGGCCAACTCATATTTGCACCAAGCAATGAGGCTCTCTGCTTCGGTGAGAAATAAATCATCAATGTACATGATCAAAATCAGGGACTCACTGTCAACAACCTTATAGTACAGGTTGGCATCAACAACACTCTTCCTAGAACCCAAACTCATAAGGTATCCATCAATCCTCTCATACCAAGTTCGAGGTGCCTGCTTGAGTCCATACAGGGCCTGCTTCAACCTGCACCCACGAGACTCCTTCCCATGAATCACAAAACCATCTAGCTGCTCGATGTACACCTCTTCTTCAATCTCTCCATTGAGGAAGGTTGTCTCCACATCCATCTGATGTAGTCTCCAACCCATGGATGAAGCAAGGGCAATGATCGTCCGAATGGAGGTGTACCGAGCAACATGAGCAAATGTCTCCTCATAGTCTATTCCCTCTACCTGAGAGAATCCTCTAGCCACAAATCTCGCTTTGTGCTTCTCGATGCTCCCGTCAGCTGCATGTTTGATCGTATAGATCCACTTGGAAGTCACCACAGACTTCCCCTCATGTCTCAGAACAATATCTCACACATCATTCTTCATGATGGATTGATACTCCTCCATCATGGCATCTCTCCATACATGTTGACTAGATGCCTCCTCATAACAGGAAGACTCAGAATCAATGATGTGGCTCATCGCTGCAACATAGCTCGAGAATCTTTGAGGTCTCTTGCTCTCTTAGAAAGTACCACGTGGAGCTGCATGTCTCTCTGCCTCTTGCAAAGTCTGACGAGCCCATGCAGGCCTCTTTTGGCCTATTGCAATTTCTCTAGGAACATCAGCTGGATCAACAAGCTCGATTGTCTCAACGGGCTCAACTAGCTCCCTTTGAACTGCTGAAGGGTGAGGGAGAGAAGACACCATCTCCTCCTGCTTCTCATTGTCAATCTCCATGTGAGATCCTCTAGACCTCCTGAAGGCTACCTCCTCCTCAAACGAAACATCCTTGCTCACCTCAATCTGTCTCTGACCTGGGATGTAGATTCGATATGCCTTCGAAGATTCACTGTACCCAACAAATGTACCCTTCCTGCCTGAAGGGTCTAACTTCATCCTTTTGTCCTTGGGTATGTGAATGTATACATGACACCCAAATATCCCGCGGTGTCCAACCACATGCTTCTCTTCAGCGAAAGCCTCCTCGGAAGTCATGTTCTTTAAAATCCAAGTTTGAAGATCACATAGTATAAGTATCCACTCAAGGAAGCAACTGTCATAGGCCCGGGCAAATCTGAATGCACCAAGTCCAAGATCCCCTTGGATTTGCTGTCACTGCCTGGAAAAGATCCCTTGGCATTCTTTCCAAGAGCACAACCTCTGCAAATGCCATCATGCTCTGCACAGAGCGCTGAAAGACATGTCACCATCTTCTCCAGAGCAGGAAGAGCTCTATAATGAAAATGAGCAAGTCTCCTATGCCATAACTCACTCAGACTGATAGAATCATGCATCAGGTCCTAAACTGGTCGAACTGCCAGTCTGTACAAACTCCTTGTCTGGTGAGATTGCTTTATGTCTCAAACTAGAGACTATCTAATATGTTGTCTTTTGCAACCGTCACTATAGCTCCTTCTCAGAGCTATCACTGGTAACCTGCCCAAAACAAGAACAACAATATCTCCATGGCAACTTCCATGGGATTTAACAAGATAACTTGCCCAGAACAAAGTCAACAACCAAGAATATCTCCTAGAGGAGATCAATTTAGTTTGCAAACAAGTGCATCTCATAATGATCATAACTTCAATAGATCAGAATATAACATAAGATCAATAATGTCATAACCGCTATAGGCATATCAAAACAATCAAACTTGGAGTCTTCACTTCCAGGGAGGGTGCGATATTTCTCTGAATGTATTGGATCTGAGATCCCTTTGGATCTACATATTGTTGATTGGACAAAAGATCCCTTCTCCTGCAAACACCCTCATGATAATGATACAATTTTAAACATATACAAGTGCATACCTCATAAATTTGTAGCACCATCCAAATTGTCTTATAATCTCAATACTTACGCAACTGCAACTGCAATTGGCACTGCCACTGCAACTGGAAACTGGTAAATCTCACGATCTTCCTTCCAGCGATTAGACTGTTCTGAAGGAAACCTGCTTTGATACCATGTTGAATTTTCATTTGTTTCGTTAACATTAGATTTACCATAGCAATTTAATCTTCTCTTTGCATGCTCGTTTCACCATAGGTGATGCTCCACCATCGCCACCCAACCATCGACACCTACGCATGCCTTCCCTCGAGCTAAGTATATAGTGCAATATAAAGCAGTAGTTTATCTTGGGAAACCCTTCTACACAAGGGAAGAAAGCCCAACAAACTTTTCTTATAGAGATTATCCTTGCCAAGAACCAACTCTATCTACTAGAGCAATCCAACAAAGAAGAATACTTATCTCCACAAGAGATAACCCAACAATACTGCTGCAACACAACCTAGCCAGAGCGCTAGAGTGTCTTGCCTCCACTAGCGCACCACTAAGAGATAAACCCTCCACCTGCACCCTTCTTTCTTCTGTAGTTGTAGCTGCCACTGCAACTCTCCTTCAAACTTGCGCTATGTATCAATGTGAGAGTGTGTCAAATGAGGAAGGTGTCACCTTTATTTATACTAATCTGTCCAGTGATTTTTCAAGCAGGGCCAACTTGACTTTCTGGAAAATATATTTTTTGTTTGTCTTTTTCTTCTGTAGCCAACTTTACTTCTGGCGCATTATAATTCTTCTTTATTATTTTTTGTGAGGCCGACTTCTCTTCTGGGATCTTCTTTGACTTCTTGGCATGTTCATCTATAAGAAAAGTTGTCCCGGAGGTGTACCTCCCGCTGCTACCAAAAACTTCAACAATTTCTTTCAACATTGCCAAGAACAACTCGTTCTACTAGTCTATGCTTGATGTTGTTGCCATTGTTGGCTTGGGGTACAAGGACCTTATGACGAGTTGAGATGGCCTATCCTTCAAAACAAAAATATCGATTGCACTTACAAATTGGAGGAGCTAAGGGAAGGGCATGACCCATCGTGATGTTAGATGGTTGGATTGATGGAAGGGAAAGACCCATGGGGACAATATTTATTAAATCTGTTGATGCATTGACACATACTAAAGATGCAACATTATTATGTGAGATGTTGTATGGGTTCATCCAAGAGATAGATCTGCAGAATGTTGTCCAAGTCATAATAGATAATGCTGCTAATTATGTAGTTCCTGGAAAGTTGCTTATGGTGAAGTATCGAATCTTGTTTTGGACTCCTTGTGCCACCCATTACATTTTTTTGATTTTAGAGGATATGGGAGTTGGTGCATCTTGCAATTACACATTTCACCACTAGCTTCATTTCTCTTTAGTCTCTTCTGACATGTATGTATTAGGTGAAAATAATGTTTCTTTCATATGAGTGGCGTGCTTTATCATTTAGCACTAAATTGGATGTGCAGACCATATCTAGGCTAGTGTACGAGGGGACTTTTTGAGGAGTGGAGGAGGTGTGTGCCGTTAGCAAACCTTCAGTAAAGGTTCTTCGCTTGGTTGATGGGGACAAGCTTGTAATAGGCTACTTCTGTGAGGCCATGGGAGCCATCCGTACCTATTATGAGGACATGGGGGATGAGATATATCGCAAACAATTATTGATATAGAAGTTGATTGATAACCAATGGAATAATACACTCCACCCCATTCACGTCATCGAGCTCTACCTCAACACAATGTTCTCTTATTCATGTGGTTTTAGATTTGATACTCAATTTATGTACAAATTTGTCTCATGTGTTCAGAGGATGCTGCCAAATTTGCATGGATGCTCAAAGATTTCTAAAGAAATAGAGATATATAGGATGGCCATTGGAACATTTGGCTCCGACGTGGCTGCTCAAGAGATGAAGACAAGAATGCTAGACAAACTTCATTTTGTTTCAAATACACTATCTGTCTTTCTTTGTTTCAAATTTAAATACCTTTCCTAATTTTTTTCTTATTTGTTGTAGATGCTTGGTGGGAAAACTATGGGAGCAGAAAACCCAATTTACAAAAACTTGCAATTCAGGTGCTTAGCCAAACATGTATCTCTTCAGGTTACAAGTGCAACTAGAGTGTGCTTGAAAAAATACACACCAAAAAGTGTAATAGGTAAAAAATTGTTCAAAATTAAAATTTTAATCTATTATCACGTGTAATCTATGACTTGTCACCCTCTAATTTATTCATTACAATTTATGACCCTCATACAAGTGAGAATCCCAATTCCTTAATGACATGGTCTACA
>ML777115.1:674048-736773 GCA_009831015.1 Picea engelmannii
CCATTTTGAAAGTGATGGGTAAGGGTGAGAAGGGCGAGCTAGAAGAATCAGATAAAGTCCTCCTTAGAGTACTTTCTTGGGTAGATAAAACGATTTTCGTCCTTCCTATTTCATAAATAGGAACAACTTCAGGGGACAATCCTCTTCGAGAGAGAGATGCGAGGATTTGAGAACATGAAATGTGAACCAAGGTTTTTAAGAAGAGAGGTTACTGCTGATTTCTAGGTTGCCTTTTCCTGGCTTCCCAGTAGTCACGGATACTTATATCTCTTTCAACTACTTCCCAAGAGCGTTCAAGATCGACCCGAGTACTAGCAGTTTCTAAAATAGTATTGAATAAGGTCAAAGCGATGCTAGTTTGGTCCTTAAGGTCCTTTTCAATATTAGGTTTTCTTGTTGTTGGTACTGTCATGGAAAAAATAAGTCAAAGAGTACTTAAATAAAACAGAAAGATTCAAAGATAATCGTGAATACAATCAACCAGAGAGATATGGAAGATCTCCCCAGGATGGTCGCCAAATAAATGTTGAGGAAAAGGTATGGAATACCTCAATCAATCATTTTCATATCTTTCTTGGATAGGACAAGATAGTTGGGAATGTCACCCAGGGTTTATAGCCCCAAAACATTCACTCAATCCACAAGTATTAATTACAAAGGATCAAGGATGATTTTATGATTTGTATATGTTGCAATATAAAATAAAATTTAAACAAAGTTGCATGAATGTATACAGATTTTACAATAAAGAAAACATGGAGACAAAAGTGAAAGGAAGAACCATATCATGAAAACACATGTGTGAGACAGAACAATAATCTGATTTTATTTCATTCTGAGATACAAAATTGTATTTCTCTTCTACAAATCCTTGCAAGGATAGGGACCAAAGATAGATTTAGAATTCTCCGATGGGAACCATACAAAAACACTCTGAAAACAAAATAAAACTGAAACTAATGATCTGGATCAACTTTCCACAAAATGTTTCCACTTGACTCTGCAATAAATTCTTTATCATTCATGAAAAATAATTCATAAACAAACAAGAATACACAGACTATCAAAGATAATTCAAACACCTTTAAAACAAGTTGTTGAAATGTGTGATTCAGTTTTGAATCATGTTGCCTTCAATAATACCCTATTGTCACTAAGAGGATTATGCTTTCTAGTAAATTCAGAACGAATGAAAAATGAAAATATCTCACTAATAAAGAGAAAACCTTATGGTTGTAGTTATCCTTCTATTATTTCCCCCATGTCTCTTCCTCTCATTGAGCCTTTATTTTTTCTCAATATGTTGAGGTAGTTCAACTAATTTCTTTAGTTAAGTCAAATTAACTTAACTAATTAGTTTGGGAAGAAATAATTAATAATAATATATAAATAATGGTATAATTAATAATAACTAAATAGGTGGGGCCCCTTGTGACTCCCATCATTCTCTTTGCCAATCATCAAATATAAAATACAAAATCAATCATTTGGATCATATAACACCCTTGTATCTCCCATGGATATTATTCAAGTCGAATATTTAAATATCAACAAAATTTAAGACCATATCCCCAAAAACATAATATATCATCTTATCCACAAAAAATATCCAAAATAAAAGCTTGTTGTCCAAAAATTTGTTGAAAATCATGAAACATTGTCTTCATCACTGAATCACATAAAAATCATTAAAATCCATATTTGTTGTGTGAGGCAGTTTGCCTCTTCTCACTTTTGTTCTCCCTTGACTTCTTTGTGGCAGCCTTTGGTTGGTTAGACCCTTAGGGTTGTATTTCGTTGATCACATGGGAAGAAACATATTTTAGGTGGAGGCGTGAGGACACAAACTTAGAAGATTATGTGGATGGACTAGAGGGGGAGGTTGTTTCTTTTCCTTTGTCTAGCACAGGTTACAGAATATCAATTTTCAGTCTCTTGCTGGCATGCGAAGACTGTATTGGTGAAGCAACATGGGAAATTTGTGCATTAGGATTAACTGGAGGTGGTGGTAATGGTAATGAGATAATGGGCCAACCATGGCGGTGAGAAACAAGTTGATTAACAATTTCTTGTCAATCATCATTTATGGGAGGTTCGAGTTGCATTGACACATGTGGGGGAACGAGAATGTCGGGAAAATTCTAAGGATGTTGAAAAGGGGGCCTTTTAGGTCGATGATGCAATATCCCATGGCCAACCAAATTAAAAAACCCATCTTGAAACAACTAGTTCAACTCTTGTGGATCAACATCAAAGTGAATAGAAAACTGAGGGCTTTTATGGCCTCGCTGCCAGTTACCTCTTCCTATGTTATTCCGGCCATTATTGCCCCTACTGAAAAAACTCATCCTGTAGAAATAATTTATCAATCATGAAGTTATTAATAACCCATACATGAAACTCCACTTAAATAAATCAAGAGTTGGCTCTATAATTCACTACAAGACATATGCAATCCATCCATAAAACTTCCATTTATTAATTTCCACAAAACATGGAATTAATAGGGTCATAGGGAGTATGGAGGGATTATATTTAGCATAAAGTGATATCATGGAGGGGGGAATATTTATGAATATTGTTCAAGCAATCAATAAAAACAATTAATTGTGTATCTAATCATATCCCAGAATACCAATCACCAATTACTGCCAAATCAATATTTCTTCATTTCCATACAGACCTTTCTTAAAAATGAATATCACAGAATAGGGAGTGAACAAGTGCAATTGGGATAATGAGGGGAGTGTATTTTGTGGAAATGGTATAATGGAAGGGATTCCCAAATATATTGTTCTAATATTCAAACAATTCCATCCTCGACATCAATTAACAATCAAAACATTTTACTGTTTCAAAATTGAAATTCAACACTATGTTTCCAAAAAAAGACTCAGAACTGGTGTTTCTCTTCAAGGCTATTCATTTGCCTTAGAAATTTCATTACACAGTAATAAATTCATATTTTATTTCCCAAGAAATATTTAACAATAATAACACACTTTGCGCACAACAAAGTCGAGGATGCACAACATCATAATAATCACAACCAATAGTCGAGGAGTGGACATGTTGTGGCTTACAATAAAAACACCAGTATTGTTTAAATTACTACAAGGTCCCATGAAGTGTCCATAAAAGGGCTCCCAATGTATAACAATAGTTCAATTGAAACCTCAAATAACCATGCTTCCAATTTCCATTTCATTCTGGTTTGTAAGACTCATTTAATGTGTATATAAATCATACATAGGTGCTTTTTGCATTTTAAAACAAAACACATCAAGTCGTATCTTAGCAATATTTTTCAACGCTACCATTGACCCCAAATATTTCCATGTGACAGACTCTATTACCAAACAAATGAGTGAGCTTAACATTCTTTCCATCTTCGCACAACAAATAATCAACTAAACCCATGACCAAATAGAGCACGAACAATGCCTTTACTAGATTCTGGGTTGGCCATCTTCCACCCTATTTTCTAAATATAGGGTTCGATACACATCTATCAACAATAATGCGGTGAAGGAGGATGAGCTAACCAAGTTGAGGGTTTAGCCAAAAGGAGCACGAAAATCATAATACCACCACAAAATTCCACATTTATATTTACAGAGCTGATACAAGGGCGCGGGCACGATAGCCACACAATTAAATGACAGACAAAGTTTCCAAATAACCCATAGGTAATGAACAATGATAATGTTCTTGTCTGACGAAGAGGAATCTCAAATGAAAATGAGAGGCAAGGCAGGCCCGGGAATTTCCCAACGATACCCCTTTCCACAGGTAAAGCATGAACAACTATATACAGTAATAAACACCCACATTTTCGATGTGAATAGTTCAAATACAAATTCCATAGAGACCAACACTTAACCACCAATCCATACACAGTCAAAATTTACACATATAATAGCTTTGGAATGCACAAATCATTAGCAAACAAGAGCCAATTGTTGACTTAATTAAAGAGCAGAGAAAAAATCATGGATGGAAAATAAAGAAACCCCATACCTGTGTAAAAATTGCTAAGGAGAAACAACCAAGTATGTATACCTCCTCCATGATCGAGCAAAGTAGAGCAGCAACAAGCAACAAAAGAAAATGAAAAATGGCTAAGGTGGCGGGCTCGAGGCGGGTTAGAGTGACATGCATTTGTTGCACGTCGCTTCTACCCTTACATTCTCCTTCATGGCTAGTACGAGCAAGTTGACTGTATAACTCATAACCCATTAAATCCAAATTAATTTAATACAATGTCGAATGCCCCATAGTTTCCAATGTTTCAAACTTACAATGCGCCAACGTTTGTTAAGACCCCAATGTAACATACATCAAAACCTTTCTAGGGATACCAAGTCCCAAATTTAGATTTCCAACTTAAACAATGTGCGCAACCCTTGCCATTTCGAAATAAAAGTGACCACCATTCCACATACCATACATAAATTAAAATTGGAGTGTAGGAATTCATCAATTTAAAAGCAACATGGTCATACTTTGTGAGAGATAATTAATACAACATCAATTCCTCTTTAGTCACCTTGCCCATAACGTCCTGTAATCAATTATTTTGACAGTGATTCAAAGAAAATAAATTGCAGAGTTTGTGTCACAACCAAGTCATAAGCACATGAAACATAAGTGTCTCTTTTCCATCATAGTCACATAAGTTACACAAGGGGTCTCACTTATTATTATATTATTAAATATAATTAAATAATAAGGCGTTGCAACCATTTGCAAGTAGGTACCCTATGTTTCGTTTTTGGGCATCAACACTATCCAAAACAAATTTCTATAACAACCTCAATTTTTTTGCCAAAATGAACTTTTTAGCAACTTGGACCTTTACCTAATAAAGGATTGTACAATTTAATATTATTGGGAAATTATGTGATTGAGAAACCAACTACCTGAACATACAACATGATTGAATTTCTATTGATTCTTAGGACATTTTAGGCATTTGCATTAGTTTCACATAAGGGCATCTTCACTTATACTCAATCATCTTGTTAATCTTAAAAAGAGTAAGCGCTAGATCTTGTAGTGACCCCAAATGCCTTAGCCTAACCATATTTGAGTTTCTTTAGTACATTGTCTATTGTTTAGTTGTCCTAGTGGCTTTAGTATATTGTCTATTCTTTGTTTTTTGTGCCATTGAAATCAAGTTTCAATGATCCATCATGTCTACATGCTTCAAAGTTGCATGCAACTTCGATTCATATCTCATATCTCATAATATTTTTCTTGATGATGGACCACACTGGTTTGGTCCGAAACGTCGAATATCAAAAACCAATGCGATGAATCCAAAAGAACTATCTCATCAAAACAATCGTCGCAAAAGTCTTAGAACATAAATTACCACAATTTTAACACATATTTTCCTCTTTGCATTGCTCATAGTAAATCTACCATGCAATGGCCATTCCTTGAAGGGGAAGACTCTTTTCAAATAAAGGAAACATAATGGGTGGACCAATTTAGCTCAATGGGTGACTAGAATGAAGCTTACAATTACCCATGCCTATGGAATGGAGTACATTGTAGCGAATTAAGTAAATTATGCAAGGTGGTGACACAAGTCAGTCTCACCCAAATGTTCATTTGTGGCCAATTGAGTATGGAGTACATTGTAGAAAATTAAGCAAATTATTCTAGGTGGTGACACAAATCAATCTCACCCAAATGTTCATTTGTGGCCAATTGAGTTTTGTAATTTGTGGGCTTTAGAGTTTGAGGGGATTAGTCTGGAGATGGAATGATTTTGGAAGATGGTTTTATGATGGGTTATTGAGTTATTGGAACGCAAGTTTTTAGATATGCTTGCTTTATCTTAGAATGAGATCATCATAGTCTTATTGGATCACAAATTTGAATTGCATGGTTGAAGTATTTGGACTTGAACAATACCAACTTCTTTGATTGAATTCCTATTAGTTTTTAAATGTTAAGCATGATCAAGGAACTGTATTTGGGCTTAAATTTGTGCTATGGTGATTCTCATATTCCTTTAGAATTTGAGGAGTTTGGTAAGTTTGAATATGATGGAAAATTCATTTGCTTGTGGGTGGACTTGGAGGAAATGAGTAACTTATAGACATTGTGGAAATTGGTCTTAATGCCATGCAATTTGGTTGGGCTTGGTAATTTAAATGAGATGTATTGTATGGATATTTATAATCTTCACTTAGGAAGTATTCCTTTAATATTATGAAGTTCTCCAAACCTATTAGTCCTCGACTTCGAAGAAAATAATTTTGAAGTCTGAATTCCTTGAGCTTTGATTGGAAATTCAAGTTTTTCATACTTGCACATTGCCAAAAATTGATTCAACAGAAGAGTTATTGAAAAAGTTGGAAAGCTACAATTTCTCATGTGTTTGGACACATCCAATATTAGACTATGTGGAAGTACTCTTGAGGTATTTACAAGGTTGTATTTGTTGAGTATACCCTTATTAGATCACAACTACTTGTTAGTGGAAATACCCAAAAACTTTAGATCACAACGACTACTGTTTGAATTGAACCTTGCAAAATATGTTTGATCCCTCCAACATTGGGATTCCTTATAAATTTGAATAGAATCTATCTCCTTAATAATCTACTCCATAGGATAGAACCCCCTTGTTGGGAAGTCCAAGGCCATATATTCTCAATCTATATGGAACTAGAGGTTTGGTACTATTTCATTTATTCTCAAGAATGTGGTCTACAACAATAGTTTTCTAGGTCATCAAGCATTGTGGCAATGGACCTCTTCCACTACTGCTTTGCCCTTCAAAAGTTGGAAAACGTGTTAATAAGTGGAAAAGCATAGTAATTATGATCTTTGTAGTTATAGGTTGTGTGGCTATATTATGTTGTATACATAATCTCACGTACTATGCCAGATTATGCCACGAGGAAAATCCCTCTTACACCACATAAACAATTATCGTTTTGTAGGCCAAGATTTGACATGTCATAAATCATTAAAAAATCACAAAGAGCATTGGGAAAAAGCGGACATGGCGACACTTACAAGTGAAAAAGTGGTTGCTGCAAAATTGGCCTTCAAAGACTAAGAATTTAAGGTAAAGGTAGAGACACTCAACAAGATCAGGGATAACAAGATCATGAACCTTGTGTTGCATTTCAAGCAATGATAGGAATATTTTGGTGTATGACTAGTGTATATCTATCTTAACTATGGACCTAATCAAGTACCAAGAGGGATAAAAAACAATTGAAATGCAAATCTCTCCATGCTTAAAAGAGTCTGAGTTAAGATAGATCTACATTGGTGTTTTCTCTCTATATATATATTAATGCTTAGTGTCACGTAGTGCACTGTTAATATTGTGAGTTAATAGAAAACAACAAGGAATGATGCCAAATAGCATTGCTTTGATTTCCCCATCTTCCAATAGTTAACATGATTTTGTTTTTCTAGTGTTATGTATATAAATATTTTTGATTGCTTATTATTTAGCCCACATTATATTTATTATTACTATATTTTTAGTTTTGTATAACACATTATATAGGGCTTACATATACTAACATCAAACATTATAGACAGATAGACGACAAAATATAATGGGATGGACATTACAATCTCTTCCACACTAAATTGCAAAATGCAACTCACTTCTCTGAGTGAAATCATGGCCCCTTCACCATAAGATTGTAGTTAGTGTTGTGTTATATGTAGCACTATTTCTCCCCTTCCATACTACACAAAGATATCAAATCAATCGACATCTTGTTGGAGACAATTTAAATCCAAGATTGTCTATTCTGGACTCGTAAGAAATCTTCGCAAGTTGGGCATGCATGATTCCATGTCCAATCATGTCGTCTCTTATCTCTATGACACTTTAGGTAATTAATTAGTAGTTGAGATTTTAAATTCACATTCTAGGTAATTGTTTGTGATTTTTCTCAAGTATATAGTGATAATCAAAAGAATGTAGCGTATGCATATACTGTGAAACTTAACAAAAACATCGATATTGATTTTAGTGAGACTTTTTTCAATTGGATAGTTTATAACAATTAAAATTATTTTATTGAGTGTGAAATTCAATGTGCTAATTTGTTTGATTATATGATTTTTTTTTTGGTTTAAATGAGATATGAAAGAGGTTGCGAGGGGAAAGACTTGTGTGATGGAATTTTACCAATTTGAAGTGATAATTTTGTTAGAATATTTATGTAAGATATTATCAATATGTTAACATGTTTCTCATTGTATATTGGATTATATTGGATTGCTTCGCATGAGATTAAGAATCTCATATAAAACAACAATTTTGTTTTTTAAACCAAAACTAGGAAATATTTTATTAAAAAAAGTTATAGTTAAACAATGAGAGTACAACATTGCAGATTTATGAGTTTATATAGTTGATCAATTTACAAAGAAAACCTTCTCTCGTCAAAAGGATGAAAGGGATTGATCCAACTATTGTTATACTGAAACTAAGTCTTGCTACTTCTTGAGTACAAGAATAAATTCTGAAAAAATGCTTGCATAAAATAACGCAAAAACAAAATATAATTATTTCTTTTGCAGAAATATCCCCCCACTAAACAGGGTGGAGTCCGTAGTTAGTTGGTTACCTAATAAAATGTTTGATTCTGCCTCTTTCTCTTCATTCTTGACTTTATTTCCTTCCCCTTGTAAGTGAGGGAGAGGGACGAAAGTCTTTTTTTAGAACTTCTACAAAGGAAGGGGAACTAGAGACTTCAGGGTCATACTTCACGTTTATTTCATCTTCCACTTCACCCATTGATTCCTTCTCTTCCTCCTTCTCTTCTTCTATATCCTCCTAGTGTACTTTCGGTTCCTTCTCTTCGTGGGTTTCCGATCCTACCCTAAGTGGGGTCTCATCTGTAATATTTGGAACTATGTTCTCTGTTCTCTCATGAACTTTAGTTGTTGGTCCAATTTTAAGACTTGAGAGAGTCTTTGAAATATCTGTCTCTACCTTTCCTACTGATCTTCAAGAACTTAAAAACTGTTGTTGGAGGGGTTGGACAAGATCAACTGAGGTATTTTTGCAAGCTATGCTCCTTTGGGCTACTACTTCTTGTGCATTTTGGATACCTATTTGAATGATTCCTGCTCATTATTGTTCTGGGAAATTGGAGCATTCTTCAAAAGGCGTTGTGTTTCTTGAGTTCTTAGGCACCTCTTTGCGGATTTTCTATACTCATGGTAGGAGTTACACTTGAAAGAGATATGTGTGTAATAAAGGGCTTGAAGACAACTCCAACCCTCCATATTGAGTTGAATTTCCTTGAAATCCTCCTTTCTAAGTCCATTTCCACACAAATTCTAGTTAATGAATAAATATTCCCTTTTGGCTTAACTTGGTCAATATATCGGCCCATCTTGTCTCTAAAATTTTTGAGAGAGGCTTCATCCTAGAAGATGATGGGGAGGTGTAGTAGCATGACCCATACAGGGGAAACCAATATTCCTATGTATGGATCAAAATCTAAGTTCTAGTGGTTAAGGAACATTCCACTTGAGCTCATGAAGTAGGGACCGAATCTAAAAATCAAGTCCCTCTCCTCTTTGATATTAAATACAAATAGATAATAAAATCTAACATAGTAAAAAATAGAGATATGTCTTGGAACAAGATCCCAATGTTATGTGATCCATACCTGGACTGCTTGAGGGCTAGGCCAAACGCTTGTGAACTTTCCAATTAAGGCTTTATCATGCTACAAAAAAACTTTCATTTTTTTTCCTCTAGAGACAAAATGTCGATCTTGGGAATGGATTATGTCATTTTAACGAATCTACTCTTCATTGGGCATTTCTCACCAACAGATTTTGAAGATCTAATCAATGAAACAAAATATTCCACCTTAGGATTGGAAGATGTGTCTATGATAAAACAATGAAGTAAGTTTTGTTACAAAACCCTCAACTT
Source organism: Picea engelmannii (assembly GCA_009831015.1). Lineage (NCBI taxonomy): Eukaryota > Viridiplantae > Streptophyta > Pinopsida > Pinales > Pinaceae > Picea > Picea engelmannii. The sequence goes on from ML777115.1 coordinate 683,995, forward strand.
GGCAAGGATCTCAACCAACGCGAAATGGGGGTGGATCATGTTTGAACGACAACCTACCTTAGGCTTAACAGTCTGCAACAATGAAGGTTCCTTGCTCTAGCATGGTACAACTTCAAGAGGAAACATCATGCTTCAACTTGAACGAATTTGTGAGGTAGTGGCTAAGGATTCTTCAACGAGTGGACAACAACTAGGGTAAACCCTAGCCATAGAGGAAGGCGAGGCCCATCCGCTAGTTCCAACTCTTCATCTTTTATAAAAAAGAAACAACTTAACCATATGTAAAACTTTCGATATAATTATAATGACTTTAGTGAGTTGTTTGACCATTGGATTATTCAATAGTAACTTAAACATACAAATTTTTTTTATAGATACATGTAGGTGTTCATGTGGTGCCAAACATTGGAATAAAATAGGTTACATCCAAAAGAACTCTTGAACAAGGAATAACAACTAGAAGCCTAAAATCTAATGTGAAAACATGATTCATATTATTCATTATAAACTTCTAGATGCATGAGCTTCACATTTTGTTGGGCCACTATAGAGGGGGTTCATATAGACTTCAAGTGGAGGTCAATTACTAGCTTGACTGGTTTGGACATGATTTTCCAATTATGTCATCTTTAGAAGGTTAAGATAGGGGACCATTTCATATTCTACTATACTACTTATTATGATATTTTGGGGAGGTTTCATTGTCTATTTAGGAGTCATAGACCCTCTCTAGTTTCTTCTAGTATCACGACTAGATATGGATAGATTTATATATGAGGGAGGCCTTTGGATTCCATTCATAACTACATCTAGGTTTAAAAAATGATGTTTTTGTGACACATAAATGTTGCTTTCATTTTTTTTCCAGAAAACTAGCAAAATACTATAACACTCTTTTATAATGCTATTATAAATTTGTCAATTTAAATGTCATCATTTCATTAACATATATGTCACAATATCCACACAAAGATCCTTTTATGGAGTTTGGTTATATTGGTCTAAACATCAATTTAGTGATGCTTAATGCCAACTATGAATCCATGTTAGCAAACAAAAACATCATAATCCACATCAACATGTTATGTTGGCAATTTGCTTACGTGGACTAAATCATGTCACTTTAGTGACATTATGATGTTTTGAACCGACGATTAAAACATCAGGGAAGTGACACTAAAGTGAAATATAGATTAGAAAACGATTCATTTTCCACTAAAGTGATGCTCGAGATGTCTCTTTTCACTAAAGAGATGTTATAAGATATATATATATATATATATATATATATATATATATATATATTTTAAATTTAACAGTTTTTTTTCATGCCTCCACCTCAACATTTTCATGCTTATATATTTTCTTTCCAAGGAAAACCTTGCAAGGAAATCCAAGGGTTGTTTTTGTAACAACCCTACCCAACATAGTTCATTGGGAGGGTGTTACCTGATAAAGCATGTATATCATTTTCCTCTAATTCCAATAAACCACTGAATCATAAATAAGGAATCCAACAGATCAACCATACCTAACTTATCAAATAATGCATTCATGAAATAAAATTGCAAGTAGTGGAACATTAAGAACCTACAGTCTTTCACCTTGTTGTTGAACAACCATTGCTCCAAACTAGTACTCCACAAGTTAGAATGTCAATAAGAGGGGAAATCAAACTCAAGGGTCTGCTTTCCCCTCAACCAATAAACCACATGAACCATGTGTTCCCCCCCAAAGCAGGGTTCAATCTCAATGAGGTTTCAGATAGGAACATCGAGTACTCAACAAGTTTACTCACTTAGACTCATAGATCAAATCAAGGTTCAAGCATCCCATTGATCAACCATAGCATGGTGAAGAGACTCTTGGACTTACAACAAGCCAGTTGTCAACAACAATTGACATTAATACCCTTGGTTGGTCAAGTACACTCCCAATGTCATCAATGTTACTTACCTAACAAGAACTCTCTAGGGTTCTCATTTTTAGAGGTTGCATTTAGTGGTTGTTTTTACCTCCGTTTTGAAAAGTGGTGCCACTAGTGGCACTCTTTTTTTCAAGGTTAATTTTTTAACGTTTTGCAACCATGATCTGATATGTTGTAAACAAAAACCTTAAAATTAAACCCCAAATAGAAAAGTGGTGCTAGTAGCAACATTATTTATTTATTTATTTTTATAATTTTGTTGGGGGGCTAAAATTACAACTTATTTGAAACCATGGCCTTAACAACTGGTATCGTTACAACCAAAATCTTAAAATAAACTCTTGAATTAAAAAATAGTCTTACACGTAACACCATTTTGTTTTATGGGAGGTCAAAATTATGACTAGTTTGGAACCATGGCACTAACAATACGTACCATTGCAACAAAAAATTTTAAATCAACCCTTAAATTGAAAAGAAGTGCTTGTAGTAAGACTTTCTTTTTTGATAAAAAAATTACATTTTTTTTTAAATCATGACCTAAAAAATCAATAATGTTACAAATAAAATCATCCTACCCATATCCACTCCACCCTTACCCTCCATTCAAAAAACAAAACAAAAAACATCGTTTAATTTTTTTATGAAAAAATATTAAAAAGAATGTAACAATGACTTTTAAAAATAAAGTAAAAAACAAACGTAGAAAATAAAATTAAAAAGTTATTTTTTTAAATTAAAAAATAAACTAATAAAAATATTATTAAAAAAACATATACAATAAACTTATATATATTTGCAAGGGAAAAAAAACATATTTTGTATACAAGTAGAATATAAAATACAATCAAAAGGTGCTCAATGCGTTGACCATGTGTGCCCCAAAGAGGAGGGCCTTGAAAGACCAGAAATTGAGCTAATCAAGACTACAAAAAACTACCAAAGACAACATGAAACTGACATATATAAATGCTCAATGCACTGACCATGTGTGCCTCAAAGAGAAGGGTCTTGAAAGACCAAAAAACTGAGCTCATCAAGACTCTAAAAACTGTCAAAGACAATATTATTGACATATTACAACAAAAAATGCTATCCATTGGTAGTGTAGTAATCGTCAAACCTTCTGAAAGAGAAATTCATACTACATATCCAAAATAAAAAAAAGTCTCATTAAAAGGCATGTATCATATCATGTATGCTAACAATACAATTCCCTTCACGAAATTCTGCAAGGACATAGATATTCTCCATCAAAACCAAACCTTCCTTTGAGAGTTTATGTGCCACTTGGTTTTGCTCACGGAAAATATGTGAAAATATAATAACTTGGAAAGTTGTTGCTATGTCCTTCACTTGTTCTATTATAGTTAGTAGTCCAATATTTTGAGCCTGCACCTATTCAAGCATCCATGTGATAACCACAAGGGATTCACCAAATATCTGAATTGCAAAAGGTTCCTTGTCCAAGGAAAATTTAAGCAAATAAAAGAGTTCCATACATTCACCTAGATTGTTGGTTCCCCGCTCGATGTTTTCTTTGAAGTGAAAGTAATACGAATCTAATAAGAAACAGGTAAAACTGAGTCCCATTATTCTATTTTTTCCTTGACAAGCCCCATCGAAGTGGGCCCAAGGAAAGTTCTAATCTACCTATACCTCACCAACCATTGTAGGGACATTTTTCGTGGGAACCTTTTTGAAGAAAGGAAGGATACCCATTACATGCGTCGAAACTTGGAAGGATGGCTGAAGTTTTCCTTCAAAGAGAGTAGATTTGTGTTGAACTTATTCTTATACCAAGAGGGGGGGTGTAGGCACCAACCTACTAGAGACACTAATCTCTTCAGTCGAGCACCAACTCAACAAGATATTGTGTAGGCACCAACCTACTAGAGACACCAATATCTTCAGTTAAGCACCAAATCAGTAAGACCTGCATAAGCACCAATCCAATATCTTCATACACAAAGTACTTATGACTTCACTTGCATGCTTCATACTTCATGCATTTCACAACATCATCATACCCTTAACTTTCATGCTCCAATGCATCTCCTGGCTTCATACTCCAGACATAAATTCGAACCCTAGCCATATTTATCTTTCATGCCCTAGCGAACCTCATAGCATATTCTCAACATATAATTCCATACTGCAGCATCACAACCTCAAAACAAAGCACTTTGCAACATCATAGACCTTAGTCTTTCATGACGCACCCTTAAAACTCTAAGAAAATTCCTCTTGCGCACCTTTAGATCCCAAGAATACTCCACTTCTCCTTTTGGGCACCTTAGATCTCTTATGTGCACTTGAACTTGATCTTCTTGCTTGGATACTCTTCAAATGCACACATATATCTTGTATTTATAGTGTTTCTACGTTCACTTATGGAGGCTACTTGTAAAATTGGTTGGGCCAACCTGGAAAAATATTTCATATATCCTCATTCCTACGGAGTTAGAGGGAGTGCCATATACCGTTTGAAAGGTCTCAGAATAAACTTTTCAACCATATATCCCATGTTCCCATTTGAGCTAAGTCTTCAGAGTAAAAATTCCTTCAAAGATAGAGTATCCAAAGTGAGCATAAAAAATCTAAAAACAATATTTCCAACAATCTTCATCTTGCAATATTTATTTTGGACATCTGTTGTGTCCTTCTATTTTTGACATCAATGAAAACAATATTTCAAATAATCCCCCCCCCTTTTTCATTGATGGAAACCCTTATTCAATTTTGTAATACTCCTCATTTCTACAACTCTACTTGTGTCTGCAATTCTTCCTTTGTCTACAACTTCTCCCCCTTCGACATCCAATGGAAAAGGGATTCTCCCCTTGAGCTTGTGCTTCCCTTTATTGACGAGATCAGAAGGATATCACTCCCAATTTTTGTCCAAGATATTCAAATGTGTCTTTGGGAAGGAGTTTGGTAAAAATATCTGCAACATATTCTTTGGTGGCAATGTATTCCAACTTGACACTTTGCTCGACTATCTGTTCTCTTAGGAAGTGGTAATTGATGGACACATGCTTTGTCTCTGAGTGCATAACAAGATTATTTGAAATTTTGATTACACTTGTGTTATTGCAGATGATTTTGGTTGATCATATTCTACATTGATATCCTTTAGTGTCTTCTTCATCTAGAGAACTTGTATGCAACATGTTGTTGCTACAATATATTCATATTCTACTGTGAATAGAGAGATTGAAGTTTGCTTCTTGCTCGACCATGATATGATATAGTTTCCTAGAAAGAATGTTCCTCCACTGGTACTTTTATTGTCATCAATACTTCCTTCCTAATCTGCATCTGTATATGTTGTTAGAGTGAAGTCCCTACTTCTTGAATGCCACAAGCCAAATTCCAATGTGCCCTTCAGATACTTGAATATTTTTTTTACTGCTTGCACATGTGTTTCCTTTGGTGCAGATTGAAATATTGCAACCAATCTTATTGCTTGCATGATGTTTCGCCTTGATGCTATCACATATAGTAGGTTTCCAATCATTGACATGTACAATGTTTGATTTTCTTCTGGAGATTCATCATCTTTGCTCAACTTAGATCATGTAATCATGGGTGTACTGATAGGTGCACAGTCTTCCATTCAAAAATTATTCAACATTTTCTTGATATATTTGGTCTGAGAAATGAATATTCCTTTGTTGGATTGAGAAATTTGCAATCCTAGAAAGAATGACAATTCTCCAAGCATGAGAATCTCAAATTCTTTTTTCATTTCTTCTACAAAATTTTGGCTCATTCTATCATCATTACTTTCAAATATGATATCATCCACATAAACCACAATAACTAACATATTTTCATTATCAGTTTTGATGTAAATATTGTTGCTTGTATCTCCTCTTTTGAAACCTTGTTGTTGTAGGTATTTGTCAAATCTTGAATACCAAACTCTTAGAGCTTTATTTAGTCCATAGAGTGCTTTACTCAGTCTGCATACATGATATTTTTTTTCTGACAATTGAAATCCTTTTGGTTGTTCAATATATACTTCTTCTTCTAAATTTCCATTTAGAAAGGTTGATTTGAGATCCATTTGATAGACTTCGAATTTCTTGAAACACACAAATGCCAAAAACATTATAATTGCTTCTAATCTTGCAATTGGATCAAAGGTTTCTTCAAAGTCATTAACCTCAACTTGAGCATACCCTTTACAGACCAATCTTGCTTTATTTCTTACTATTTGTCCATCTTCATCCAATTTGTTTATGAAGACCTATTTGGTGACAATCACATTCTTGTCTTTTGGTCTGGGCACAAGTTCCAATGTCTCATTCTTCTAAATCTGATTTAGTTCTTCTTTCATAGAATTAACCCAATGCTTATCTTCACTAGTTTGTGCAAAGTTATTGGGCTCTATTTTAGATAGCAAAGAAAGTTCAATCTTCTTCTAGTCTAAATTCTTGTATCTATATCACCATTTCTTGTACAGTTATGTTCTTCCTTTCTACAATTCCATTTTGTTGTGGAGTCCTTGTTGCCGAAAAATGTCTCTTGATTCCACAATTCTGAAAAAATTTAACAAATTCATAAGAGGTAAACTCACCTCCTTTGTTTGATCTTAAACACTCGATTTTTATATCAGTCTCGTTTTCAACTAGGGCTTTGAAAGCTTTAAACTTCTCAAATGCTTCAATTTTTTCTTTAAGAAATGTAACCCATATCATTCTTGTGTAATCATCAATAAGCAACATAAAATAACTCTCACCTTTTAAAATTTGTGTTCTTCCTGGCCCGTAGAGGTCTATGTGTACAAGTTCCAATGGATTTGATGTTGAGTACTCCTTTGTTTTGAAACTAACCCTCATCTTCTTCCCGTGATGACATGGATTGCAAATAGTGTCGATAGGTTTTGAGATCCTTGACATATATTTTACTGCTTGTGTCTCGCTGAGTTTTACTAGATTATCAAAGTTTATATGACCCATCCTTCTATGCCATAACCATCTTTCATTTATTTGTCCCATACAACATTTTTCTCCTTTAACTTAATCAAGAACGTACATATTGCTCGGGATTTTGTTTGCATTTTCCACTAATCTTCTTGAATTTTCTTTCCATATCTCACATCCTTTAGAATGAACTGTAAGGTTGTAACCTTGATCACACATTTGACTGACACTTAGAAGAATGTGTTTTAACCCTTCAACACACAAGACATTATGTGTTTTAGTCTTTCTATCATCAAGACTAATGATACCTTTTCCAACTATCTTTGCATAAGCATTATCCCCAAAGGTAATGCTACCTCATTTTTCTTCCTTTCAGACGAAAAATTTGTTTTGATCCCCTACCATGTGTTTTGAACATCCACTATCAATGTACCATTGGTTTCTTTTGTCTTGAGCATACATTGCAAGTCCACATTCTTCCTTCTTTGGTTCTTCTTGCTTCCTTTTTCACACCTGTGCATTCTTCTCCATGCTTGGTAAGAACATATTCTTCCTTATTTTGTTTAGGAGAATTTATTATGTTGCTTCTACAGTTACATGTTATGTGCCCATATTTATTGCACTTATAACATTCAGTACTGTAATCAAGTAGGGGAGTAAATGAATTGTAGTTTCTATCAACAAACCCATGAGAACTATTGGTTTTGTTTCTCACATAATCATTCTTTGAGGTCTTATAAGAACCTCTATTTCTATCTCTCACGTGATCACTTCTTGCATAAGCTCTACAATCTATTGCTTTATGATCAAAATCATTGCAAGAAAATTAATAGCCAAGGAAAAGATTTTGGTACCGAGTTGTGAATGGCCTTCTTGGTGGAACAATTCTTTTGAACTCATTCTTGTTGTTCTTGTGAGAAGAATCTGGTTTTTGTTGGTCATAATTTCCTTTCATGTTGTTGCTTTCATTGTTGATGGAGCCTTTGAGAATATTAATATAACTTTTAGGTTTCTCATCATTTTCCTTTTCTTATGGATTTGTGACCTTAGTGCTTACATCTCCCTCGTGGGTCTTTTGTTTTCCGTTGTAGCGAAGACCCGTCTTGGTGAATGGTGGTGACCTTTGGTTGTTGAGAATATTATCTAATATTTCAATACTTTTTCCAAACTTCAAGTTTCTACTCAATTGATTAATTGTTTTATCTAGTTCATTTCTTAAGGAAACAATTTCAACCTCTAGCTTCTTGTAATTTTATTCCTTCTCTTTTAATTGGCTTCTCACCACTTCTTCTATCTTTTTTTCCTCTTCTAGTTGATTCTTTAGGCTGATAACTTCTTTTTTTTCTCTGTTTTATCAAGATCATGATCCTTCTTTTCATATTTCTGTAATTGTTCTTTTTGTTTTTTATTCTTTCCCCTGAGTGTTTATTTCCTTTAAGGAACTAACGAGTTCTGCTTCAAGATTCACTTCCTCATCAATGTCTTCTTCTTCTGAATCTGATTTTTCTTTCTGATTGTCTTCATTTTTTGTATCAATAGACTTTGTATCGATGACCATGAAGAGGAATTCTTCTTGACTAGCCATGTGTTCTCCTGAGATGTTCCTTCCAGTGGTTAGATTGTTTCCAAAGGAACCTGCTCTGATACCAATTGTTGAACTTGTGCTTATACTGGGGGGGAGGGTGAATCAGTATCAGATACTTTTTACTTTAACTGAGCATTCATCAATTATTCATTAACTTTAAAACAACAAATGCATGTAAACTCAAATCACAGTACTTAGAGTTTAACTTGGAAACCCTTGTGGGAGAAAACCACAAAAGCTTATCTTTATAAATGTTTGTAGGCACAAACCTGTTGTTACAAATCTTGTAGGCACCAATTTACTAGAGACACCAATCTCTTCAGTTGAGCACCAACTCAACAAAATATTGTGTAGGCACCAACCTACTAGAGGCATCAATCTCTTCAGTTGAGCACTAACTCAGTAAGACCTGTAAAGGCACCAATCCAAGATCTTCATACACAGTACTTTTGACTTCATTTACATACTTCATACTTCATGCATTTCACAACATCATCACACCCTTAAATTTCATGCTCCAATGCCTCTCCTTGCCTCATACTCCAGACATAGCTTCAAACCTTAGTTAAATTTATCCGTAATGCCCCAACGAACCTCACAACATTATTCACAAAATATAATTCCAGACTGCAGTATCATAACCTCAAAACAACACATTTTGCGGCATGGCGCACCCTAAAAACTCGAATAAAACTTCTCACGTGCACCTTTAAACCCCAAGAATACTCCCCAACTCCTCTTGTGCACCTTAGATCTCTTTTGTGCACTTGTACTTTCTTTTCTTGCTTGGATACTCTTCAAATGTGCACATCTATCCTATATTTCTAGTGTTTATGCGTTCACTTATGGGGATGAATTCTAAAATTCACTGGGTCGACTTGTACTTTATGGCTGGGTTGACCAGACAAAATCTTGCATATCTCCTCATTTCTATGGAGTTAGAAGAAGTGATATATACCATTGGAAAGGTCTCGGAATAAGTTTTTCAACCATATATCCTATGCTCCCATTTGAACTAAGTCTTCAAAGTAAAAATGTCTTCAAAGATAGGGTATCCAAACTGAGAATCAAAAATCCAAAAACAATATTTCCAGCAATCTCCATCTTGCAATCTTTATCTTGGACATTTGTAGTCTCCCCTTATCTTTGACATCAATGACAACCATGTTTCCAACAATGACTTTGAAATTATGTACAAGAAAGGAAAATAAAATGTGGTGGCAGATGCACTTTCAATGAAAAAGAAGACACAAAAGGGTTTACTTTGTGTTATTTCCATTTGACAATCTAATTGGGTGGAAGAAGCAAGGATAGAACGAAAGCAAGATCAAAAGGTATGCAAAATCATTCACCAACTACAAGAAGACCTGAGAGCATTAAATAAATTTGTGTGGATGAATGAGTCACTGTGGTATCAAGATCGCTTATATTTATGTAAGAATTTCCAACTCAAACATAAGGTCCTTTTGGAATTGCACATTTCTCCTATAGGAGGACGTTAGGGGTTCCTAAAACTTACCACATGGTCAAGAATATTTTTTTGTGGGAAGGTATTAAAAACTAATGTTCTAAAGTTTGTGGCTAAATGTTTGGTTTGGAATAAAGGAGAGACAATCAAGACCTTGGGTCTTCTACAACCATTAGCCATGCCAAGTCAATCTTGGGAAGAGGTCTCAATGGATTTTATTATGGGTCAACCAAATTCTGAAGAAAATAATGTCATCATGGTAATGGTGGATCGACTCACAAAGTATGGCCATTTTTGCTCTCTTTTTCATCCTTGTTAAGCAAGTACAAAGCTGCAACAATCATGGAAAGAGTTCAAAAGCTAAATGGAATCTCCAAGATGATTATAAGTGATAGAGATACAACTTTCACTGGTAATTTTTGGATTGAATTATTTTCTTGTTTGGGTACTCAATTGACTCACAACTCCTCTTACCATCCTCAATTCAATGGATAAATTGAGATTGTGAATAAATGCCTAGAAGCGTAAATTTGTTGCTTTGCATTTGATAAATAGACATAATGGGTCAAGTGGTTTTCCTCAACATAATGGTGGTACAACATGTCCTTCCATAATTCATAAAAATTGTCCCCATTTATGACTCTTTGTGGCTATCATCCTCCATCCATCACATCACCCTTGAGAGGGAAAGTGAAAGTTCAAGCAGTGGAGGACCACATAGAGCACTAACAAGAGGTTTTCCAACTATTGAAGGACAAATTGACTATAACACAAAATAGAATGAAAACAAGTCTCGTGATACCATGGTTGTTAAATTTTGAGCAGCTGCAGAGGATATTCTTTTTCCAAACATCCCTCCTAACTACCCTCTTCCAAGCAGACCTCCAAGCTTCCCTCTTGAAGTCGCCCTCTTCCTAACTACCCTCTGAAGTTTCCCCCTTCCTAAGTCGGCCTAGGTCGGCCCTAACCTAGCTTACCTAACCTAAGACCTATCCTATCCTAGCCTAGGGAGCGGCCCTAACCTAAGTTACCTAACCTAAACTCTAACCTATATAAAGAGAGGGAGGCGCCCCTCACTTGACATAAGTTTTACAGGAGTTTTACTTCAGTTCTCATACTTCTGAGCAACAACTAATCTATTCTAAGGGAGCATCCTAAGCTTCTTCTAGGCAACAACTAGGAGGTTCATTTATGAACGCTAGTAACATTGTTGTGGGAAGCAACTAGCAACAACAAGCTAATAATATTATGAGATAGTTCTGTAGCAGTTGATTACTCTATTATGTAGTTGTTGATAACTCTTTTGTGTAGCAGCAATCTTCACTATTCTGAGGTAGCTTCTAGGAGAGTCCTATAGCAGCAAATATACTATGTTCTGAAGGTACTCTGACAACAATTAAAGGTTGTTCTGGGTAGAAAATAAAGGGCCTTTTCTGAGGGCTGAAACACTATGTTCTGGATAGCATCTTTCACTTATTCTAAGGCATCCTTAAGAGCAGTACAGAGTCAACCATTAAAGGGCATATTTGAGTCAGCATCAACTACAGTAAAAACTATAGGTTTGAGGGAATATTTGTGATAGAGGCTCATATATATTGAAGACACAGAAACAATAGTAAGAACTATTGTCTTAGTGTTATTGTCTTATCTCTCTCTTTCTAGAAGAGCCTTGCAAGTTCATTGTACTTGTTTCACTGATCAATATATCACAAGAAGAAGTTTGTTGGGTTTTCTTCCCCTTGAGGGTTTCCTAAGATAAATACTTGTGTCTTTGTGAATGATTGTTCTTCCTATGATTCTTATGCTTCAGTTTATCATTTAAAGGTTAAAAGAACACTATTGTTATCTTATGTATCTGTTTATGCTTGAAAATTAACATGGTATCAAAGCTCTTGGGTGTGTAAGTGCTCAGCGTTGTAGTGTGCTACAACCTGCGCAAATCCTTAGGAGTTATTCAAGAACATTGCTTGCAGAGATGTCTTCCATTTCTGTAAGGCCCGAGGATAGACTTGAAGGGGCTTAAAACTTTAATGTTTGGAAAGCTAGAGTCTTGAATATTCTGGAAAAATATGACTTGGACAACTTTGTGACCAGTACAGTAGAAGAGCTCACCTCCAATGTAGGAAGAACAACCTTCAAGAAGAATCAAGAAAGGGCAAAGTGAATCATATTTGATTCGGTCAAGGATAACATCATGCCTGTTATAGCACCTCTGAATACTGCAAAGGATTCTTTTGACACTCTATCCAACTTGTATGAAAAGAAGGTGTCCCGTCAAAAGAGGGTTCTAAAGAATAAGGTTCGAACTCTCAATATGGAGAAGGATGACTTTGTGGCCTCCTTCACAAAGATCTCTCAGTTAAGGGATCAGTTGTTGGTCATTGGTGTAACTGTAGATGATGATGACCTCATCTAGACGGTTGTGGATGGTCTTCCACCTTCTTGGGAGACATTTCTGGCCAGGATAAATGCTCATGAAAACCAACCATACTTTGAAAGGTTGTGGCATGATTGTCTTCAAGAAGAAGGGGGAATTCAGAGTCAAAATTGTACTTCAAAGGAAGAGAACCTTTCCCTAGAAGCAAGGACATGGAGAGGGAGAAGATTTACTTCTCAGAAGAAGTTTCCTCGGAAGGAGAAAAGAAAACGTAGCTTCAAAGGGAAAGAGTTTGATATGACAAGGGTGAAGTGCTTCAACTGTCAGTGAAAGGGGCACTTTGCCAAAGATTGTCCAAAGATCAGAAAAGGGCACAAAGGTAAATAATGTGCTTCTATTGTTGCAAAAGATGTGTCTCAAAGAATGAAGACGAAAGGGGCTTCCAGTAATCAAGAGACCAGGAGGGAATACTATATTATTTCAGCACTCTCTGGTTCTTTTACAAACAATGTTGAATCCTAATTGGTGGATAGTGGAGCTATTAGATTTTCAGTGAGCTATGGCTCATGTATTCCTTTTAAATTTTGTGTCAACAATTACTTGAACCATAAATACTGCAGCAAACCAAGATCACATGAAGAAGATCCATGCACAAGTACACAAGAAGTATCCTGGGAAACCCTTCTCAACAAGGGAAGAAAACTCAGCCAATCCTTTGCTATATTCCTCAAGAGAAACACCTCCCACACCATCACCAAAACTAGTACACAAGAGGGTGTTGCAATTCTCATAATTTCATACCACAACTTCTGAAATCATGAGATGACACAATGATAAGTGTGTTTCCTCAATGGGGATTCACCTTTATTTATATAAGACTTGTCACATCAAATGATGTATCTATTGGCACAATAGGGCCGACCTCAATAACTCAAAATATAATTAATAATTACCATATCAATTGTCTTTTATATTAATTATCTTTTACATTAATTATTAATCACATTAAGGTGGGGTCAACCTATACCCTTTACATTACAATTAGGGTTATAGGCAAGTCTGACTCTTGAACAATATAGCAAGGGATCTTATACACCCACTAGTKCTCATCCACTAGGGGCACATCCATAGGGATGTCCATATCTCTGGCTCACTGCATTACATAGAAGAACCACTTCTTCACTAGTGCTCAGCCACTAGGATCATGTTCACCTGTGCTCGTCCACAGGCACGTCCACTCAATAGATCTTCTTTCCCACTTCATTACACAGGAGAGTCATCTGGAGTTTCTCATCAAATCTTCTGCTCAGAGCAGGCTAGTACATCATCTTCATTTTTGTTCTCATGACGATGCATCCAACACTTTGGGATTTCACGCGTTCACCTTGTGCTCAGCCACATGCATGTCCAACTCAACAGATCTCCTTTCTCACTGCGTTACATAGGAGAATCATCTGGAGTTCTTCTCAACTCTCTGTAAAGAGGAGGCCATCTCTACGTTCCAACTCTGTCTCAGATAGGAACCACACACCCCTCTCAGGGGCTTTCTCCCAGGTTTGTAAGATGGAGAATATCTCACATAGCTGCAATCATCAACATCTCTCATGTTTGTAAGCTGGAGAATGTCTTACATAACTGCAATCATCAACACTCCCTCTAAGTTAGGGAGGCATTCTTCATCATGCCAAGTCTCACACGAATGTACTTTTAACTTTGTCTTGGTTGTAGTCATCAACACTCCCTCTCAACTAGGGAGGTATTCTTCACCAAGTTAATTTGGTGAAGATGTTTGTAATCTGCTCATGTGTAAGAAGGTACTGCATGTGCACTATTTTCCTCTGCATCATATCTATGATATAAATATATTTCATCTCATCATGTTTTGATCCATCAAGAAACATTGGGTTCTCAAAGAGCTTTACACACGACTCTTGGTTATCATCATAGGATCCATCTCATGGTCAAGTAAATCTGTCATAAGCTTGTGAAGCCATATGGATTCTCACATTTGATGCTATATACTATGCTTATGTGGTACTCAAGGCCACAGAGTTTTGTTTCATGTTGCATCAGGAAATCATGGCAAACTTCACGGTAAGACAACAACCGGATGTGTTATTTTGGTCCACTATACTCTCTGCTCAATATGTATCGGCATATCCTGCAAACTCAGGTTCACACTGGAGGAATATCTCAAGTCATATCCAACTGTGCCTCATATATATCACAATACATGTTTCGTTGTTGTTCAGTGAGTCTGTCTTGGCTGACTCATGGAATGACTAAGTACATTCACTGCATAGCATGAATCAAGTCTAGTGTTAACTAGAGACATAAGTGATTCAATCAATTGTGGATCAATCTCGTCTTAATCATCTTTATTTGTTTTCTTCAAATAAATTTGTATTTTGTCATACTGAGCTTCTTTAATATTCCCACTGTATATTTTCATTGACTCAGGAAAATCTCATCGGTCCTCTGTCATACTTCTTGTCCCAAGAAGTAGTGCATCATACTCATATCCTTCATCTTGAAATCATAAGTCAAAGCTTACTTGTATCCAACAACAAGGCTTTCTGAATAAGTTATCAAAATCAGGTTCTCGTCACCAACACTGTAATAATATAGGTTTGGATCAACAATACTTTTGCTGAAACCCAAACTCATCAAGAATCCATCTATCTGATGTAGTTTTCCAACTCACGGATGGTAGCATAGATGGAAGTGTATCAGATTACTGGATCAATATGTTTTATCATAGTTCACTTCCTCTGCTTGTGAGAATCCTCTAACTACAAGTCTCGTTTTATATTTCTCGATACTTCCATCAGTTGTATGTCTTTCTGCCTCTTGCAAAGTTTTGTCAAGCCCAGACAGACCTTTTATAGCTTACTGCAAAGTTCCCAGGAATACCAACTGGAACAACTGAATCAACTGTATTAATAGCTATCTCCCTCTGGACTGTTGAAGAGGAAGTAGGTATTGTTTCTCTTTCTCAATTAGTTTGACTCTTTTTTAATCAAGTAACTCCCTCTGAAGTCTTAAAAAAAACATCTTCATTTGTTGTTAACCTGTTTGGAACAATGAAACAAACGAAAGGAAACAAAACAAGAATATCTCCTAGAGGAGATTCATGAGTACATCTCTAGAATCAAAACAATTTAAGGATTGTTGTCATAGCTACAACATCTATTTGTAATGTAGAATGGTAATTAAAACAATCAAACCTGGAATCTTCATTTCCAGTGTGTTGTTTCTTCTGAATGCATTGAGACTTCTCTAGATTCGTGATAGCACCAAGGGTTCCTTCCTCCTATTAAATACAAAACTAGATCATGACAATGATGCTAGCTTCGCAGTAGGGAGATATCGAAGATAAAATGCATAAAAGACGATAAGGAAATATCGTTTTCATCAGCTAGCTAATAAACCAGCTCCCTATTTCAGATATTCATACCCTTCAACCGAATAGGGTTTCATCACTAGTTTATTGCAAAGCTCGTAGTTCTTTTATAACTTTAGATTACGTATATTTTGATGCTCTTAATGGTGAAACGTTAATGCATGACACATCACAAATTCTGGGCATTGTTTGCTTGGAATTGACACACTTTGTGTATCCCATGTCTTGCTTATAACAATCTCATCTCCACAGAAATTTTAGGAGGGGTCCAACCCTTTTTATTTATCACTGAAATTTCCCCACAGAAAATTTAGAAGGGCTCCAACCCTTTTCTTCACCACATAAATAGTAATGGTCTTCTTCAAGCCTGCTCTGATACCATGTTAGATTTTCAGTGAGCTATGGCTCATGTATTCCTTTTAAATTTTATGTCAACAATTACTTGAACCATAACTACTGCATCAAACCAAGATCACAAGAAGAAAATCCATGCACAAGTACAGAAGAAACATCCTGGGAAACCCTTCTCAATAAGGGAAGAAAACCCAGCCAATCCTTTTCTATATTCCTCAAGAGAAAGACCTCCCACACCATCACCAAAACTAACACACAAGAGGGTGTTGCAATTCTCATAATTTCAAGCCACAACTTCTGAAATCATGAGATGACACAATGATAAGTGCATTTTCTCAATGGGGATTCACCTTTATTTATATAAGACTTGTCACATCAAATGATGTGTCTATTGGCACAATAGGGTCAACCTCAATAACTCAAAATATAATTAATAATTACCATATTAATTATCTTTTACATTAATTATTAATCACATTAAGGTGCAGCCGACCTGTACCATTTACATTACAATTAGG
This sequence comes from Picea engelmannii, assembly GCA_009831015.1. Classification (NCBI taxonomy): domain Eukaryota; kingdom Viridiplantae; phylum Streptophyta; class Pinopsida; order Pinales; family Pinaceae; genus Picea; species Picea engelmannii. The sequence goes on from ML777115.1 coordinate 700,558, forward strand.
GTTACAAGCAAGTCTGACTCTTGAACATTATAACAAGGGATCTTATACACCCACTAGTGCTCATCCACCAGGGGCACATCCATAGGGATGTCCATATCTCTGGCTCACTACATTACACAGAAGAACCACTTCTTCACTAGTGCTCAGCCACTAGGATCACATTCATCTGTGTTCATCCACATTCACGTCCACTCAACAGATCTTCTTTCCCACTGCATTACACAAGAGAGTCATCTGGAGTTTCTCATCAACTCTTCTGCTCAGAGGAGGCTAATAAATCATCTTCATTTATGTTCTCATGATGATGCACCCAACACCTTGGGATTTCACACGTTCACCTTGTGCTCAACCACAGGCACATCCAACTCAGCAGATCTCCTTTCTCATTGTGTTACACAGGAGAATCATCTGGAGTTCTTCTCAACTCTCTGTAAGGAGGAGGCCATCTCTACGTTCCATCTCTGTCTCATATAGGAAACACACACCCCTCTCAGGGGCTTACTCTCAGGTTTGTAAGTTGGAGAATATCTCACATAGCTGCAATCATCAACATCTCTCAGGTTTGTAAGTTGGAGAATGTCTCACATAGTTGCAATCATCAACATGAGCCTCCAAGTACATGACTGGAAATAAAGGAGTCCTTGCAAACTTCAAGGAGAAGAATTTCTCTGCTCAGGTAGAACTTGGAGATAATGTTAGATATGCAATCGAAGGACTTGATTCAACATCCTTTCAGCTCGAATCTAGAGGCGAGTTACACATTGAGGAAATTATGTACGTTCCTCGTTTAAAGAAGAATCTTATCTATGTTGAGGTCCTGGAAGATAAAGGTTACAGGGTGATATTCATGGACAAGAAAGCTCTCTTATGGCCTAAGAATGAAGAGTTAAGTTCAACAACTGTGATTGGAGTTAGAGAGGGGGGTCTTTACAAGATCTCGAGACATATCCAAGCACAGGTTCATGCTTCAGTTAGTCCATCTGAGCTATGGCATCGAAGGTTTCGACATCTTCACTACAAAGCGCTCCCCGGACTTTAGAAAATGGTAAGAGGAATTCCTACCTTTCATTTTGATCATGATGGTATATGTAGAGGTTGTGTTCTTGGTAAAAACATAAAGAAGTCCTTTCCAAACAGTAACTTGAGGTCTAAAGGAATTTTGGATTTGATACATTCAAACATATGTGGGCCTATGCCATCACCTTCCTTGAATGGATGTCTTTATTATGTGATTTTCATAGATGACTTCTCTAGAAAATCATGGATCTATTTTCTAAAAGCAAAGAATGAAACTTTTAATAAATTTCTAGAATTCAAAGCTTTGATTGAAAATCAGACTAGAAAACACATACATGCCTTGAGGACTAACAATGGTGGTGAATTTGAGTCTCATCAGTTTGATGACTTATGTAAAGAAGTAGGAATCAAGAGACAACTGATTGTGTCCTATAACCCTCAGCAGAATGGGATTGCTGAGAGAAAGAACATAACAATCTGTGAGGGAGTTAAAGCTATGATGTGTGGTCAGGACCTTCCCACATCACTTTGGGTAGAAGCCACAAGCACTGTAGTTTATATTCAGAATAGAAGTCATGATGCTATTCTGGGGGGAAATACTCCAGAAGAAGCATTCACTAGCAAAAAGCCAAAAGTGGGACACCTGAGGATTTTTTAATGTCCAGTTTACATACTTGTGCCGAAAGAGAAAAGAACTAAGATGGAGCCTTCTAGGAAGAAAGGATTTTTTGTTGGGTACAGTGAAACATCCAAGGCCTACAGAATCTATGTCCTAGGCCAAAGATATATTGAGGTAAGCAGGGATGTGACTTTTCATGAAGAAGCTGCATTTAAGCAATCTGAAGAATCACAACAAGATACAAAGATGGAGGAACCTGAAGAGCCATTGGATCATGTTGATATTGTGGATCTAGTAGAACAGATAGAGAGACTTCTTGAGGTACCTCCTGCTAAGAGGAAGCCTGCCTAGTGTAGAGAAATTCTGTGAAAGGCAGAAAAACATGTAGCTCCTTCAAGTACTTTCAAAGAGAGTAATAGACCTCAAAGATATTCAGGTTATGTGGCTCTTATGGCTCAGATTAGCAATGCAAGACCCACGATCTATGAGGATGTTGCTAGGCAACATGTATGGAAATATGCCATGGTGGAAGAATATCAATCCATCATGAAAAATGATGTATGGGAAGTAGTTCCAAGACCGGAAGGAAAATATGTGGTTACTTCCAAATGGTTGTTCAAAATCAAGCATGCAGCTAATGGAAGTATTGAGAAATACAAAGCAAGATTTGTGGCTCGTGGTTTTTCTCAGAAGGAAGGTATTGACTATGATGAAACATTTGCACCTGTTGCAAGGTACACTTCCATCAGGACCGTCATATCCCTCGCTTCAATTCTGGGTTGGAAACTTCACCAGATGGATGTAAAGATTGCATTCCTCAATGGTCAAGTTGAGGAAGAGGTATATATAGAACAACCAAAGGGTTTTGTGGTTCATAGAAAATAATCACATGTGTGCAAATTAAATAAAACACTATATGGGTTGAAACAGGGACCAATGGCTTGGTATGCGAGAATTGACAGTTATCTTCAAAGCTTGGATTTCTCCAAGAGTGCAGTTGATCCCAACCTGTATTTCAAGGTAACATAAAATCATCCCCTGATCTTGGTTCTATATGATGATGATTTGTTCCTTACAGGAGAGGAACAATTGATAGCTCAGTGTAAGAGGGAGCTCACTTCTGAATTTGAAATGAAAGACATTGGTCTCATGCATTACTTCCTTGGTTTGGAGGTATGACAAAGGTCAGATGAAATTTTCCTTTCTCAAGGAAAGTATACAGTTGATATACTGCGCAGATTTGGTATGCTAGATTGTAAATCCATGTCTACACCCATGGTATCTAACTTAAAGAAGTTACATGAGTCAGATTATGGATCAGACTTGGTGGACCCATCTATGTACATGCAACTTATTGGATCCTTGATGCATTTGATCCATACAAGGCCAGATATATGCTTTGTTGTAAGCGCCTTGAGTCAATTCATGTCTGAGCTAAGACACGGACATTGGATTGTTGCTAAACATGTCCTCAAATATTTGAGAGGATCCATTGCATATGGACTTAGATACACTTCTAGTGGATTAGTGTTGCTTCATGGTTATGCTTATTTAGACTGGGTTGGGAGCTCAGTGGACTGGAAGAGTACTTTCGGATACTGTTTTAGCTTGGGTTCAGCTATGATATATTGGTCTAGCAAGAAACAAAGCTCCATAGCACAAAGTACAGCTGAAGCGGAGTATATAGCAGCCAATAATGCGAGCAGAGAAGCAGTATGGCTAAGAAAGCTTATGTATGGGTTGTTTCAAGAGAGGTTAAAAACAATTGTTATCCATTGTGATAACCAGAGTTGTTTAAAGCTCACAGAGAACCTGGTCTTCCATGACAGATCAAAGCATATTGAGATGAAATATCATTTCATCAGAGACATGGTTCAAAGACGTACCATCAAGTTGTAGTACATTTGTATTGATGAGCAGATGGTAGATATTTTGACTAAGCCTCTGTCCCTTGGAAAATTTGTGTACTTCTGAGACAAGCTTGGTATGGCAGAAAATGCATCCCTCACTGAGAGGGAATAGCAACATCAGGAGACATTCTCTAATGAAAGGCCTTAAGTGGCCACCCTGAAGCTAGCCAAGGAGATTTGGAGAATCAACCAGTGTTGTGAGTCATGGCAAAAGTCAAGGTGAACGTATAAACCTTGTGAGTCGGGATAAAATTCAAGACGAAGGACACGCTACAAGAAACCTTGTGAGCCTAGTGCAAAATTCAAAGACAAGAAATTCTCCAACACTACCTTGTACGTCAAGATTGACTTGAGACTTGGAGAAAAGCCTTATAAGTCAAGGCAAGAAGAAATTGTCATCAGTCTTGTGAGCTTTGTGTGTCAAAGCAAAAGTCAAGACAAGTCTTGTGAGCTTTGTGTGTCAAAGCAAAAGTCAAGACAAGGTAATGTGAAAAGTTCTCCTAGGTCTTCAAGATGAGCTATATGTATTCCTTAGGGACTGGTCACCCCTAAGTGAAATAACTCTAGCAGTTGACCATGGTTAAGGAGAACTGGATGATCACATTCCATGATCCTTATTTGCATAAGGTTACAAAACTTCTTGTGATATATTGATCCTGTGTGGATGTCAACAAGTCAGTGATCATGTGCAATGACTAGAAAGAACTGTGTGGATGTGTATGTCTGAAGAATACCCTCATTGTTGAGAGGGAGTGTTAAATTTTGAGCAGGTGCAGAGGATATTCTTTTTCTAAGCAGCCCTCCTAGCTGCCCTCCTCAAGCTGCCCTCTTCCTATCCACCCTCTTGAAGCTGCCCCCTTCCTAAGTCAGCCTAGGTCGGCCCTAACCTAGCTGACCTAACCTAAGACCTATCCTATTCTAGCCTAGGGGGCGGCCCTAACCTAAGTTACCTAACCTAAACTCTAACCTATATAAAGAGAGGGAGGCACCCCTCACTTAACATAAGTTTTACACGAGTTCTACTTCAGTTCTCATACTTCTGAGCAACAACTAATCTATCCTGAGGGAGCAACCTAGGCTTATTCTGGGCAGCAGCTAGGAGGTTTATTTCTGAAGGTTGGTAACACTGTTGTAGATAGCAACTAGCAGCAACAAGTTAATCCTATTATGAGGCAGTTCTGTAGCAGCTGATACTCTATTGTCTCAGTGTTATTGTTGTATCTCTCTCTTTCTAGAAGAGTCTTGTAAGTTCATTGTACTTGTTTGACTGATCAATATATCACAAGAAGAAGTTTGTTGGGTTTTCTTCCCCTTGAGGGTTTCCCAGGATAAATACTTGTGTCTCTGTGAATGATTGTTCTTCCTATGATTATTATGCTTCAGTTTATCATTTAAAGGTTAAAAGAACACTAATGTTATCTTATGTATCTGTTTATTCTTGAAAATTAACAATGGTCACAGGGCTTGATACYATGGAAACATGGCTCCAATGGCTCATCAAGCCCCGTGACCTTTAGCCAAGTTCAATAACCACATCTCCATCCATGAGTCCTACAGGTCTAGCCAACCTGCCATAGCTCACACTTGCTCAACAACATCAGTGGTCAATTAGTATCATATCATGGTATCATTATCATGAATTCATACCACATAATCCAACCATACCAACATCATTCTATGCATTCTACCAAGTATCCCAACCATGAATATAGATAGCATCTCATCATCAAATAACAATCACACATATCACGTCCATGCACTCACACATCTCTATATATATAAGCAGTTTGTGCAATATCCTAAACAATGCATAAAATTCATCAATTTTCCAGTCATAGATAAGGCAAGTCATCAAGCCAACCAAGGATAGACATCTTGGTCATAGACAAAACAAAGTCAGGGAAAATGGGGCATTACAATTATGCAGAGTTATGGCCATGTGGAGGTAAGGATGGAAAGAGGCAAGCTTGTTGCTTTACACTCCACACAAAGAATGAGTGAAAGATTCAAAAAACTAATTGAGGCAAAAAGTCACTCAAAGGTAGTTGGTTGTGCGGAGCAAAGTGTTATCTCCACACTTCACAAAGGCTATGTGGAGGTTGAATGCACACGTAGGTCACAACAAAATTGGACAAAGGAATTACCTCTGTGCTCTGCACTTCGCAACAAACTAAGGTAGCAAGGTTAAGGCAAAGAGTGATGCAGAGCATAGTGCATGTGGAGGAAAGAAGGGAGTCAGAGGGGGCACAACTCCACACTTTGTGGAGGCTAAGGGGTATGTCGAACTATGGACCATGCATAGAATTGGAGGAGTCGGAGGGATGGCTACATTCACACTCCATGCTCTGCCCTCCACAAATGCTAAGGGTAAGTTCTTGTGGAGCACAAAATAGCCCGACCTCCACATAGAAGGAAGGAGGGCCTTGGGACAAAAAAGGTGGCAGATGATGTGGACACCTAGGGTGTCAATATGTGGACCCTATAACCAATCACAAGACGCCATTTGGTAGTCCAAGAAAAGCTAAAATTGCTCGAATTTTATAGAATTTGAAACGCCAAGGAAACTATAATCATCTCTTGGAAAAAGGTTGGGAGGCCACTGGCATTCCACATACCATTAGTAGTGAGAATAAAAGAGAGTTCAGAAAAGGAAAAGTGGGTCCAAAAGGGGTTCCATAGGTTCCACTTGGAGAGTGAGCAGGTTCGTGTGAAGGGGACCTTGACGTGAAGGAGGAAAGTGATTTGGCGTTCCATTTGTAAAGGAGAAGCTAATAATTCCACTCATAGTGAAAGAACTGAAGCACTCAAGAAGATTATCAGAAAAGCCATGTCAAATTGTGTCGATTGAACATTCTGGAATCACAAACCACTGGTTCAATGGGGAACTAAAAGTCAGTTTTGGAAGTTGCCCATGCTGCAGCAGAGAAGAAGGAGACAGCCTTCTGATTGACCATGAAAGAAATCCAACATTCATGCAGAGAGGAAGAAGTCATCCCAGCCTTTATAGTTTTTGCCAAAGCCAAGATTCCAGAGTGAAGAAGGACAAACTTCTTGTGTCTACATCAAGAGATCACCTACAGCTTGGATAGTGAGTCTTTCTTTCATATAAGAGGGCGCCATTGCTAAAATTCCTTGATCATAATCCAAAGAAAACAAAAATCTCTGTTATACACCAGTGCTTTCCTAGCTGTATGTATCAAGAGTAGATTAAGAGTGGTAACCATTTCCTTTTGCCTTAAATCATTGGTATATGAATAGCAGAGCTCCAACTGAGATTCTTTGGAGCTGAACAAACCTCCTCTTTGATACTAGTTTTCCCAATTGGAGTTCCAGGGTAAATCCTCTATGTTCTATGGTGTGTGATTGCCTGAGTTTGCAACTTTGCTGTTTCATATTCTTTGTTTAGATGCACAGTAAAATTTGAAGATAGAATTAACACATTCATGAGACAATTACACAACCAAAATGTATGATAATATAAAGCAGTAATTTGTTTGAAACAGAGCACAGCAAGATAAAATAAACCAGCACAGTAAACACTTTTTATTCCACGTATTAAAAATTTAAAAGGCATCCGTGTTGGTGAATCACAATGGCCATAGGCTGAGTCATTTTGGATCACTAAATTCACTTGGACCAAAACAGAGCCCACCAAGGAAAAACATTTTAAATGTTAAGCTCTTCAAACACAATTGAGCAAAGTGTTATGATATACTTGTGAACATGGTCTAGGCTCTTCAAGAGCTTCTCCTTTGGATAAGCTATGCATATTGTTTTCAATATGATACCTGTCAAGAATTTATTTGTGTAGAATGATTTGCAGTCTTTACAGCTCTCACTTCGACTTCTTATGGCTAGACAAAACATCATATTAATTACTTTGCTTGCAGAGAAACTAAATTCACAACATTCATTTGCATCCATTCTAACAAACAGTTGCATTGCTCACAGAGAAACTAGATCAACAATAGCCATTTGCCTCCATTCTAGTCTGAACACACCAGGTCTTCAATCATGAAAATAAATTTATGTTTCAGTACCATATTCAAAGACAATGAGATTAAACTCATCGGATAATGTCATTATCAAGCTCATACCTAGAAAAGAGACACCAATGTTGTCCCTGAAGAGAACCAAGTTGAAACCTGCACAATTAATGAGAGGCATCATCAGTGCAAACATCCAATCCCTCTAGGTGAAAGCCAACACACAATGCCTCCTTATCAGATAGAGTGGTTACCTTATATGTTGTTTACATGATTTGGCATTTCTGTTCTGATCAAAGCAAACTTAGTAGAAACCAAGTTTTTGAAGTTTCTTCCTGTTATGTTGTGGTTGTGCATGTAAAGATGGATTTTCTGATGCCATCACTTTCTTATGTGTCCTTTGTATATGTGCATAGTACATACACCCACAAATACAGTAACCCAAACAGTCCATAAAGGCAACTTATGTATGAAGAAACTTGAGGATCCTAAGGCTGCCCAACAGGCCTGTCATATGACCTCTTGTTGGGCACTAAGTTCAAGGCACTTTCAAACTGTTTTCCTCACTGTTTTAGGACTGTTTTCTTGCTGTCCAAAACAGCCAACAAATCTGAACTTTACCCAACTGTAAATCTGCCTTAAGCTTATGATTGCATGCTCTTTCGGCGCCTCTTTGTGAAGGGTTTATGTAGGATAGTTTTGCTGTCCAAATTAGCTCTTCACATACATCAAAACATACAATACCCTCTAGGATCTTTAACACCTACTATGCTGAAAATGGAATAAACAAACCATGACAATTTGACACAAGTGCTTTTGGTCAACATGAATGAATGTCACTTGTGCATTTATATGCATGTATACTGTAGATGCTTGGCATAGATTTCATCTGCAGGGACAGATAGAATTCTCTATTTGTGAGCTGCTGAAATTGCTTTTGGGTTCTTTAGGCAGTGCAAGGAGTGCACAACAGAGTGTTGAAGACTCTATGAGCCAACGCAAGGAGTGCGTATTTGAATCTCGAATCAAGTTCAGGGAAGAAAGTGCCAGGAGGGCACACCAGAAGAATTCACAGACTCAAGGAGCCTCAGAGTTACTGAATACTCTAGAGGGAAGACTATGCAGAGAAGGCACAGAACAACAAACATAATTGTTGAAGATTTTGTAGAGCTCTGCCAGGAGGGCATCGAGCAAATGCAAGGAGTGCACAAGAGGACTCTGTTTCGAGTTTTGTAAGAAGAGGAGTGTCAAAGAGAAGACACTTACAGAGTTACTAAACACTCTGTAAGCTCAGCAAAGAGTGCTTGAGCGGAATTTGCTAAGAGGGCACTTATATCCCTTCGAGAAACAAAGGGGACAGAGACCTTCGAGGTCCAAGCAGTTGAAGCTCAAGGAGAAACAAAGTTGCGGAATACTCTGGAGGAAGACCTGTGCGAGGAGTGCAACAAGCCAACACTCGGACGAAGTGTTGAAAGACATCCATCCGAAGGCTAGTCAAAGCGTAAGGAACGCGCGTAGAGGCGAACTTGTTTCAAGTTCGAAAGCTCGGGTAGTCGAGCGTTGAACGTGCCGAGAGGGCACCAGAAAGTCCTTTGAAGGATGTAGAAGGACCGAGACCCTTGGAAATTCGAGCGAGGAAAAGCTCGAGAGGGATAGAGCCTTTGTGCACAAAATCTTAATAGAGAGGAGCAGAAGGGCGAGACGCTTCGAGGTCCGAGTCACAGACAAGCTTGGAAGAGATAGCGCAGGCATGCGCTGGGGTCGAGGTTAGATTTCGTTCCCAAAGCTCATGAGAGATAGCGTTTTCAGAAGCGCAGACGAGGCCTAAAGTAGTCGGGTTCGTAGGGGAAAGATCAAAGGTCGCGGCCTTTGACACTTAGAAATTCTTCCAAGTCAGAAGAAAGCGAAAGCTCGGGAGGAGGAGCGACAGTGGTCGTCGGATCAAGCACTGTGAAGAATCTGGACCGTTGGATCAGAGTCCAGACAGGAGAACGAGCGCGCAGGGGAGGAGAACAAACCTCGGGCGTTAGATCTGAGTGCATGGACCAACCGTCGTTGGATCCAGAGGTAAGTGCATGGACTTTAACTCCTTTAAGTGCACAGGAGGGCGGACTTACGAAGTCTCGAAACGCGAAGAGGAGATCTGGACCGTTGGATCGTGGAGGGTCGTGGACCATCGATCTGACGTAAGTGGATTTCGGGAAGTCGAAAATCGAGAGAAAGGAGGTGAGCTAATTCCCAACTTCGCGAAACACGAAGAGGAAATCTAGACCGTTGGATTGCGGAGGGTCGTGGACTATTGATCTGACGTGAGCGGGTTCAGAAATCGGGAAGTCGGAGGTAGGAGAAGCAGAGTTGAGAGAAGAGAGAACTCGCGATGTCTGAGTTCACGAAAGAGATCTCAGTCGTTAGTTGTGGATCATCGAGCACCGTTGATCCGATCTGAGGATTTCGCGGATTCGGATTTCGAAAAATCGTGAAGGGAGTTGGCCCACGGTCATAACCCGTGGTCACATCAAAGGAGTCTAACGTAGGGAGCTATCGCCGGTTAGAAAATCGGGAAAGGAGAGCAGGCAGCTCGCGAAAGTTCCGAGGCGCAAAGTCACAAAGGGAGTTGGCCCACGGTCGCAGTCTGTGGTCACGTGAAGGAAGGGGCTTAGCCAGAGGAGAGCTAGTGCTCGTCAGGGGTTGAGATTTGAACAACGCTCAGGAGAGGGCCCGCGGGTGCCATACAACCTGCGCATTTGGAGGAAGGGCCTGTGTAAGTTGATTTGGGATCCAGCAGTGGCTTGAAGAGTCAATCCGACTCAGTTTCTTGATCGATCCTAGACCGGGAGGTCGCCCAGCCCTATGGAGGGAAGGGGGTCTGCATCAAGGACCCTGGAAAAACCCACATGGGAAAAAACAGTAAGAAAGATAGATATATTATGGAGATCTGAAAGCAAATTCTACAACAAGGAAATATACAAGGGAACCTGATACAAAGACAAGCTCTTCTCAAGCTTGCAATGGAGTCCCTTGAACTTGTGCCTGCTAGCCTTTGAAGAAATGCGCCCTTTGCCTCAGTGCGCCCCCTCAACTTGCTTTKCTTTTTCCTTTGCCTTGCCTTTGCCTTCTTGYTGAAAGCACCCAAGAGCTAGATGCCCCCTCCTCTCCTTGCTTGGTGCGCACTATGCCTCAAGTGCGCCCCTCCTCACAAAGAATACGCTCTCTCACTTGCCTTGTGCACCTACCTCAAGCTTGYGCCCTCTTATCTCAAGATGGTGCCTTTACTCTCCTTGTGTGCCCTCCTTAAGCTTGCGCCCCCCTATCTCAAGATGGCACCTACACTCAAGAACTCACCCTTGCTTCTCACAAGTGCACTCAAGTCTCATGCGCCCTTCCTCTCCTCAAGAATGCGCCCAAGTCTCTTCTCCAAACCCTCACCTCCTCTCTTCCTCTTCCCTCAACTCTCTCAAGTGAACAATGAATCTCCTTTACCCTCCTTTGCCTCCTTGTCGCAGACGCACCCTCTGCCTCGGCAAAGGCCTTTGCGCTGACCTCCCGGTCTTAAGGATCGTTCTAATTTTTCCCTGGAGCCGGAGTGGCTCCTTCGATTCTCCACTGGAATCTCTATTAAAATTGACCCACAGGTCTTTTCTGCTCCTTACAGCCTTTAGGCCCGATCGCTTTTCCATTCACAACAGACAAATAAAATTTCGGGCTTCGGGGTTTCACAATCCCCGATGTCGCAACCCTTTGCCTTCCCGATTTCCCGATCTCCAATATCCCGAGATGCTTCAACTTCTGCTAGTCCCCTGGGCTAGACTTTTGGGTCCATACGACCTCCCTTTTATATGACCGCAGTCCTATCTCCTTTCGGGATTTCGGGGTTTCAAATGCCGAAATGCATTTGCCCTTGATTCTTTCGATCTCTCGAATTCTGATTTCCCGATATGACGAGATGACGTCAGCTGGACCCCATAACGGAGCTTTCCTCCTTATCGGGATTTTGGACTTTGCAGTTCCGAAATGTAAGTGTTTCCTGTCTTCAGGATTCGCGAAACGCCGAACCCTAACTTCTTGGATTTCCGACACGCGTCCCAAATGGATGGACAGTGCAGATCAAATCTCGGACTTTGCCAAATGCAAAGTAAATAACGCTCACTTATGTGACTTCCGATGCCCGGATCTCCGAATTGGATGATCGCTCGACACGCATCCTTCCTTAGATCCACTGCTGAAATCCTTTCGTTGTTTCGGGACTCAAAAGGTCTCGGACTCTTGGTCTCTAGAGATCCGAGATGCTGATGGCTCTCGATTCCTGCCACATGTCCCAACAGATGGACGGTTCTAATTTGCTTCGGGGTTTTCACTGTGTATTTACCTGATCTCTTGTCCGCAGGACTTCCGACATTCCGAACTCCGACACTTCGATACCCTGATACCTTTTGGGACCTTCGCTCGGCTTGAGAGGTTTTAAACCCCGTGCAACTCCTGTCAGATCGGATGGCTGACGAGTATCTAAGTGAAGATCCGACGTTTCACAATCTTCTAAGCTTGCACCTTGGCAACCCAGTCGTAACCTCCTCGCTTCTTTTTCAGATCGAACGACTGACGAGATTTCGCTAATTCTCTACAGAGAATTTCGACCGTCTGTTCCTTCCTTCTGACGATTCCTGCGAAGTGAACCAAGGATTCTTCCCTGGACTTATCCACCTGTGGCACAAACTTTCGATGCCTTCTAATCACTCAATATGCACCAACTCCTTGTACTACCTTCAACAGTTTCAAAGGCTTTATCCTTCCTAAGCTTTCTCACAACTTCGAGTCTTAAAGAAGACCCTTGCACACACTCCTTGCGGCAACCTTCAAACACTTGAAGTGTTGAACGCTCTTCGACCTTGCGTACACTCTGCAGCGGCGGTCTCTCAATACTTTACTCAGGTTCGAAACTCTGAGATTTTCCTCGTTCTACGCGCTCCTTGCACGCTCCTATGCTTGACTGCACCTCTGTGTGAATGAGAACAAAAGCTATCTAGTCTGAGCTTTCAGAGACAACCCTCTGAACACCTTGTCAACGCACTCCTTGCGGACAAATTCGACTGCACTCCTTGCAGGAACTCTTGCTTAGATAGAGAAACAATTGAAACTCATTCTTCTTACTCTCTCTCTCTCTCTCTTAGATTTCAAACATTCAACAAAAAATCATTCATACATAGCATAAAAGCAAATGTACAGCAGAAAAAGTAAAACATTCATGAGCATAACATTCAAAGATGCATACACAGAGAATATATGAACACCATGAGTCTGAATCACAAATTTCTCGTATTAGTTCAGAACTTTTGTACATGGAGTCTGCTACACGGCTCTCTCTCTCTATGCTCCTCCTCTATGCTCTCCTTACTCTTCATCATAATGTTACAATACACAATGAGGGTGTCTATATTCCGTTTTCCCTCTCTCATTCTAAACTGTCTAATCTATGCATTAAAGCTACCTACTAACATAAATGCTTTCTTAGTCCTTCAGACGAGAGCGGGTCGCTCAAGGTCTAATTACAATCTATTAGTACGCTTCTCCTTAACTATCACATTTAAGTTTGGCGCATCCAATCTTCAAAAAAATTTGAACAATGTATCATGTGCTCAAAATGTGTTGTGGTTGCCCCACGCTCGCTTGACGTTGACGATGCTCCTACATCACTCCTTTAGCCTAATCCTTAGGCTAACCTTGGAAACCAATGGATTAGATTAGATCTAGGCCATTCTCCAAAATGAATGGATGAGATTAGATCTCATAATTCACTTAAGTTTCCATAGTTTACTTTTCCCCTCATTAATGACTTTATAAAATCAACTTGACTTTATAACTTAAAGTACTTTGTCATTAATGATGTTATAGAGTCAAACTCACTTTATTACATAAAGTAAAAGGTGAGGGTCAAATATTTCCCCCTTTGTGTTTAGAGACTCACAAACACAAGGGGAACACTTTCCAAGGTACCTAAATCTCAACACTCACTCTTACTGAGGAAAGTCACTCACCACTCCCAACTTGTCCCTGAAGTGGACTTCCTTGTCCCTTGGCAAGGACTCGATGAGTAAGTTTGCAACCTGCTCATCAAAAGTGGTCTCTGAATTTGATTTGCTCGTCACCATAGCCAAGTGGGACCCAAACCTCTCTGGCGCCCCGCTCTCTCTCATCAACCTTTGAGGCTCTCCAACATACTCCTTGGCTTCCTTTAGGGTCTCCTGAAACCATCTCGGTTTCCTCTTCCGTGAAGTAACCTCTGGCGGAGTAGTCTTCTCATGTCCATGAGTCTCATGCACAGATCTCTGCAAAGTAGTTTGTGACCCTAAAGCACTTGCACCAATTGTCTGTATACTCGACAACTGTGAACCTGAAACTATGTCGGATGGACCAGTCACCCCTGAACTCGGTGTACTCGACACCTAAGGTTGTGTCCCCTGCGAAGCATCACTCTGCAACTGTGTGGCCTCCTCAACTTTGTCTCTCAACTCGAGAGATCTCCAGAAGGCCCTACCCTCCTCGAATATGACATCTCTCCTCACCACCACTCTCCTCAGTGTTGGAACGTAGATCTGGTAGGCCTTAGCGACCTTTGAGTATCCAACTAGCATCTCTTTCTCTATTGTGGGATCTATCTTTGCCCTCTTCTCTGAGGGGACATGAGAGAATGTCGAGCACCCAAATATGCGCAGGTGCTCAACATCAGACCTACTCTCAGTGAAGGCCTCCTCAGGAGTCTTCCTCCCCAAAGCTCTATGGGGATTCTTGTTATGCAGATATACTATAGTACTACAAGCCTTTGCCTATAAGTAGAATGGCAATGCCTGATCATGCAACATACTCCTCGCTGCACCAACTATGGCCTTGTTCTTCCTCTCTACAACCCCATTCTGTTGTGGGTTGTAAAGAACAGTCAATTGCCTTCTGATACCCTGCTCGGTATAGAACTCTGCAAACTCTATGGAGGTATACTAACCTCCATTGTCTGACCGCAAAACATTGATCTTCTTTCTTGTCTAGTTGTCCACGAGAGATTTGAACTCTTGGAACCTCTTGAAGACCTCACTCTTGGTCTTCAAGAAAAAGATCCAAGTCTTCCTGGAGTGGTCATCAATAAAAGTAACATAATACTCCCAACCACCCAAGGAAACTAGTGACATGGGCCCACACACATCTGTGTGTATCAAGTCTAATACCCCAGCTGATCTATTGTCACTGCTGGGAAAGACAGTCTTGGTGTACTTCCCAAGAGCACACCCTCTGCACACCTCCTAATGCTCAACATTAAACTGTGGCATACTCGTCACAATATCTCTCAGCGATCTCAGAGCTCCATGATGAAAATGAGCCATCCTCTAATGCCATAGTTCACACAACTGACTGTTGTTGTTGTTGTTGCTACTTGTCAAGGCATACAAAGGTTGGAAAAGCAAATTGTATAGGTTCCCCTCTCGTGTCCCAATCACTCTGCCAGAAGTGACACTGGACCCCTTAGGGTGAATGCGGACCTTTGTCCCTTTGAAGGAAACCTCAAGCCCCCTATCTTGGATGGAGGAAACTGAAATAAGATTCTTCTTCAACCCTGGGACATACAAAACATCCCTGAACACCAAGGGTGACATCAACTCCCTCTGAAAGGAAATTGTGCCACACCCAATCGCTCTGACTATGGTGTCGTCTCCAAGCACTATCTCCAACTTGATCTCCACATCTCGAAGATCAGTAAAGTGCTCTCTCACACCTGACATGTGACTCAATGCTCCACTGTTAATGTACCAGACGTTGGATGGCGACTCAATTATCGAACAACAAACTATCAAGGAACACTCCCTCTCAAACTGAGGGGCAAACTCCTCCTCCTCTGTTGTCGCTGCAGTACCACCCTGCTTCTTCTTCTTCTTGTTGGGACACTATCCAACATAGTGCCCCAACTGATTAAAGCAAAGCATCTCACTTTGCTCATATCCCTCTGTTGCTCACCTCCTCTCTGTTGTTGCTTGGCCCCACCCTTGGGCCTCTGCTTGGTCTTCTTCTTGCCCTTAGCCACAAGAGCAAGATCACCCTCATCACCATCCCCACCCTGTTGCTGACTACAAGATCCAGAGCCAACTCTAAGCTCCTCTTGCACAAAGTCATCCCAGAGCCTCTCCCAACTGGGCATATGCTCTCTAGCCACGATGCTTCGTACAAAACTCTACCAGGGTTTGGAAAATCCATTTAAGGTTGTCCTCACCAATTCTGGGGGATCTACTATCTCACCAACAGCTGCCAACTCATCACGAATCTGAGAAAATCTCGTAAGGAATGAGGTAACTGTATCTATTTTCGTCATCTTGGTGCCCCTTAGCTTCTCCTGGAGCACCATCTTTCAGTTCTAGTTAGGACTCTAGTAAAGACCACATAATGACTGCCATATCTGAAATGCACACTATTTACCAGAAATGTGACGAATGACATGGTCCTTGACTGCATCAAGGATAGTCCTCGAGGCCTCGATGTTCCTCTTCCGAAACTCAGCCATGAGCATTGCATCTATAGGAGGTACTACGGGATTCTCCACAATATTCCATAGCTCTAGTTCCTCCAAGATCAAGACTATCCTAGCCTTCCATGGAGACTAGTTGCCTGCCCCCACAAGCCTATCCTCCACCCTCAAACCTACCACCAACACGGCTGCCATCTGATGCTAAAACTGATACACTCTGACCAAGTAAAATTGAGCAACACTGCACAACACAACAAAGCCTCCAACACATAAAACTCAAGTGTGAAAATGAAGCTTCCACACAAGTGAAAACTCTGCCAACTGTTTGACACAAAAATCAGCCACCTCTTGTCCCCTCAGGCTCTGATACCATGAAGAAATTTGGGGATCCTAATGCTGCCCAATAGGCTTGTCATATGACCTCTTGTTGGGCACAAAGTTCAAGGCACTTTCTGTTAGAAATAGAGAAATAAAGTAGAGTAGTTACTGTCTTAAAAAATTTAGAGAGAACAATAGAGATCTGAGCTAAAACTAGTCTTTAAAACAAAAATATAAGTGTGTAGAATTTCATTCTGAACATAGACAGTTCATAGATAAGTCCTTTCCAAATAGATTACAGATCCGAACAGTAGGCAGACAAATCTAGATAAATGGCAAACAGTTATAAACCATAAAAACAAATCTAGAAGGTGAAATAGTCAGATCTAAACAATAGGCAAATCTAGTTAAATTGATGATAGATTTCAATCATTGGATCTGTTATAGATCATACAAGAACTGACAAATCTAACTAGGAGAAACGATATAGATTTATATAGATCAAGGACTAAAAAAAACATTTAAAGTTCAGATCTGATATGGATCTATCACATAAGCAAACCTTTAAAACAGAGAACTAATGAGTTGAATAGGTTACTTACCTTGCCTTGTAGTTTTACCTCTAAAGGAGTCATAGCCACACATAAGGGATGTAATACCTCTTGTAGTTATGCTCAGAAAAAATTAGGATCATAGATCTACCATGTAGGCTAGATCTCTTTCCAAGAGATGAATAGAGTTTCTTGCCACCAATGAAGAGATCAACACTTAAATACCCCACGGAATTTCTGAGATCAAACCCTCACCCATGTTGAACAAACCCTCACGCAAGACAGAGTTCACAGGCAGCTTGAAAGAGGGTCGCGGCTCAAGGATAAAGGGACCGGATCTATGCTGGAGGGTCACAGCTCAAACTGAACAACACAAGAGAAGGAGACACAACCTTTGAGGAAGGTCTGAGGACTATAGCAGCTCCAATCCTCAACACACAAGAACAGCCACATAAAGCAACCCAAACTGTCACTGAAACTCAGTCACTGTTGCAAAAAGGGGGCCACACTACCACATCACAGCAAAATAGCCTCAAAGGGGGCCAAGCTACCATAGAAAAATACTCCAACAGCAAATAGCCTCAAAGGGATCGAGCTACCACAGAAAATACTCCAACAACAATTGCAAAAGGGGGCACAGCAAAGAGAGGAGAGATCCGCTCACCTTAGAAGGATAACTCAAGAGCATAAATGAAAAAGTGTGAGAGGAAAGGGGGGTAGTCCTCTATTTATACTTTTAGGCTAGGGTAGGGTAATAAAAATTATTAAATAAAATACCAATTAAAATAACATGTTTAATTAATATAAATATTAATTAAACATGTTATAATTAAAATATTTAATTTATAATTTCACATTGACCCCTAAGGCAAAAACAAAACCCCAAAAACATAAGCAAGGGTAAAGGGGGGGTTTAGGAAGGGGTGACTTGGTGGCAATACTTGTCCATTCATTCTCAAAGTGACCTTTTTAATTTTATCATCATTGCATATGGGATACATCCCTCATGTGGTCATGTCCACCTTCAAGGAGGGACATATACCAAAAGTACCTGATCAAAGATCAAGTTGCCCCAGAACATTTATGGGGTCTTATCCACCAAGGTACAAGACCAAGGATCAACCCATGCCTCAGGCATGGGTACCCTGGACCATGTCCAGGGGCCCTAGACATATCTAGGGGCTTTAACTGCTTGGTCCCAGACCAAGAACCCCAGTCATATACTGGGGGCCCTCTTAGGGGTCTTTACTGCTTGGTCCCAGACCAAGAACCCCAGTCATCTACTGGGGGCCCTCTCAAGGGTCTTTTGCCATGGCACTGACTGTTTGGTCCCAGACCAAGAACCCCAGGAGTGCACTGGGGCCCCTAGATCTCGGCTAGGGTCTTTTCCATCCTCCCGGAGAATGGCTCTTGCAACTGCTACAAATTTAACACTCTCTCTCAGCAAGAGATGCATTCTCAGCTACACCAAGGTTGTCACGAAAGTATACGAACTTTGTCAAAGACAGTGGCTTGGTAAAAATATCTGTTGTCTATTCTGTCGTCGGAACATACTGAATGCTAAGAACGTTCTTCTGAACCATGTCCCGGACATAGTGATATCTCATCTCAATGTGTTTCGATCTGTCGTGAAACACTGGATTCTCGATGATCTTTATACAGCTCTAATTGTCAAAGTGAATAATTGTGGGTTCAAGCTCTGAACTGAACAAGTCTGAGAGTAGCTTCCTAAGCCACACTACTTCTCTGCTAGCAACACTTGCAGCAATGTATTCTGCTTCTGCAGTGCTTTGGGCTATAGAGCCCTATTTCCTGCTGGACCAGGAAATCATTGTCGAACCCAAACTGAAGCAATATCCGGAAGTGCTCTTCCAATCCACTGTACTGCCCATCCAATCTGAATCTGTAAAACCATGGAGCATTACACCTCCACTGGCAGTGTATCTGAGACCATAAGCTATTGTTCCCCAAACATATCTCAAAATATGCTTCACAGCAACCATACGTATATGCTTTGGTTCACACATGAACTGGCTAAGAGCATTTACCGCATAACAGATGTTTGGTCTCGTTGTATGAGATACATCAAAGATCCAATGATCTGTCGATATAAAGTGGGGTCTTCTGGATTTGAATCTGTAACGTGATCTTGTAGTTTCTTTAGGTTAGAGATCATTGGAGTTGTCATGGACTTGCAGTCCATCATGCCAAATCTGCGAAGTACATCAACTGCATATTTACCATGTGAGAGAAAGATCTCTCTTGGTTTCTGCCAAACCTCCAAGCCCAAAAAATAGTGCATGAGCCCCAAGTCTTTCATTTCAAACTCTGCAGAAAGCTCCCTCTTAGTCTGAGCTATCAAGTTTTCCTCTCCAATGAGGAACAGATCATCCACATATAAGACTAGAATAACTGGATGATTTTGAACAATCTTTATATAAAGATTTGGATCTGCTATGCTCTTGGAGAATCCAAGCCTTTGTAGAAAACTGTCTATTCTACCATACCAAGCTCTCGAAGCTTGTTTCAACCCGTACAAGGCTTTCTTGAGTTTGCACACATGAGATCTTTTATCATGTATCACAAAACCTTCAGGTTGCTCAATATATACTTCTTGCTCAACTTCACCGTAAAGAAAAGCAGTCTTAACGTCCATCTGGTGAAGTTTCCAACCAAAAATTGTTGCAAGTGAGATAATAATCCTGATTGAAGTATACCTGGCAACTGGAGCAAAAATCTCGTCGTAGTCAATTCCTTCTTTCTGAGAGAAACCACGAGCCACAAATCTCGCCTTATATTTCTCAATACTGCCATCTGCTGCATGTTTTATCTTGTAAAGCCATTTTGAAGTTACTACTGATTTGCCATGAGGTCTAGGAACTACGGTCCATACATCATTCTTTAAAATATAATCATATTCTTCATTCATAGCATCTTTCCACACTTGATGTTTAGAGGCTTCTACAAATGTGGACGGTTTTGAATTAATTACATTATTTAAATTAGCTATGAGACCGGAGTACTTATCTGGTTTCTTGCTTTCTCTGAAGGTGCCCTTAGGAGCTGAATGATTTTCTGCTTCTTTCAATATTTCCCGACACCAGGCTGGTTTCCTTTTAGTAGGAGGTATCTCCATTGAAAACTCAATAGTATCCCTTGAGGGGTCCACTGGAAGTTCTGAGGTTTCCTCCCTCTGCTCATCTAGAAGAGGAGAGTCTGAAGGGTCCAGTGGTGGAGCTTCCTGCTCCCCTGAATCACATGGAAGTTCTCTGGCCCGACGAAAAGTTGTTTCTTCATGAAAAGTCACGTCTCTGCTTACTTCGATGAACTTTTGGCCAGGGATATAAATCCTGTAAGCTTTTAAGGTCTCACTGTATCCCACAAAAGTTCATTTCTTTCCAAAGGGCTCTAGCTTAGTCCTCTTCTCTTTTGGAATGTGAATATAGACTGGACTGTCAAAAATTCTTAAATGATCAACTGAGGGCTTACATCCGGTGAAAACTTCTTCAGGAGTTTTCGCTTCAAGGGCTTTGTGTGGACATCTATTCTGAATGTAGACTGCAGTACTAGCAGTCTCAGCCCAAAGAGATAAATGTAAGTTTTGGTCATGCATCATGGCCCTGGCTGCTTCACAAATAGTTCTATTCTTTCTTTCAACAACCCCATTCTACTGAGGGGGTTTTATGGTACAGTTAGCTCCCTCTTAATTCCAGAGGCTCGACAGAGTTCGTCGTATTTGAAGGAGTCAAATTCTTTACCATTATCTGTTCTGAAAACTTAGATGTGTCTTCCTGTTTGATTTTCAACAAGGTTCTTGAAATCTTGAAATCTGCTAAAAGATTCATCTTTAGTTTTTAAGAAATAAATCCAAGTTTTACGCGAACAATCATCAATAAAAATGATATAATAAATACAACCATTCATAGAGGGTGCAGACATGGGCTCACAAAGGTCAGAATGAATTAAATCCAAAATTCCATTTGATTTTCTATTACTGAGAGGATAGGGTTTCTTTATGTTCTTACCAAGTGAACAACCCTTACAAACACTATCATGCTCAACAGAAAATACTGGCATACCTGTCACCATCTTTTGCAACCCTGGAAGTGCGTTGTAGTTGAGATGTCCAAATCTCATGTGCCAAAGCTCGTAGGGATTGATCGTCTCAGGAACTAGAGCTTGAACAACCTGACCTGAAATCTTATAAAGTCCACTCTCACGAGTTCCAATGGTTATAGCAGTACTTAAATCTTCATTTGAGGACCACAAAAAGGCCTTTCCTTTGGAGAAAGCTACTGAGTAACCTTTACCTTCTAAAACTGGAACAGGGATTAAATTTTTCTTTAGACCAGGTACATAAAGAATTTCATCGATGTGAAAGATATTACCTGAGTGAAACCGGAAAGAGGTAGATCCAAAACCTTTTATATCATAGGTGCCATCATCACCTAGTTCAACCTTTGCCTTGAATTTCTTGTCTTGATAGTTTGCAAGGTTTTGTTTGAAGCCTGTCATGTGTCTGGAAGCACCGTTGTCTATTAGCCAAATCTCCTCTGACTTGGTGATAGTGTCAGAAAGAGCTGAGATGAAATAATATTCCTTATGTTGTTCTTGCTCTTTGGTGGCAGCCCGGGTTTGTCTTCTTTGAGACTCCTCTTGGGGTTTAGCCTCTTCAGTGGCAACTGAGGCTTGGAATCTTCCTCTTCTTTTCTGTTGAAAGGGAGGACTCCTGCAATCTCTTGCATAATGTCCTAACTTATTGCAGTTAAAACATTTAACTTTAGATAAATGAGGATTGAGATGAGATAGCTTACCTTAGGGTTTCTTACCTTTGCCTTTTGATTTAGGGAACTTCTTCCATTTCTTGGTCTTTGTTGCAAGGGCATATCTTTCAGAACTGAATAGTCATTTATGTTGTTTAGTCTTCCTTCTTCTTCTAAGCAGTCATGCCACAATCTTTCAAAATTAGGTTGGGATTCTCTTCCATTCACGGATGCAAGAAAAACTCCCCAAGTATCAAGAAGTCCATCAAATGTTGTTTGAACAAAGTCATCATCATCTACAGGAACTCCTATTGCAATAAGTTGATCTTTGGTTTGAGCAATTTTGGAGAAGAAGGTGGCAATTATATCATCCTTTCCCATTTTCAAAGTACGTAATTGTTTCTTCAAAATTATTTTCTAAGTAGGTGCCTTCTTTTCATACAGGTTTGTCAAAGCATCAAAACAATCTTTGGCAGTCCTTAGATGACCAATGATGGGCATCATGCTGTCCTTGATAGAATCAAAAATGATTCTTTTAGCCTTGATTTGTTTCCTTTTATACGTTGTCCTTGCTGTGTTTATGGTAGGTTCTTCAATCTCCCTAGAGATAAACTCTTCTAGATCATTCTCTTCAAGAATGTTCATTATTCTGTATTTCCAAGCATTAAAGTTTGCAGCCCCTACAAATCTATTTTCAGCTTTAACTGATGAGGAAGCCATGCTTAGATCTGAGTTAGTTTAGATGGTTGATCTCTGCAAAACAACCCTAACAAAGTGGATCTGGGTAGGCTCAAGATTAAATCCTTAAGCTCTCTTCACACCCTTAGCTCTGATTCCATGTTAGAAATAGAGAAATAAAGCAGAGCAGTTACTGTCTTAAAAAATTTAGAGAGAACGGTAGAGATCTGAGCTAAAACTAGTCTTTAAAACAAAAATATAAGTGTGTAGAATTTTATTCTGAACATAGACAGTTCATAGATAAGTCCTTTCCAAATAGATTACAGATCTGAACAGTAGGCAGGCAGATCTAGATAAATGGCAAACAATTATAAACCATAAAAACAAATCTAGAAGGTGAAATAGTCAAATCTAAACAATAGGCAAATCTAGTTAAATTGATGACAGATTTCAATCATTGGATCTGTTATAGATCATACAAGAACTGACAAATCTAACTAGGAGAAACGATATAGATTTATATAGATCAAGGACTAAAAAAAACATTTAAAGTTCAGATCTGATATGGATCTATCACATAAGCAAACCTTTAAAACAAAGAACTAATGAGTTGAACATGTTACTTACCTTGCCTTGTAGTTTTACCTCTGAAGGAGTCACAACCACACATAAGGGATGTAATACCTCTTGTAGTTATGCTCAGAAAAAATTAGGATCATAGATCTACCATGTAGGCTAGATCTCTTGCCAAGAGATGAATAGAGTTTCTTTCCACCAATGAAGAGATCAACACTTAAATACCCCACAGAATTTCTGAGATCACACCCTCACCCATGCTGAACAAACCCTCACACAAGACAGAGTTCACAGGCAGCTTGAAAGGGGGCCGCGGCTCAAGGATAAAGGGACCGGATCTATGTTGGAGGGTCACGGCTCAAACTGAACAGCACAAGAGAAGGAGACAACAGCCTTTGAGGAAGGTCTGAGGACTATAGCAGCTCCAATCCTCAACACACAAGAATAGCCACATAAAGCAGCCCAAACTGTCACTGAAACTCAGTCACTGTTGCAAAAAGGGGGGCGCACTACCACATCACAGCAAAATAGCCTCAAAGGGGGCCAAGCTACCATAGAAAAATACTCCAACAACAAATAGCCTCAAAGGGGTTGAGCTACCACAGAAAATACTCCAACAGCAATTGCTAAAGGGGGCCGCAACAAAGAGAGGAGAGATCCACTCACCTTAGAAGGATAGTTCAAGAGCATAAATGAAAAAGTGTAAGAGGAAAGGGGGGTAGTCCTCTATTTATACTTTTAGGCTAGGGTAGGGTAATAAAAATTATTAAATAAAATAACAATTAAAATAACATGTTTAATTAATATACATATTAATTAAACATGTTATAATTAAAATATTTAATTTATAATTTCACATTAACCCCTAAGGCAAAAACAAAACCCCAAAAACATAAGCAAGGGTAAAAGGGGGGTTTAGGAAGGGGTGACTTGGTGGCAATACTTGTCCATTCATTCTCAAAGTGACCTTTTTAATTTTATCATCATTGCATATGGGATACATCCCTCATGTGGTCATGTCCACCTTCAAGGAGGGACATATACCAAAAATACCTGATCAAAGATCAAGTTGCCCCAGAACATTTATGGGGTCTTATCCACCAAGGTACAAGACCAATGATCAACCCATGCCTCAGCCATGGGTACCCTGGACAATGTCCAGGGGCCCTAGACATATCTAGGGGCTTTAACTGCTTGGTCCCAGACCAAGAACCCCAGTCATATACTGGGGGCCCTCTCAGGGGTCTTTACTGCTTGGTCCCAGACCAAGAACCCCAGTCATCTACTGGGGGCCCTCTCAAAGGTCTTTTGCCATGGCACTGACTGTTTGGTCCCAGACCAAGAACCCCAGGAGTGCACTGGGGGCCCTAGATCTCGGCTAGGGTCTTTTCCATCCTCCCGGAGAATGGCTCTTGCAGCTGCTACAAATTTAACACTTTCAAACTGTTTTTCTCACTGTTTTAGTACTGTTTTCTTGCTATCCAAAACAACCAACATCTCTGAACTTTACCCAATTGTAAATCTGCCTTAAGCTTATGATTGCATGCTCTTTTGATGCCTCTTTGTGAAGGGTTTAAACTTTATGTAGGATAGTTTTTCAGTCCAAATTAGCTCTTCACATACATCAAAACATACAATACCCTCTAGGATCTTTAACACCTACTATGCTGAAAATGAAATAAGAAAACCATGACAATTTGACACAAGTGTTTTTGGTCAACATGACCCTTGAAAAACCCCCATGGGGAAAACCATTAAGAGAGATAGATATATTATGGAGATCTGAAAGCAAATTCTACAATAAGGAAATATACAAGGGACCCTAATACAAACACAAGCTCTTCTCAAGCTTGCAATGGAGTCCCTTGAACTTGTGATTGCTAGCCTTTGAAGAAATGTGCCCTTTGCCTTGGTGCGCCCCCTCAACTTGCTTTGTTTTTCTTTTTCCTTTGCCTTGCCTTTTCCTTCTTGCTGAAATCACCCAAGAGCTAAATGCACCCTCCTCTCCTTGCTTGGTATGCACTATGCCTCAAGTGTGCCCCTCCTCACAAAGAATGTGCTCCCTCACTTGCCTTGTGCGCCCCTCCTCACAAAGAATTTGCTCCCTCACTTGCCTTGTGCGCCTACCTCAAGCTCACACCCTCCTATCTCAAGATGGCGCCCTTACTCTCCTTTTGTGTCCTCCTTAAGCTTGCGCCCTCCTATCTCAAGATGGCACCTACACTCAAGAACTCACCCTTGCTTCTCACAAGTGTGCCCAAGTCTCATGTGCCCTTCCTCTCCTCAAGAATGCGCCCAAACTCTCACTTCCTCTCTTCCTCTTCACTCAACTCTCTCAAGTGAACAATGAATCTCCTTTTCCCTCCTTCGTCTCCTTTAGCCTAATCCTTAGGCTAACCTAGGAAACCAATGGCTCAGATTAGATCTAGGCCATTCTCCAAAATGAATGGATGAGATTAGATCTCATAATTCACTTAAGTTTCCATAGTTTACTTTTTCCCTCATTAATGACTTTATAAAATCAACTTGACTTTATAACTTAAAGTACTTTGTCATTAATGATGTTATAAAGTCAAAGTGACTTTATAACATAAAATAAAAGGTGAGGGTCAAATATTTCCCCCTTTGTGTTTAGAGACTCACAAACACAAGGGGAACACTTTCCAAGGTACCCAAATCTCAACAATGTACACATACACGCGCATAGAAATTGTCAGAGACTGCATGTTTTGGTGTTAGACAGTCCCTTGTAGTGTTTTTGCATCTCAATTTTATATGTATCCATAACTCTATATCTACAAACAAAACCATTCACCCACATTGACATAGAAATAGAGGAGAATGCACCCACAAATTTGCCAAAGGAAACCATTATCCCAAAGAAAACTCTCCAATAAGAGTGGAGAAATTCAATTTTTAAATTGCTATTTTTTGAGCTTGCATTGTAAAATAGATAAATAAAGGCATGGATATCTTCTTTGACGATGGCAGAAAACTGTTTTGTTGGCCTATGCAATTATCTGCTGTGCATTCACCAGTCTTGGGCTGTCCTGCAGACATCAAACAAACGAAGTTCAGCTGCCAGCTTCCAAAAGTGCTGTCTAAGCAACACCTTTCAACTACGAGGCACTTTCCAAGCAATACATCTTTCAGTTGTCAAGCACTTTAAATTCCAATCATGAGAAACAGGTACCTTTGTTGCTTGACAATGGCAGCTGGAATGCTCGATCACTAAATGGAAATCATTATACAAACCAAGGAACATCAATGGAAGGCCCAACAAAGGATGAAATCAAGTGTTGGCCGGTGCTTGTGGAGAGAACTTGATTTTCTTGTAACTTTGACAGAAGTATCTCCTCCCCTTTTGCCAATCATTTGTCATACCAGATTAAATTTTACTTTTTATAATTGTGATACCATTGAGAAGATAAATCAATCTCCATGCATTTATCTGTTTTCTGGAGGTTGTCATCCACAAAAGAAACAATTTTTCATCATTCATGCCCATTGCAAATGTAGTTTCTATCGAGCTCCCATCAACGGTTCAAATATCAGTAACAATCTGATTCTAGTGTGCAGCTGCTCTGGACGGTACAATAAATGAACTTACCATTGCTACTCCTGAGAAACTCTTCGATGTCACCCAATTTGCTAAGTTTTCATGTATAAAACATGACCTCTTCATAAATCATGCCATTAGATGTTCTGCAGGAATATCATTCACACATGATGATGAGATACGTATGCCTCATAAACCCAGAATATAATCACCGGATTTAAACAGATTAAGAACTATGCACCAAATCTTTGCAAGTGTTCTCTTCCATTGAAGTTGTCGGATATCCACTCACTTGATTGTAACATGAACCAAAGTATCACCTCCAGTCATGCCTAATAAGGCAATGACAACATGCAAAAGGCTCATGTATTTGACAAACCTGGCCTCACCAATAGTCTCCACAAGAGCATAAGCCACCCCTGAAATGGTGGAAGCGGTTGGCGTCTCTCACAATGATTTCACGTCCAACTACCTTGGAGATGAATTTTGTAGCAGTGTGGCAGTCCCCACAAGCACGAAGGTTTTTCATGATCCTTAGGGTTGTACCATGGGGTGTGTTGATAAGCCCGAAGGCAATAGCCAGCTTCTCACTATGGTGGCAGAGAATTTGTTCTTTACGCTCCTCCTCAATATCATGCAGTACAAATTTCATATTCGGCACATACCCTTCCTCTCTGATCTGCTGAGACAATTTCTCAAGTGTTGCATAGATCTCTTGTGTTTGAGGATGGCGTCCATCTTCTACTCCAAATACATGTACCTCATTCTTAATTTCAATCCAGCTACATCCCGGATCCTTTTTCACTCCTCTGTCTTTCATC
Organism: Picea engelmannii; assembly: GCA_009831015.1. Lineage (NCBI taxonomy): Eukaryota > Viridiplantae > Streptophyta > Pinopsida > Pinales > Pinaceae > Picea > Picea engelmannii. Next base: position 727,856 of record ML777115.1, read on the forward strand.
ATTTTTCTCACTTTGGCAACATCATCCCACTTGCCAAATGAAGCATATGCATTTGCCAGCAGAGAATATGCTCCAGCATTTTCTGGTTCCAACATCAAAAGATTTTCTGCAGCTTGTTTTGCTAAAGCCATATTATCATGGATTCTGCAGGAGCCAAGCAATGCCCCCCACACACAAGCATCGGGTTCCACTGGCATGTTGTTGATCAAATCCTCTGCTTCTTCAAGGCACCCCGCTCGCCCAAGAAGGTCAACCATGCATGCATAATGGTTCACTCTAGGAGTGATGTGATGGTCTTGACTCATAGAAATGAAGTAGCGTCGGCCGTCATCCACTAGGCCTGCATGAGTGCATGCCATAAGAACGCCAAGGAATGTAATACTATCTGGCTTCATGCCCACCCATAGCATTTTCTCAAATAACTGGAGGGCCTCCTTACCAAATCCATGCTGAGCATTTCCTGCAATTATTGCAGTCCATGAAACAGTATCTTGCTCAGGCATATGTTTGAACACTTTGCGTGCATCTTCTATGTTCCCACATTTTGCATACATGGTAATAAGAGAATTTCCAACTGACATGTAGGAATCAAATCCAACTTTCATAGTGTGAGCATGAACTTGCCTGCCATTCTCAAAAGCAGCTACGCTTGCAAAAACACTTAGAACACATGCAAAAGTGAAATGATTTGGCTTTGGGCCTGATAGCAGCATCTCTTCAAAAAGCTTTAGAACTTCTTTGTCATCTCCATATTGGGCATATCCTACAATCATTGCAGTCCATGAAACTACATCTCGTTCGGGCATTCTTTCAAACAGCTGGCGAGCATGCTCTATGCTCCCACACTTGACATATCCTGAAATCATCGCAGTCCATGAAACGACATTCAGTTCAGGCATTTTCTCAAATACGAAGTGTGCATCATCTGTGTTCCCACATTTAGCATACATGCTCACAAGGGCGTTGCCCACAGTCCCATTCATCTCTAACCCATTTCTGATGACACGGGCATGAATCTTCTTTCCCTGTTTCAAAGATTCTATATTGGCACATGCAGTTAACACAGAGGTGAAGGTGAACAAATCAGGCTTCATGCCATCCTGTTGCATTTCAACAAATAGTTGGATGCCTTCCTCGTCATACCCATGTTGGGAATATCCTGAAATCATCGAGTTCCATGACACAACATCGCGTGCTGGCATTTTGTCAAACAGGGCACGTGCATAATGTAAATCACCAGATTGGGCATAGGCTCCAATCAAAGTATTCCACGAATACACGTTTCTCAGAGGCATCCTGTCAAACATGCGGCGTGCCTCCTCAATGCTCCCACATTTAGCATACAAGCTAACGAGTGCATTGGCCACAGCAACATACAAACCAAATCCCAATTTAACAATATGACCATGGACTCTCTTCCCCTGTTCAAGAACTGCCAGGCTAGTACATGCACTTAGAACACTAGTAAATGTAAATTGGTTTGGCATCGTAACCGCCTCTAGCATTTGCTCATAGAGATGCAGAGCGTCCTTGTTATACCCATGCTGTCTATATGCAGCAATCATCACTGTCCATGACACGGCATCTCGTTCAGGCATTTTGTCAAACACTTCCATCGCATACTCCAAATTCCCACTTTTGGCATACCCGGTCAGTGTGGTATTCCATGAACACATGTTTTTCAGAGGCATTTTGTCGAAGACTTGTTGTGCATCGACCAGACTCCCACATTTGGCATACATGTGCATGAGATTGTTTCCAAGAACTATACCTGGGGTGAAATTCATTTTAATTATATGGGAATGTACCCGCTTGCCCTCCGGCAAAGCTTTCATCTGAGAACACCATTGCAAGAGACAGGTGTAAACATTGAAAAGTCCCTGAAATTCTGCTCGGCACAAATGATGCAGCGTTCCCACAGCTTCAATCAAGCGTCCCCGCCTGCAGAGTATGTCTATGCCCTCTAAAATGATAGAGTCTGCTGTTTTATTTGCGCTTTCTCTGTAAATTTCGTCAACAGCCATGGCAGAAGTGCTGAAGTCCACATGCCCGATCGCAGTTTGGTAATTTTGATTAGATAACTGGATTGCTAAGGCATTCTTAAGAATATATATTCGCTTCTCATTTCGGGCTACCAGAGCCCTGATAGTGAAGTACATGAACCTCGGCCTGCTGATTCCAATTAACTGATATTGTCGGAGCCGTTTGAATTTGATCAGGAATTTGTCACTACTACAGTGACGTATCCCATGAATGGGATTTTGTTGCACATTTTTACACTCCAGCTTTCAGAATAAAGATTACCCATTTACAGAGGAAGCAATAAAACTTTAGTACTTTGCAGTATTTTGTACTGTGTAGGGAAAAGAAAGAGGCCTCAGAATCCCAGAAAGTCCGGGCAACAGGGAGAGTTTCAAACAGCTCCAATACCCTGTGAGCCCATGCTTATTTGGTGCCACTTATGTTGACATAAAAATTTACGCGAGGCAGAGAGGGCGTTGTCCAAAGTTAACGTAAAATGCTCTTTTCTAGCGATCACAAAAAAAAAAAATCAGAGTTTTGATTTATCTGGTTTGTTTTGGGTGTTTTCAAGGTGATAGATAGATTTGGACATGGTCATAAATCTTTAGGGTTTAGAGGAATCATGAGAAGAGTAGAATTGTGAATATATATATATATATATATATATATATATATATATATATATATATATATATATTTTTTTTTAATGGTTAGTTTTGAATAAGTTTTAGTGTATGAATTGAATTAAAAAAATTGAAAGTGGTAAAATTTATCATATTTCAATAATCTGCTATAATATGATTATGATTTGTGAATGTGGTATAATTCATGATCAATATTCATCATTTAATATGATTATGATTTGTGAATGTGGTATGATTCATGATTAATATTTAAAGAAAATTATATCATTTAAAATGATTTGTTGGTAGTTTATAAAGGGATTCATGGTAAGGGAGTAGGTTTTCATTTTTACTGTATATTTTTAGGTTTTGAGTGTTGACATGTTTTTTTACATTTACATTGAAGGAAGTAGGCTCTTAGCCAATCATAAGTAGTGTTAGGTTTTACTCCAAGACCAAAAGGCCATTTCAATCTAAATAGTATTTACTAGAAAATGAATGTCACTTGTGGTAATCACTAGGGTTATTTTTAGAGGTTCACTTAGTTGGGGACACCTTGACCCTTACTAAGTCACAAGTGTTTGATATATTTGGCTTCTTGATTCTTGCATATATCTTTGGGTTATAGTAGCAACTAATCAGATCTATCTTGAATCTAACCCATATCAATCCTACTAATTATTCATTCCCATGGTTAATGGGTTATAGTAGCAACTAATCAGATCTATCTTGAATCTAACTCATATCAATCCTACTAATTACTCATTTCCATGGTTAAAAAAATAAAATCATATATTTTTAATAACATTTAACTTTAATCTTATATACAACACCAAAAATTATTATAAATTACAACTTAATCTTCTAACAAATAAAAAAAAAAAATTATTACAATAATTAATTAAAATTTATGCTATATATCTTATTCATATTCTATTGGTTTATTGATTCATATATCTTATTCATATTTTATTGGTTTATTGATTCATATATCTTATTCATATTCTATTGGTTTATTGATTCATATTCTATTGGTTTATTGGATTTATGAAGTATCACTAAAAGATAACAAGGATTTCGAGCTACATGTACATGTGTTTTGGTGTTTAAAAGATGGAAAATAAAATGAATAGACTTAACTTATTTTACTATTTATATTAAATATTTTATTTGTATTTTAGGTAAGATGCAAATTATTTGTGAGTGTGTTTTTAATTAGTATTTTAATGGATAATAGTTTTATTAATATTGATTAAAGTAGTTAATATAGTAATTAATATGATATTCTATTATTTAATTCATTTTGTGAAACATTTATAAAACATTTTTAAAGTTTGATGAAATATATAATTAATTTGATTTTTTTTAAAACAAAATTTATTTTAAATTTTTTTGAAATTTTGAAATCAATTTTTCTATTGGTTAAAGCATTGTGATGGGACATAATTGCTCTCGATGTGTTTCAATTTATTTTCATATTTGTCAGTTTTTTAAATTTTTTAAATTTAACATTGTAGATCAATGCAATTGAGGCTTGTAGTCAATGGAGTGCTCTATAGCCGATTTTCTATGCCATCCCCTCATTTGTTGCTCACTGCCTCACTGCCTTGAAAGCCAAAGGGAGAAGGTGCAAAACACCATCTCACTGCCTTGAAAGCCAAAGGGTATATCTATACTACATTTTATTTGTCATTGTAGATCTATTGTACTTTCCTTCATGGGGATAAAAATGTTGGACAACTGAGAGGGGGGGGGGTGTGAATCAGTTGTTACTGAGCTTAAACAATTATGCTTATTTTAAACTCTTTACACAACATTTAATGACAGTCACAATAATGCAGGGAAGTTAGCAATAGAACATTCAGCATCAACCACACATATGAGATACACAGAGACAGATATTTCCCGAGGAAACCCATATAGGGTAAAAACCTCTTCTTCTTTATATGATAAGTAATCTTTACATTCTTTGCATTRTCATACATATGAGCACCAACTCATAATGAGACWACAACCTCTGTTTTGCAAGCTGCTACTTGCTRAGAGCACCAACTAGAAGGAAGCACCAACTCCCTGGTTTCTCTAGCACCAACTAGAAGGAAGCACCAACTCCCTGGTTTCTCTAGCACCAACTAGAAGAAGCTACAACTCCCTGTGTTCAAGCACYCACTTGAACCTCTGAGGACAACAGTACTCCCTAGCACCTCCCTACCACCCTGAAATATAAATTTTTGCTAATGAAACTTATYACAGTGATACAATATTTATCATTGGCTTACCAGACTTATCAYTGTTCTACTATGCTGCTCTTCTCTCMTGTATCAGTGTCTCTCTCTCTGCATCTTCTTGGGATTTCTGATCTTTTGTTTTTCTCTACAAGAGCACCTCAACCTTCCTTTAGTGTCTTATTGTCTTGCTCCACACATTCCTTGCACTTTATGTGCTTCTGCCTTTTATGCTTTATGCACCATGTCCATTCAATGCTCCATTCCTCTTCTATGTATTTCAGTTGTTGCTCATTCCTCCTTCTACACTCCTGAATCCCTCTCAACAACAACAATGCCCATCTCTTCTCTGTTATGTATACTTATAGTCTCTGTGCACCTTGTGCATGTTGTCCCACCATGCTTCTGCATGCTCTCTCATGTCGAGTACTCTACCTGTTCATCATGGCAACTCTTCAGCTTCTCTGGCAGTTAGATCCATCTGTCAATTGCCTCTACGAATAGTCTTCATTCCACTGGCAGATTCCTAGAGACTCTTCAACTTCTTTGATAATCACACAAAAATCTCTTCAAGTCCTCTGGCAGAATCCATCAATGGTTTCTAGCAGTTACACTGTGAACCTCCAAAGACCGCTTCAACAACTGAATCACCATTGATCGATTAAATGTGAAGAGAAACAATAGCCCTTCGATCATACTTAAATTCACCTGCACCATTGGATGGAGTTCGTAGGGTCTTGCATTTAATTCATATGCCCACTGGTTGTGACCGAGCGCTAAATAGGGTTTTAATTTTGTGATCTCGCATCTCGGCATTCCTGTGATAGAAGATCTCGACACTCCAAGTCATGATCGTCGAGACTTCGAGATGGAGCTTAGCACCGCTAGTTTCTTCCCCTCACGTGACCACCAACTGTGACCACAGGCTGCACCAAAAGGCACTTCATATTTCGCGAACTTATAAACTTCATCGAGCATGATCAATGGTCGAGATCTCCAATGATCCGACAGTCCAGATCTCATCGTGATCTCGCATATCGTGATTCCTGTGATGAAGAGTCTTGATGCTCCAAGTTGCGATCGTCGAGACTCCGAGATGGGGCTTAACACCGCTAGCTCCTTCCCCTATCTTTCGTAGATGTAACCACTGGTTGTGACCACAGCCTTATTCGAAAATGCATTTCGCACTTTTGCATCCCAGGTATGCTATGATGCGTCCTCTCGACTCTCCATGTCACGAACTCCAAAATAGGGCTTGGCTTCTCTAGCTCTCAACAGTGTGACCACGAGATATGACCACTTGCCACTCAAACGAGCACTTCGCTCCTTTGACTTTCCAGTCCGCGAAACGATGATCTTTAGCCATGTGTCCTCTGGATCCAATGGTCCACGACTGTCCTCAATGGATGGCTAGGATTCCTTCACAGTTTTGGAGAGTTGGATGACTCTTGGTCTTATCCGCCTTGTAGCTTCACCATATCTAACGGATGTTGGTCCTTCGTAATTACTCCAGATCTTATTGTGATTTTGCCACTTCACGAGCCTTCTTCATGCCTTATCACCGGTCCACAATCCTTGGTGATCTGACGGTGCAGATATTTTCGTGATCTCGCATATCGCGAGTTTGAACCTCTTTCCTTTGGATTTCCCAATCTGCGAAACTCCAAAACAAAACCTTTGTCGTTCACCACGTGTCCTTCTTGAATCAACTGTCAATATTGTTATCGTGATTTCGCATATCGCAAGTTTGAACCTCTTTCCTTTGGATTTCCCGATCTGCGAAACTCCGAAAATCTTTGTCATGCTTTAACTGTTTTCCTCCTTCTAAGCTTACACTGCTGATCTTGCCATTCGATCGATGTTGTTCTTCCTTGCCTGCCTGTCTGCTAATCTTCCTTGCCTGCCTGTTTGTCATCGTTGTTGTTGTTCTTGCCATCAATAACAAGCACACTCTTCTTGTAAACATGCCAACAATCTTCCCCTTTAGCATTGATGGCAACCTTGAACGACTGCGCTAATCTATTTGGACCTCCAACTGTAGCATTCGGTCTAGACCACTCCTTTTCTTCCCCTTTGACATCAATGTCAAAGAAAACATGCTCCCCCTGAGTTGTTGCAACATGTTTAGGAGGTATCAGATGTTCAACCAATACAAACTCCCCCTAACAGGATGGACTTGCTGAGATGTGAGATGGGATGACACCTAGCTTCTGTCGGAGATATTCAAATGGTGTCTTGGCTAGGGGTTTAGTAAAGATGTCTAATTTGTTCTGTGGTTGGAATATAATGGACCTTAACAACCTGATTGGTGACCTGCTCTCTGAGAAAATGGTATTTTATGGGAATATGTGTGGTCTTGGAGTGGAGTATGGGATTCTTAGACACACTGATGGCACTAGTGTTATCACAATGAATTGGGATCGGTGCTGCGTATTTTACCTCCAAGTCTGCAAGTGTCTGAATCATCCATAATACCTGAGTGCAACAAGTAGCAGCAGCAATGTACTCTGCCTCTGTAGTCGATAAAGAAATGGAACTTTGCTTTTTACTAAGCCATGCTACTAATGAGTCACCCAGGAAGAACGCTCCTCCACTGGTGCTTTTTCTCTCATCAACACAGTTTGCCCAATCTGCATCTGAATAAGTAGTTAACTGAAAATTCTGATTTATGGGATACCACAGACCATAAGTCATTGTTTCTTTCAAATACCTAAATATCCTTTTGACAGCTAGCAAATGACTATGTTTAGGTGCAGACTGATATCTTCCTACCATTCCAACAACATGCATTATGTCTAGGCGAGATGTTGTGAAGTACAACAGGCTGCCTATCATTGACCTATATGAACTTTGATCAACATCAGGTGAGTCATCATCCTTGCTTAATTTGCATCCAGTAACCATAGGTGTGCCCATATGTTTAGAATCTTCCATTTGAAACCTTTTCAACATTTCTCTTAGATATTTTTCTTGAGAAATGAACATCCCTTCAGACCTCTGAGTAATTTGCAGACCAAGAAAAAATGACAATTCACCTATCATAGACATTTCAAACTTAGACTCCATGGCAGAAGCAAACCATTTTACCAATGAATCCTTATTACATCCGAAGATGATGTCATCTACATAGACCAACACAATGAGCAAATCATCACCCTCTATTTTGATATATAGATTGTTGTCAAYTGTTCCTCTCTTGAGCCCTTTGTCTTCGAGATACGTATCCAGTCTGTGATACCAGGCAYGAGGAGCTTGTTTTAACCCATATAAAGYTTTCTTCATCTTGCATACCAAGTCAGGGTTATCAGACAGTTTGAAACCCTCTGGTTGTTCCATATAGACTTTTTCATTTAAATCTCCATTTAGAAAAGCTGACTTGACATCCATTTGATAAAATTTAAACCTTTTATAACAAGCATAGGCAAGAAATATTTTGATAGCTTCTAACCTTGCTACAGACGCAAATGTTTCATCAAAATCCAGTCCTTCTATTTGAGCATACCCTTTATAGACCAATCTTACTTTGTTCCTGACAACTTGTCCCTGCTCATTCAACTTATTCTTAAAGATCCATTTGGAACCAATGATATTTTTACCTTCTGGTCTATGAACCATCTCCCACGTATTTTTTTTCTCAATCTGATCAAGTTCATCATTCATTGCTTTAACCCAAATGTCATCTTTGCTAGCTTCATTGAGTTCCAGCATGGATATGAAAGCTATATGTGATTGCTCAGTATTTTGATTATCTTTCTCCTGGTTTGTACACCTTTGTCTTTTTCACCAATTATCTAACTTGCAGGATGATTCTTTTGAGTAATTCTGGAGGAGGAATTTGAAGGAGCCTGCTAATTTGAGTCTGTCTGAGTATCTGAGTCTTCATCTGATTCAGAGTCTTCATTTTATGATTCTTGGACCTGTTCATCTTCAGCTTTAGCTGTGTCCTTTGTAGAAGACTCATTATTGTACACCTCTCTTGCTGGGATTCCTTCATCAACTTTTACGTCAATACAGTCAACCATTTTATGCAGCCTCTTATTATAGCATC